>WEIT01011816.1:11990-25075 GCA_013389985.1 Dryoscopus gambensis
CTGCCGGGCGGGGACGCGGAGCGGTGCTGTGCGGGGCCGGCAGGGATGCTCCGAGGGGAATTTCCGAGCACCCCGGCCTGGGAGCGACAGCCACTCCCCTCTGTTATACGAGTCTGAGGGTAAAACCCCGGGAACTCCCAGCGGGGCACTGCCCGCTCAGCCTCTGCGCCCTTAGCTTGGACATAGAGACACAAGGAAACAGCACTCCGAAATGCTTCCCGAAGCGTCTGGGGGACAATAGGTTAGAACTAAAGAATACAGCTGCCTTTTCTTCATCCCTAGTTGGGAGTCTTAATTCCAGAAGACATACTCTACTTTTTGGAATGTACACTTTGCCTTTAAGCAACCATTCATTTCTTGGTCTTAATTCTATAATATAAAGACTACTTAAGTGTTGGAAAATACTATAAAATTACACACCCAGTATGTTGATTGCAGAGAAAATAAAGAATGTGTGAATTACTTGTTCCATTATCCTGCAGTGCCTCTTGATCCTAATTTCTTTAGCCACACTTTAGTAAGAATTAGAATATCTCATTTTATCAAGTATGACTTACTCTGCTGTGAAGGACAGATAGCACAACATTTCAGTCTTGTAAAATATTTTATGTACGGAAGACATGGGATATATAAATGTATTAATGTTTGTAAAGGATGTGAAACTCCTCTGGTGACACTGTTAAATCATTGTTCACATGAATATATTGAATGTGTTCTTCACATGATAGTGGAAGTGTGCTATTAGAGCAGTGGCAAAAGCAGAAGAGCCAGTAAATACATTGGAACAAAGGACTGAAGACTTATAACAGTGATGTAGAAGAGAACTGATTATTTTTAAAGGCTGATTGAATGCTTCATTTCTAATTACAGCTGTAAGTTGAATAGCATTGAAATTACAGAAACTCTGAGCAGTCTTCAGAAGCTGAGTGGCTTTGTAATAAAAGATTGCAAGAGTCTAAATTAAACTGGTTTGTGCTATTTGAATCCTTTCATCACCAGCAGTACTTAGAAGGCTAAAAACACAAGCCATGGGGCAAAAGGCCGAGCTTGAACTAGGGATAAGCTAAGCCAAATCCATATATTAGCACCCAATCAAAAAAGAATGTTTCTCTGTAGAGCTCAGTTTGATACAAAGAAGCCATCTGCAGGGATGGAGGTGGATGCTGCAAACTAAATTGGGGAACAAAAATCAGAAAGTAATCTAGCAAGTATGAACAAATAAATATCAACAAAAATCTGCTGCCAAATCGAAACAATATCCCAAACAGGAGGAAAACTGAGTGGTGCTCAGGCCATGCCTCCAACATGTGGCAGAATACAGACACTCAAGCTTCTGTCTCTGGGACAGGAGATTGGGGCAGTAGTTTTGTTTCTGCAGTCCCAGTCCTGCTCCCTGCTCCCACTGGAAGGACTGTTCTAGCAGAGTACCTTGTAGGAAATCCTCCAGGGAGATCTCCAGTGACAATAGAAAGGAGCAATGAAACTGTCTGCATCCCCACCTTCAACTTTATTCAGTACACCTCTCTCCTCCTCCAGCTTTTCAAGGAAATGCATCATTCTTGTGAGCCTGGCTTCCTGCAGGGTCTGCATATGAATTGTTTCTTCAGATGGCTTCGCCATTAACAAACTTCTTTCTGGTAATTCTTGCTCCATGCCATGGAAAGCTCCCTAGCTTCCACAGATTTTAAAGGCTTCACAGCAGATCTCAAGACGCTGGTCCCTCTGATTTCACTGCAGAGGGAAGGATGTGCTTTTAGATAAGATTTCAAGGGAAACTAAAAGCAGAATTGCACTGACCCTTGGGCTTTGTATTGCAGAAGGTCAGCCCGTAATGAGGGGTGCTTACACAGGCACACCAAAAAGATGGAGTTCAGTTTTCTCATAGCCCATCTCTACAAAAGGGCTGCCTTTACCATATAAGGTATTAATTCATAGGTTAAACTGTCCAGGACTAGGACACATATACATACATTCCATTTTAAATAGAATGGAACTTGAATAGGATTAATATTCTGCTTAGGAAAAAGCAACTGTTCTCATTAGTTCCCTTAATATTATTTAGACAACTTTTAACATCTCTGGTTCTCTGTTAATACTTTACAAAATGTATGGCTAACAGTAGTGCATACCTTTACCTGCACTCTGAGTCCTTTGCAGATACAACTGTTAGGAGTATTTTGCAAAAGGAATTGTGAGATGACAATGAAAGACTTTTGGTCTCGTACATTTTTTCAAGCTCTTTGCTTTGTAACACTATTGCTGGCCGTTCAAATTACAGTCTAGCTAGCCATATATATGACAGTAGATAAGATTAAACAAACCACCAGAAAATGAAGGCATTTAAATTAGTTTCTCCAAAATGAGAATGCTGCTAGGTGTCACGTGCAGTTCTAGAGTTCCTGAAGCACATTATGGGCTAAGTCCAGTTTAAGGTTGATACAAGAGTGTTGTATCACCCCAACATTGATAGCAAATATTCCTCTTCAAGGTACTGTTGAGGTGGTAGAGGACACTGCAGAGTTTATCTGTGTTGCACTATAACCTTTCCTCATCTCAGGACAGCAAGCTGGGGCCACATGCTTGCTGCTCGACAGACCTCATCAGAGCACTTTCTCAGCACACAACTGGGGACGTCTGCCCAAAACGCTGCTCTGCATTTCCATGGAGCAGGTCTCTAACAAGTCAGGCCTTTCAAAGACACAGGAGGAGTGCTGACAGTCATAGATTCAATTAGCAATGGTTCTGTCAAAGAGAACTGTGAAGAAATTTTGCTTATGGGTGAGGTGTCTGAAGACTGCTTGTATGGTACAGCTGGAGTTTTGAGAAAAGGCCAAGTAGTAAAGAGACGTGGGGGAAAAAAACAGCACTGAAATGCCTTCTCCTTGCCTGGCCCACAGCCAGGCTGCCCCTCTGGTGTAACTTAGGGCATCCTGGGGGCTGCTCAGCATTATGCTGCCTGTCAGTGTCTTTAAAGAGCTATTATGGCTGCTGGAAATCTCTACAATGAAGGAAGACTTGGGTAAGTCCTTCCCTGCCAACACATCCAGTGCCAGGCAGCAGCAGGAGGGTGTTTCTAGCATGACTTCATGCCAGAGGTTCTCTGTACACTAAACAGTCTGGCAAAGTACACAGACCAACAGAAACAGATGAATCTGGACTAGCATGATCCAATGGATCTCATAGAGCATTTGATATACTTTAAAGGCAAGTGTTTGCCTATCAGCTGTTTCCTGCAATCCACTGTTCAGTATGAGGAATCGTGCCAAAACTACTCAAGCATGAGCCAAGTTGCAAATTTTTCAGTTACACACACGGTCCTGTGAGTTTACTAAGGAGATACCATTTTATACGGAACCTGAATTCAAAATTGAGGCCAAACTCACCTCTTTAGGTCCAATGCACTTCTCTGGGAAGTTGGCATGTATGTTTTGTGGTAGTGTCCATGATGGAGTAAGAAATAAAGTTGGGTTTATGACAGTTCAGGTGTAACTTTCAATAGATTTTCATATGAATAAAATTAATTGCAGGCTACTGACAGTATTCCCTTATTTTCATAATCGGGTAGGCTCAAAAGGGTCTAATTGTTGTGTAAACAAGATAAGGTATGATTTCTAGGAACATATATCTATTAAAATGCAATAGTCAGAGTATTAACGTTAACCACTTTGCACTTAAGGAAGATACTGCGTACTTAATTGACAAACGAAATAATGCTGATGCATTTTCAGCAACCTACATGAAGATAAGAAAGGGTTTATTAGGGTTTTGAGAGAGACACAAATAGCATTTCTGAAAGCAAACAGGGAACCACAAACTGTATGAAAGCCATTAGATAAATCATTTTCTTCTCCTTTTCTCACCTCCTTTTCTGCCGCCTTTTTTTCAGCAGGGTCAGATTTTCAGGGGTGCCAGGCCTACTTTAGCACATCTGTCATCCCTGCAGCTGCACTGAGCAGACATCAAAGCAGCTGTGCAGAAACCCAAACATCACTGTTTTATTCACTGAAGGTGTTACCAGCCCCCAGGCTCTTGCATATCCCTGTCATTCCCAGCAGCTGCTGAGGAAGCTTGCTCTGTGCTTTGAAATAGCTAAGATCTTGAAGTCAGACCTTAATCTTCCCAGCTTTACCTGAGCTTTCCCAGAAGAGCTCTGCAGGTGGGCAGGGCACAGCCTCTACAGCCCATCCCAGTGCTCTCAGCCCAGGACATCACGCACCTCCATCGGGACAGGGACATCAGCTCATAGGTCAGAGTCCAAATAAGAAGGAGCCATGGGTAGGCAAAGAGGACAATGACCTGGACTGAGCTTCAAATAGATCCACTGGGCTACTGGAGGGGAGGCTGGCCCAGGTGGGGCCCAGGACCATGGCAGTGTCTCAGCTGCCCATGGAGCATGATTCTCCATGCAAGTGGTAGATTTAGAGCAATAGGTTTCACATATCTTATACTTTATGGGATCAGGATTTGGCTTTAAAACAAAATCTCAGATCAGAGGGACCTGCAAGCAGGAGCTTCCAGAAGGGGACAACGCCTTTGTCCTGGTTTTCCTGCCTGTGCTACTGCACAGGTCCACGCTGCCTTCCTCTACCCTTCCTGCCAAACTCTGCCTTTAGTTTCCTTGGATCCAACCTGTGTAAACAGGCTGGTTCCATACTTGTCTTTTTTTTTTTAATCCCTAGTTGACCAGACACCAACAAATCTTTTCTTTAAAGCATGGATCAGGACTGCATTGTCAAAACGGCACAAATGTCAAAGCAGCAATCATGACTCCAGCTTGCAGTAGCAATGCCTGTAAAGGTTCATCCTGATATTTGTGTAAATCATACTGTAGCAAAATCTAGATCCATCTTGTTAAAGAAAATAATAATTGTTCACAGTTTGACTGTAGGCACTGGTTAGGCAAGCCTTCTCAAACTCTACAGATGTTATCTGGAAAATTAGGGAGCTGCAATTGAACTCAGTTTCTGGACAAGCATGAGGAGGAGGTTTATTAATTCATCAAAGCTCTTTGTGAGAGGGACTAAATCCTTTTCTGAAGGCCAGCATAGAAGGAATTAACTTTCTCCTTCTTCTAAAGAAATGATCAAAACTGCCTATCCTGCATGGAGGGAAGAGGCAGCTGTAATGAATTATTTATCTGCAACACACTGTAAGAGGGATGTGCCGTGATTAATTGTAGAGCTGGGCAGGAAATGGTTGCCTTGTCCCAAAAGGTTTTTGGGATTAAGAATGTGTTGCTATTCCACACCAGGATAAAACCAAAAGCCCTTTACAAGGTCTTAGAAAGGGAAAGGGAGCAAGACCCACCTACAAAACCCCCTCATCAGTCATATGCATAGAAGTCTTAAAACACCTGAGAAGAAAGTTTGGTAGAGAGTTCCTCAGACCCAACCTCCACATCCCGGGGAAGTGCTTTAGGGAGACCAACATGCAGGAGCAGGGACGTGAGCCTTGTTGATTATGCATGAATGCCGTCACTGCTGAGCCAGGATGGGGCTTTGGTCTTGGCTTTTCATGCTGTTCATTTCACTTCCGCAAAAGAGTTGTGACTGGTTCTACCTGATTACTTAGTCCTCATAGAAGCAACCCATTTTTTATACTGACTTTTCCATTTTTACGGCTAAATGCTGCAGAGCTGAATGATCTTTTATAAAATTTTTACCTCTAGATGGGAAACCTCTTTTTAAAAGCTTACATGGAAGTGACTTTATTTTCTGAATCATTTCCCCCATGTGCCTCATAGATAAGAAGTTTTCTCTAGCGGTTTTTTTTTCCAACACCCCCAGTTTAGACACTTAGCCTGACCATACAGCAGTGCCATGCTGTATTTTTAAGGGAGGCTGAGAACTGATTCAGTAGATACAACATAGCAGACTTTTCAGAAGTTGAATCTATTCCATCTAAAATCATTGTCTTGTTCCATAAAAGGAACAAGAAAATCTTTGCCATATCTTCATTACAGCTGTAGAAGTTCATACTTGACATAGTTTCTCCCCAGGGTACAACTGTGGTAAGGAAAAAAATTATGCTGACTGAAATAACTTGAATGTATATACATTAAAAACATATGGTCTTTTTGGTTGTAGGTATGAGTTGGTGAGGCTGGGTACCTCCTGAGGTTTGTGAGGAGATGTGGCAGGTCAGATTGATCCTTTTCCTGGCACCAAGAGAAGGATGTGAGAAAAGCACCAGGTGTTTTCTTAGGTCTTTGTAGAGACAGAGCAAGCAGAAATAAAAAGTAGTGCAGCAATGATTTCAGAACATTAGCAAATAAGATACACTTTTAATCTTTTTGAACACTGGGACATGGAAAAGGAATGCCTGGTTGAGAAATACTTTGAGCCACATGAGCCATATTCAGTTTCTGTAAGTGTACAGAGAGCACAGTCTAGCTAAATTTCAGTTTAATCAAGCTAAATTCCAGCCTAGTCCAGCTAACAGTCATGTGTATGCATGATGTTCCAAATCCATTACTTCCTCTCAGTTCCCTGGAGGCTGGCAAAAGTTATGAGAGTAATGTTGCTAGGATCTGAAACCTTATTAGTCAGATGTGTAGAACTAAATGTGTTTAGTTAAATTATTGCAGGTGTAGGAGATTTACACTGATGAGTCAGATGGCCAGTCTGTCTGAACTATCAACAGAATTGGATGCAAAGAGGACCAATGCAGAACAAGCCCTGAGACTGACAAATCCAGCAAATGTAAGCGATTGGTGACACTGCTTGTACGTCATTTGGCCCCTGGTGAGGCTCAGGCTGCAGCTGACGAAGACTTTAAGATGCAAACTGCAGGCTGGCAGTGACCACAGATCTGGGTGTGCCTGTCTGGGTGTGACTGATGCCAACAACATCTAGATATGCTGTCGAACCATCATCTTTTTATTAAATACAATGGACTTCAAATTTAGGAAATTTTTCTTCAGAAAAGCAGGCCAAAGCCGTGCTCCTCCAATTCTTGAAAGCATGGCTGTCTGTCTCTGGGGTGGGTGAGCTCTATTGCAGGCCTTAGATCATAGGTAATGGACACAACAGCATCACAGATGGCACTGACAACCTGCAGACGGGATGTAATGTTTTTATGCTTGTTTGGGTTTATTTTTTTCTTTCACATTTATAATTACACCAGACTTGTCTTAGCCATTTCCTTGTATAAATATTGCTGCAACAATTCACATATGTAAAGTCCCAAATCAGATTACTAAATCTATTTGATTTGGTACTACATTTGAAGAGCAACCAGAAGCACCAGGTGGTCCATTTCTTAAGCAAGACGTGACATTAAGAGTGTTCAGCCAGTCCTGTCCCATTTTTTTTGAACCTTCTGCCTGGTCACATTGAAATGAAAGTCACAGTGCTGACAGTGCTGGTTACAATTACAAAATTTTACAAAATCTTGGACCTATTAGAAGACGTCACCCTGTTTCAGGCACTGTTTGGGGTCTAGTCTCTCCAGCATGAGAAAATGGGTTTGATAGCTCACTGGTGTCAGGTACCTACTACACTTTTACTAGGAGGGATTTCTAAAGGGAAAGATAGATAATTTTATTAATAGGCTTTTAACACTGTTTGATAATTATCATTGGATTTGATACACCTGGATGTTGAAGAAAATGTCACTCCACATAAATTGTGTAATTTATAAATCTATAAATGTCCGTGTATTAAAAATAATTATTCCAATATCTATGCTTAAGATATGGATCTAATACTAGAGATTTCTAGGATTAGAAACTGTTTCCATTATCTGAACAGTAACTGGGCAAAATCAGATCTGAGTAGTCATTAAAAAATTTAGTGGTATTTTTATCTATTTTCAAATACCACTCTAAACTTTATAGTGTTTAATCTAGCTTACTTGTTAAAGGAACATAAAAAGAGGCATTAGGAATGTAGATTTAGCGTAGCATAGCCATTAAGATGAAGAGTAATGGCAGGAAAACCTTAGCTCTCAGATTCTCCTGCTATACTAATGTCACCAAAATCACGTTACTGGGTTACAGGGGTTTTTCATTGGCTGTATGGGCAGAAGGAATGATTCCTTTTGCCCCACAGAAGCAGGTCTCCTGATCCACTGAATTCCCACATGGGTGTAATTTTATGCACACCCACAGCAGCATGAATCGATGCATTGCAAAGGTCTTTGTTCTCTGTGTAAGGGCTCAAGCACCCAGGTTAGGTATGTCCCCCGTGCTGGTCAATGTAGGGGTCCCACTCTAAGGTCAGGGCCATGGGCCAGACTGATTGAGTTAGACCTGTTACACACTTTCATGAGACATGATGTGCCATCCTGGTTAAAAATGCCACATTTTTCAAAATAACGTGAAAATTTTTTTGGGTTACTATTTGCAACACTATGCTTTCTGATGAAGCATAGTAAAAAAGATCTGTTTTCCAGGTGGTGGGAAGTCTGCTAGGCTAGTAGAAAAGAAGCTGACTGGATTTGTTCCTGTGTTTGTTTATTTACTTAAACTGCTGGTTTTCAGTCTGCTAATCACCAGTGGCTGTTGTCTTTTGAGGAAACAAAAACACAAAAGTACCAAAATTGTTTATGAAAAGCTCTTTTGTGGACCAGTGGTCTAAATTTTTTCAGTATAAAGGAAGCCTTGTCCAGTTTACAGAAAGGTCTCAGGACTGTATCTCCATCTGAGATTTTAACACTCTATTCAAGAGTAAATTGGCTTAAATAGCTTCATACAGCTGAGGGTTACTTTGTTCACTTGGCTGGTGATGAAGAACAGCAAAAGACTTCCAGATAAAGCTAAACTACAGTAAGACACTGGCTCTGTGAAGCATCTTTTCCCTATATATTACCCAGAATTATGTGAGGCGCATTTTAGAGATGTGGTTAAGTAGACATGCAAAAACAGATATTGTTGTGATAGGGAGGAGAATGATTTGTCATTTGGTTCTCCTCTCTTTATCAGGGTGACTTTCCTTGGCCAGACTCCTCAGTTCACTGATGTTAGGAAAAGTCATAAAAAAACAATGGTTGAGATTGAGTGGATCACATAAACATATAGCTGTATGTAGCCATATGTTGCAAGTAGAATAGAATGTGTGTCCCCTAAACTTCAGTCACCTCTTAATGATAACTGGTAACAGCCGTGTCTCATATGGCATTTCTCTCCATATCTATTTCTCTTCAGCCACAGGGGATTTGCAAGCGTTCTTAGGGGCTCCTTGGAACTTAGGCTAACAGAGCAGTGCAGGACAAATCATAAGTATGATTCTTAGCTGTTAGAGACAAGTTTTTGGAACTCCAATGAGGCGTTTGCATTTTGTAATTCTGACTGCAAAGATTTTTCTTAGAAGTAGTAGTAGTCTGTTCTCCTCTGCTTATTACCTGTACCATTATTTGCATAAACCACAGTTCCAGGTTGTACCAATAAATAAGGGAGGGGGACACTTTTAAAAGGAGATTAAAATGTGGGAATTGGGTTGCGTATTTTTGTTTTCTAGCTTACTGCTGGCTACATGCATGGTCAAAATAAACCTTCGTATGCAGCTCATACCATAAAACAGAGTCGTTGGTTTGACCCTCAGCAAAGTGTTCCCTGTGCTGTAATTCCAAACAGTAACATACTAAATCTGTTCCGCTTGGGAAGTCAGATACCCAAGCAAGGCTGGGTACTTGCCTAAGCTTGGTTTTCAAAGAGGTGCGATTTTCTGTTATCATTTACCTATCCAAAGGATATGAAATCTCTACATTCACATATGCCACTTAGGAACAGTAATTTAGGAACTTTTTTTTCCTCTTGGAAGCTTTCCAAATCAATATTTTTGTTCTGTTTCAGGCAAAATGGAAACACATAAAAAATTACTTTGTTCATATCCCTTTGTAGCCTGTGGCCCTTTGAGCAACAGTCAGTAGGCAAAAATTAATATATAACTGAAAGAGAATGGTCTTTCTGAGGTTTCTGATGGTGGCTGAGGAAAAATAAGGCCAGGAAATAGTAGTTTCATAATTTGTGATAAATTATATGGTGGTGGGTATGTACTGAGTCCAGTCTGAAATATTTAGTTCCGATTGCAGTGAAAACTGCAGCTTGTGCTCTGACCTCTAGCTGCCAAATCTAAAACCTGTTTCCAACTGCTGGGCATCAAATTGAGCATGTGGGAGACACAGCTCTTGGGATTAATGTTAAATGAGTGAATCTTAGACCTTATCTATCATTTATTTGTCTCATGTGTGCACCCATGGATATCACAGGCATTTTTATTTAATTATTCAAGAATTGGCACGTGACTTGCATTAGCTCCTTCCTCTGGGTATCTTGCTGACAGAACAGTGCAAAGGAGCAATATCTAATCCTCATACAGCTAAAACTGTTTGTGAAGAGAAAGATCCTATTAAACTGGCCCTGTCATGTGAGCGGAAATCACACTTAATACTAAGTACTGGTTCTTAAGACAGAATATAGTTGTGCTCATACCACCAAATTGATTCAGACTGCCATAAAAGAGTCATAAGGTTTCATCTTAATTTCAGAGTAAATCTCTATGTATTCAGTCTGTGTCATTTTGATGGATACAGAACTGTGCACTGCTACAAGGCCAGCACATGTATTTATTTATTCAGGAAAATATATGTCACGAAAACATTCTATATAAAAGACTTAGTGTTCTCTAATGGTCTGATTCAGCTTCACTGAAATCAATGAGAATCTTTCTTTCCATGCTGGTAGTGAAGGAGCGTGCCAGCAGTACAGAAAGCATTCCTCTGGCCTAAAGTGCCTCGCAGCAATGTCAAAATCATTAGGAAAATAAAAGGCTGACAAACAGGCAACCCCATAGACGTGCGACGAATTTGGAGGCAACTGAAAATACAGCTGTTTTCTAAAGTTTATATGTGACACATATGTTCTGAGAAAGATGGGTTATTCTCGCTATGTGTCTGTGCTCATTTGTAGTATTAAAAAAAAAACTAAGAGTAGTAACAGAGGAGTTCATAAAATACACCTTAAAGACAGCTGCAGAAAAGAGCTGGTTAGTAGTTTACATGCCTTTAAAATTCAACTTGCAAAACAAAGTTGATTTATTCAAATTTTCATTAATTTTAACAGATTTTGCTTTATTCTGCTTTAAATAGCACCCTTGGGGGAAAAAAGTGGCAGAAATATTATTTCCTGTTTTTTAATGAATGATCAGCCTGCAGTATAAATGCTTGTTTGGTGTTATTACTTTAATGAAGAACTGCAAACCACATATTTTGGTTGCAACTAGTTTCACATGAGTACTTCAACCGTGGGAATTTTTAGGGCTGTCCCATGAAGTGAACCAGCCCAAGGGACATGAACCATAACACTATATACAGAACAAAAATGTGCATGTGTGCATGCACAACCGGAAGCCTCTAGCATCATTGTCCTTTGCCGGTACAGTCAGGATATGACATGTGACGAAACACCTCTGTCTTGGGAAGTCCCTTCCTTTGGATGTTCACTGAGGGGAACACACTTCTCGCTGCCAAGGAGGCCCCTGCCCCCATTTAGCTGTTGACCTGTTGCCACAACATCATCACAACTTGCCTGCCCAGCTTTTGAGAGTAGTTTCCCAGGGCTCCCACCAACCTCTGCTGAAGCTTCCATCAGCAGTGGCTTCCCAGTCCCTCAACAGAAGTCTTCAGAAGAAAGCCTTAGGCAGAAGGGCACCTGGGGAAATGGAAAGTATTACAGGGAGTAAGAATCTTCTACTTTGCAGACTTTCTGACTTGAGACATCCATCTTCATCTTCTCTTTGTGTTTGTTTTACCCAGCAAGCATCCAACAAAGACAAACAGCTGTTGGTTTCTGGGGCTGGCTTCCAGACAGGGACCCAGTGCATTTCACAGGTCCCCTTGAGGTCTGTCTCCCCTGGACCCATAATTGGTTCTTCACCCCAAAGTCCAACACGCAGCAGAAATCCAGGGCAAAAAGAGACTTGTCCAAAATAGAAGACCTGTCCATAAATAAATAAAATCACCTTCACACAAATCCAGATGTCATTCCTCTCCACATTGCTGTTATGCTTTCCCAGTCACAAATGTCTAAAAGTCTAAATTCAGTTCCTTTCTCCACTTTGATACCATTATTTCATTGATGGGAACATTGCCAATATTTTTTGTGCAAGTATCCAAGTAAAAGACCTAGGAATCCTCTTGTCTTTTTGCCAGCATTGTCTTTGGTCAAACCTAAGCATTTTTCTGAGCTTTAACAGGTCTTGAGGTTTTGCATGTGGTGTAATTTGTTGCAAACTGATTTAATATGACGCAATTTTTTAGCCATAAGATACACTGAAGACTGAGAGAGCTAGATAAACTGAGAGTCTGGCCGTAGATGCTCTAAGAGGCTTATATTGTCTAGGGACGTGTGAGGGGAGCTGGGAGTCAACAGAGTGGCTGCTGGCTGGTCCTGGGCCACCCAGAGCCTCTGCAAGGGAAATCCCAGCACCTCCGCAGTTCAAAAGGGAAGTGGTGCTCCTCTTAAGACTTTATTTGTTTTTAAATTTTACCTCGCAGTTTTTTCTGTCAAAACCAGATTTTTTACTAAATCAGCCACATGAGGAAAAGGAATGGGAAAGGATGAATGAATGAATGAATGAATGACGAATAAATACAAGCAAAACCGCCTCTTTTTTGCAGCAATCTTGCAAAGGGCAGGGCAGAAGACAAGGACACTTCTTTCAAAAGGGGGTCTTGGACTCATGCCATGAACATCCTTGACCCTTCCCGTAAGAGGAAGTTTCCCTGCTCTCCCCTGCTCTGCCTTCTTCGAGTTTCTCTCCTTCTGCGCCAACTCTCCCTGAGCCCATGAATCCGTCTTTTTTAACGCAAAACTAAGAAAAGGGAGCATGTGGCAGCCCCTCCACGCGCCCACCGCCCACCGAACCCAGGGGAGTTGGCAGAGCCGCTCGCTGCCCTGCCCTGGGGGAGCGGCGCTCTCCGTTAGCTCCCAGCTGCGCCCGCCCGCTGCCTCGGCCCGGTCCGACACCGAGCAGCGGCGCTCCGGGCCGGCAGTTTTCCCTGAATCCTCATAAATAAAACTGTACATAAAGTTGCAACAGAAAAAGCAGCGGAACTGCACCGCCGCGGTCCCGCATGGAAGGACA
>WEIT01011816.1:25874-39456 GCA_013389985.1 Dryoscopus gambensis
GCCCCGCGGCCAATGGGAGCCCGGAGGGGCGAGCCCGCGCCGGGGGTCCCGAGAGCCGCCAGCTCCCCTGTCTACGCCCGGCTGCTCAGGGCTGGCGCGGGGCTGCAGATGAGCAGTCCCGCCGCGCCGTCCCGGGATTCCCCGAGGACAAGCCGGTCTCCTGGGATTCGACGGAGTGGCCGCACACTTGGGACGTTTGCCGGGAGTTTGGAAGGTGAGCTGGCTCTTTCCCGCTATCCGGGCTCCCGTCCACGGGCAGGTCTGCGCTCTCGCGTGCCCTGCTGCCCGCCAGGCTCCTGGAGGTTCCCACGGGAGCCCACGCGGGCACACCCAGATGTCCACACCCGGAGGCTGGGGCGAGGGGCGGGTTTCTACTGCACTTAATGGTCTTGTTCAATCAGATAAGTGCTCTGCAGCCTCTCAAAAGTGAATCTCCTCACCCTCAACGCGCTCACATCGTTAATGGACTTTTATTTTTCCCTTGGCGATTCGGCACTGTTTACTGAGTGTTTGCAGCTGGCGGAGAGCATCAAGTTGTTCTACCCAGCCAAATCCTCCCACTCTCTCGGTTTTCAATCCCCCAGAATGGCAGGAAACAGTGACAAGGTGAAGGAGGTGAAATCTGGACTCCCGAAGTGATCATCTTTCCCTAAATGTCTCCAAGTGACACTTGACCATCCAGTCTGAGCCACACTGATGTTTGATTTGGATAATGATGGGTTTCATCCAATGCCTCAGCTGATAACCACGTGTCAGTGCAGTTCACAACAGCAAAAAGGTGTGCTGGGCAGAGCACACTTGGGCTTTGGTGACTTGGGACCAGACAGACAAGGAATGCAAAGAAGGGGTACATCATGCTGCTTTGAATTAGACCTGCAACCTTCTAATTCTTAGTAGGTGGATGTGGAGTCAGCTGGGAAATGCAAGGGTTGTAATTTTTTATTTAAAAATATATTTTATTTCTAAATAAAAGGTTGACATTTATATGCCTTCATTCATCATCCAGTGCCTTCCACTCAACAGCTGAAGGAGCTCTACAAGCTCTTGGCCAAAGTGCCATTTGCTGTGGTCAGGAAGAGGCCACAAATTTTGCAAGGACCGAGCATGGTGCCAACCTCATGAAAGCAGTCAGAATCCCCAGAGAAGGAAAAATTCCCCTGAGTCTCCTGTGGATTTCAGAGGGCTGGACTGGTGACAGGAAAAGGATATCATGGGGAGACATAATCAGACCATTTCACTGACTCAGTATCAACTCTTTCTCATGGAGATTTGTGCTCTGCAGCTCAGCTCCACCATTATACCCAGCTGATGAATTCAGAGCAGATCTATTTTGTTTTTTCCTGCAGGGGCCCCGAGAGGACACATTGCTGGGACAGGCATACACAAGTCTGCAAACGTACGGGAGCTCTTCCCTTCATAAGGACTCAGATCAGCAACATGGCCTCCTATCAGCCGCGCTTTCTCCCCGGCTAAGGCTGCCCATCTACCATAAAACAACTGTTACAGAGCAAAGGCTGGCTATATAGATTATGTCTGCAAGGTGCTTTAACTTCGAGTCTACAGAGACAGCAGTCACTGAAAGCTCAGAGCCCTGAAGCTTGGTGTTCTCCTGACACAGACTTGTTCACTCTGATGGGCCATGTTGCCCTGATACACTAATAATGGAGTATCACCTAAATTTCTATTTTCAGAAGATGCATGTAGAAATTAGAAGAACAGTTTAAATCAAATACACTTTGTCAGGAAACATACATTTTGAGGAATGGGTTAAATTCTGGATAATGCAAACATGCTCAGCACTCCCATGGCAATCAGAGCAGTTTGGAAGATGTTATCTTCTGAAAAATCAGAAGTCTGGGAACACCAGGTTTTCTCTTTAGCGGAGAATGGCTCTCCATGCAGGACAGCACCTGTGCTCTTCAGTACTCCCCTGCTGTAAAAATTCCTGCCTGCAGGGAAGGAAAGAAAATTGGCTCCAGAGCAGGACTGCTGCATTACTTGAGTCTTGTGTTTGCAGAATGCAACTCGTTTAATTACACCTAAGACTGTTTTAAATGCTAGAAGAGCTGTCAGTGTTCACACCAACATATGATCTTTCCATTTACCCAGCTGGATTCTTTTACAAGTTTCTTGTCCATTACCTGTTTGTTTTGGCAGGACTGTTCAAGGGTGACAAAAGCAGATATCAGCAGCTAAATACAGACAAAACATCTCTTATTGATGCTCTGGCTTTTGAAAGGGGGCTTTTCCTACATGCAGGAATTTCACAGTATTCAGACTTAACTATTTAAGTTCCAGTGATACAGAATAGAGTGACTGCAGCTGGTTTTTTACAAGGCGTCTAATGGGAAAGATGAAGGACTCCTTGGAAGTCAAAAGTAGAAAGAAGAAAAGTGGGAAAAATAAGAATGCGAAGAACATGATGCTGTCAAAGACAATTTGAGAATGGCTGGGAGGTTTAGGGATGTCTGTGTGAGTAGTCAAGTGATGGCACAAGACAGGGCAAAAGCCTCTGTGAGAACAATGGACCAAATGAGTCTTTGTGTCACCATGTTTCTGGAAACATTTGGGCCTCTGCAAAGCCTGAGAAAGCCACTGTGGAACCAAGACATGATGTAGGAAAAAGTCCAGTCAAAAAACCCTAGGTTCTGTTGCTTGCAGACACCAGCAACTCACCTTAGTGCGGCTGCTTGAGCAGCGTGTGTGTCGAAGGCAATGGCAGCCCTGAGCCACAGCACTGCTTTGAGACTGGGACGTGTGGCCTTTCTCCCTAGAACAAGAGTCCACGCTCCACCCTCTGTGCTTGTCACAATAACTAACACACAGGAGATCCAACAGATCCCTCCCCAGCCCCCAGACCTGGCAGGTCTGGTTCAAGCATTACGTTGTCCTTGCCCCTCTGCTGCTACAACACTGCCAGCTGGGGAGAGCTGGTAAATGGGGATGTACATCCGTGGTGTGGATTAGGGTTTGGGTGGGCATCCTGAAGGGAGGTAAGCAAACACTGGGTATTTAGGCAGTGGCCCTGTTGGCACAAACAAACCACCAAAGGCTCCTGGGAGAAAGGCTACTGGAGAAGGAGGGGAAGCTCTTGGGAGTTTATTTTGTAAAATGTGAATAAAACCAAGAGTGAACAGAGACTCCAGGGCAGAGATGGGGAGTTGTTCTGGCACTCCAGTAGAGCCAGCCTCAGCTCCCACACTGGCAGAGCCCTTTCAGGCAGTCACAGCAATCCTCGGGAAGGTGTGTTTCCCTCTGCCATCAATATTTCCCTGCCGCAAATTCCCCTTTCCCAGATGATCCCTGGGGCAGGGACCTCTGTTCTCCCAGTATGTGGGATTAACTACAAAGACCCTCTATATGGACACAGACAAGAGGAACGTCTATCCCTCCTTCTGTAAAGATTTGCTCTGAAGAGTGATTCCACATTGGCCCCTTGCCATGTAAAGCCCTGTTTCCTGTCCCATGGCTGTGAATTTGGTGGAAGGGAAATATTACACTTATTGATAACCCAGAGGTGTCAAGGTAAGCTGTGCTGCTGTGTGCAAAACAGAGGTGTCAATGAGTTTGCAGCCAAGATTTCTGTCTTGTCTAGCCTGTCTTCCTCCCAAAGATCCTAAAATGTGGCCCAGGTTTCTTGAAGGAAAGATTGAGGCTGTGTACCTCACTCAGTATGGGGTTGCCTACGGCTCCCAAAACTTCAGCTGTTGCAAGAAAAACTGCACATCAGCAAATAAAGAAAAAATGAACTCTAGTGTTGAAGTTCTACATTCATGACTATTTTTACGCAGATGTCCATCCTGTCTAGTACAAATTCCGTGCTGTTTTCACTCAGCTTTGTGCTCATTGTCATTGCAGCTGAGCCTTTCTGCAGTTCATCCCAGAAAGCTGGGAAAACTTCAGGGCCCTGGGCTCCAAAAGGAGAGACAAAGACTCACCTCTGCTCCTGAGCAGCATCTACAGAGGTCTGGGGATGTGCAGGCACAGATACCTCACTGTGTCCTGTTTTGTATCTCAGCCTTTGTGACCAAAGCGGTTCAGTCCTGCCCTGTTACTGCATGGCTCTCAGGCTCTGGGACTGCGTTCTGCTTCTGCTGGATGGGGTTTCTGCTCGAGTCCCAGCTGGCTCAGGCCCAAGCAGAAGTAGGAGGAACCACTGTCAAGTAAAAAGTGCTCTTTGTGTGATCGATGACGCTTAACAGAGCCAACCCTCTCACTCCCCCAGCAGCCCCACTCCAAGCAAGGACCACGGGGTATCCACTGCTACTTCTCACATGGGAACAGAAGGACATTGCCCGTTCAGGGATTAACTTGCCATTCAATCCCTTGAAAGCGGCTGCAGCCAACAAGGCTCTGGTCCAGGTTATCTTGCACCTTTAAAAGCAGAGGTAGCTTGCTCATCAGTGTATAACACTGTGGGACACCCAGCCAGCCACCACTGCCCTCATTGCCCTGGCAGCACCAGCCCCTTTGTGCTGCCCATCCAGCTCCAGCTTTTGTTTGAGGCAGCTCTGCAGTGAAGTGCTGGACATCTGAGCTTGTCCACCATGCAGCACACTGTACCTTCGCCAGGCTGCCATTGTGTGGCCACTGGGCACACAGAGCAGGCTGGCATATAGAAGGATAACATCACAACCTGCAGCTTCTTCCCTCTCTCCTCAGCTGACAGCTGTCAGCAAAGCAACCTCCCAGTGGTAGACCAGTACCCCCATCCCCTTTACCCTGTTTTTTCCCCTGGTCAAGTAGTCCTTTTAGTGCCTGGACCTCCCTGCGGGCTGTTTCAAAGGGCTTCCCATGGGGCTGGAGGGGTGCGGAGATCCCAGTGGTGGATCCTGCCTTCAGACTTTTTGCCATGGAGCGCAAATGACCCAGATGGCCCTCAAGAAAGTCAGGGGACTCCTAGTTGATGCTGGTGGGCTCCCTCTTTCTTAGCCAGCCCTTTCCCTGCATGCCCTTGCCTCCTGGGTGTGCAGCCATCTGCCTCTTCTTCATCTTTGGACAAGGTTGCCTGCAGCTCAAGATGACCCTGGTGTGGGCTCATGGTGGAAGCCATGGGAGGTGCCCCTGAGTCCCTCCTCGGCCTGCCCAGGCACCAGGGCTTCGAGCCTGCAGTGTCTGCTCAGGAAGTACTTGCTAATGGAGCAGGAGGCATTTCGCTTTGTTTTTCCAGCCCAACACATGTGGCACCTACAAAACTGTGGCATCCCTGGAAGCCCTCTAGGTTTCCCTGCCCTGGTGCTGCTAACCAAGCCATAGACAGTGGGACATTGATGAGCCCCTCCCTCAAAAAGAAACAGGATGCAAAGTGGTACTCAGCCTTGCACTGACTTCATGAAGATAACATAAAGCCTCAGCTCCTCTTTGCACCGGGGAAGCTACTGGAGCGCCATTAAATGGTGGGTTACTATAAAGTCCAAACCAGCAAGTGGAGACCCATACCCCACTGATCTGGACAGAAGAACTTGCATGGCCTGACTGAAGCTTGGTGCACCCCTGACACCTCTCAGCCAGTGCTGTCAGCAGCTCCTCATCCCAAACTGCAGCATCACTGCCAGCATTTAGAGGCCCTGGCTCACTGACCCTTTTATGGGTCTGGAGCAGATGGAGTGAGCAGGGAAGGAGACGAAGGGGTGCTATGCATCCTATTTGTAAAGAAAGGCAAGGCTAAGATCAGCCCCTGGCCTGGCCTTGGCTGACTAGTTGTGTTTTAAGTAGGTGACTGGAGTTCATCACATCAGATGCTGTTGCAAAGGAGCTGAGTTCCTATTGAGTGTGAAAGGGGGTTGTTTATAATTTATGGGTTTTAAATGATGGGCCAAGAAAAAGTCTGGCTTGTGCCAAAGTGTATCTCTCCTCTAGATTGCTGATGCTTGTACAAACACTGTAAAAATGCCAGTGATCTTGCTAAAGTTATATTACTTCTAATAATTAGGTTATCATCATGGACTTCTATCACATTACAAACAAGACGCCTCTGCCAGAGTCATGGAGAAGAAAGTTAATTTATTTACAGTAAGACTCTCCCTCATGCATGCTCCTCCTCCTCCCCCACTGGAAACCATGTCTGCAGACCCCATCCTTCTGCAATATGAAAGTAATTCAGGGCAGTGGGCCTCAGTAACAGTGTGTTTGTGGCCAGGGTTCCTCTGAACTCCCCTCCTTCCCCAGATCTCTAAACAGCCTTTTCTTTCTTAACAGATTTAACGAAGGACTAACAGTGTAAGTCGGAGCAGACACTGTTTGACTAACAGCCTACAGAGCACAAAGCAAAAGGGAAAAGGACACTGGGTGTCCTGCAGAAATGGTGTTGCCTTGCTGTTTCGCAGATAGAAGCAGGTGATGCGAAATATATTGTGTTTCAAGAACTCACAAAAAACCTACATGGACAATTTTGTTTGTGGGCACGTTGATTGCAGAAAGTTTTGGAGAGACAAACATATGTATATATTTATGGCATATTACAGAAGTGTAACTCACAAGTGGTGTCTAGCATTACTTTTTGTGTTGTTTGTATGTTTTTTTTACTCCTGGGTGATGCTTCTAAGAAACAATTTGTGCAAAAACCTCCATAGAATACAATTTTAGAGCTTTAAAGGGTTAAAATATGTCTCCAAACAAGGCAGTTTATTCTGTTCTGTTTTGTTTACAGATCTGTAACACATATATCCAAATTTGTTTGCTTAAAAGTGAAATTTAACAAAAGATACACTTTTCACTGTAGCACGGCGTTGTTGAAATCTCATAGAGGGGACAATAGAACCCGAAGTAATATTTTGAATCGTTAGTGCTCAGCTGAACATAAATACCAAATGGCAAGGAAGAGAGCAGGGATGGGAAAGAAAAGAATAAATAAAGGAAAACTTGTCTGTGTTGACCAGGATTGGAGGTGGTAAAATATTTCTCACAATAGGAATGCCAGGTCTGTCATTAGAGGATGGAGGAGGAGCTGCAGTGTTTGTCAAACTGGAAAGTGATGCGTCAGACATTTTGGTGGGGAATACAGAAGTTTAGATTAATATTTAACTCGACACTTTTAGAAAGAGACAAGAACAGTCTTCTCAGAGCAATATGTACTGTCAGGAAGAGACTTTAATCACAGCGTTTACAAAAGAAGTATCTCTGTAAATCCAGCGAGGAGTTCAATACAGCCGTGTAACTAGAGAGGAGGAAACACGAGGGTTCAGAGCATCGTTCCCTTTCTTTTTCCTATCTTTTTAGCTTCTTTTTACTTTATTTTTTTCTTCCCCGTGTTAGCTGTCCTGTTTGTGGCAGGGAGAGGTGGCGGTGCCCCTCTGCCGCGGTCAGGCGGGGTGGGAGTGTCCTTGCCGGGCACCGGGAGAGTGCGGCGGCACCACCCGGCCACTGCCCGGACCCCGTCTCAGTATCTCCCTTCGGCTGTGTGTATCTGATTGTCAATTTTCTTTCAAAGTTTATATTTATGAAAAAAACCAAACAAAACAAGAGTAAAAGCTAGGGCTTCCAAAGATGTCTGAAAATTGATTTATGGTTACTATAAAGACAACAGTATAAAAATAACAAAGGAGGCGGCAGCTGCTGCGCGGATTGCTATGGAGACCCTAATGAAATTAGCACTATCAGAGGGTTTCTAATTTTTTTTTTGCCTTCTAAGCTTCTAATTTCTTTTCTACTTTGGATAGCCAGAGTGTAATTTTAAAAAATTAAAAAAAAAAAAAAGGAAAAAAGAAAGAAAAATAAAATAGCCCACCGAAATAGTAATAATATGCGCGATAGATACCCAGCCAATAAATAAATGTTAACCTCACTGAGGTTTTTGTATGCAGGATTTGATCTGAAACAAGATGGTCAAGAGCCCCGCTTTGTAGATCGCCTCCTCAAAGCAGCTGCGCTTCCAACTAAAGGTGGCTTCACCCGGCCGAGCCAGCTGCCAGCCAAGCCACCGAGGCGCTCGAGTGGGGCCAGCCGATTAGAAATAAATACTTTTTAAATACTTTCAATATTTTTAAGTGTAACGGCTCTTTGTGTGATGACACAGTTTGTTTTACTCTATTAATGATTTACGAGTTGCTGTCTTAATTAATCCTTACATAAACTACAAACACCAGCCACTGTTACAACTGTTCAAGACTACTCTCTCAACTAGCTCAGACCGATTATACTAAATAGGTGAAATGTAAGTCACCACGGACCTGAATCCCTCTCCCGAAGTATTGGTGAAGAAACTCTACAAATATCCACATAAATACATTAAGACGAGGATAAATAATCAGTGATACAAAAAATGTCTCGCTTAAAATAATAAATACATATCATTTAGTCCAATGCGATCCTTAGGTTACGGAAGAACTCATAAATTAACTTCTCTGAAATAAGCTTACGCGCGGGCGAGTTCCGACGGCTCACGACTGGTCTAAAACACCTCAGCATGACGCGCTGCTAACACTACAGCATCTCTAAGACTTACCTTCAAGTACATCATTACCAGCTTATCAGTCCCTCGGTTGGCAGTATATTGCACTGTCATGCTTAAAACAGCTCTAAGAGAAAGGCTCCTGCTCACGGAGCTACTCGGGGCTGCGGAAGAAAGAAGGGAGCTGCTAGGGGAGACAAATCCACTAATACTGTTGGCACTCGAGAGCACAGTAACACTGTCCCGTCAGAAAAGTGAGGTAATGGAGAGGGGAGCGGGGCCCGCCGGCCGCCGCCCCGCTACAGATGCGTGAGCTTGGGTGCCTCCTGCATCCGTCCCTGAGAGGTGTGGTGAGAGGAAAGGTCCGTGTAGGTAGGGTGGGGGTCGCAAGGTCCGTGGTGGTGGCCGCCGGGGATCTGGGCGGCGCAGCTGTAGTCCACGCTGGCGGAGGAGGGGTGCTGCAGGTGCCCCAGGTTGAACATGGGGCCTGAGGCCGGCATCGAGTCCACGAAGTTGCCCCCCACGTAGACGGGACTGCCCTGCAGGCTGGGGTTGGCGAAGCCGCCGCCGCCGCTCTGCATGGGGTGGGGGTCGTACTCCGCGCCCGCGTAGCGCTTCTGCTGCGGCAGGCAGCTGCTCAGCGGCGCCGTGTAGGCGGCCAGCCCGTACATGCTCTGCTGGGACTTGGCGAAGGAGGTGGGCGAGGGCGCGTCGTAGCTGAGGCTGTTGACGCCGGGGAGCTGGCTGGAGTAGCCGACGTGGTTTGGGCCGCTTAGAGGGGGGCTGCGGTCCGGGGACTGTCCGACGGGGGAGTGCATGATGCCTTTGGCTTTCTGGTCCTTTTTGTACTTCATCCGGCGGTTCTGGAACCAGATCTTGATCTGCCGCTCGGTCAGGTTGAGCAGGTTGGCCATCTCCACGCGGCGCGGCCGGCACAGGTAGCGGTTGAAGTGAAACTCCTTCTCCAGCTCTACCAGCTGCGCGCTGGTGTAGGCTGTGCGCACCCTCTTGGAGGCCGGCCCGGGGGGGCTCTTGTCCTCGCAGCTCTCTCCTGCAGGGAAGAGGCACAAAGAGACATTGGTCCCCACCGAAAGACGCCTCCCCCCCTTTCTCCCGGGGTCCCTCGGAAACCTGCTATCCCCTCTCGCTCTGTCGGCGCCTGGGGAGGGGGTGCAGAGGGCCCAGGGGTGGCTTCCCAGTCCTCCCTGCCCGACATACACACCCTCCCGCAACTGCCTTCCCCCAGAGACCACCAGCGGCCGCCCGTCCAGGAGTCCCCGGGACCCCGCCCCCAGCCTGTCCCACCTGCAGCGCCCGGCAGGGTTGGGACCCCCCAGTGGGGTGGGGAGGGAGGGGGGCGATGGCAGCTGGAGGAGCTGGGGACAAGGCGCGGAGCCAAGGGGCTTAGGCCGAGAGGTTCAGCCCGAGGGACTCAGCCCGGCTCCCCGGACGAGCACTGGGTCGGGGCGGGGGTGTTGGGCTACCTGGGGGGGCGCAGGTGCTTTTCTGCTTGGAGTTCTGCCGGGACTCCTTCATCCAAGGAAATATCTGCTTGCTGAGGGTGGCGCTGGCCGAGCCCGAGGAGTTGGGGCCTCCCTTGGCTTTTTTCGGAGGGGGCACACTGGNGCGCCGAGCCCTGGACGGAGCAGGCGGAGCCGGGGTACTCGCCGTCCAAGCCGGCCTGGCCATAGGGCTGGTGGGCCGCGCCGTAGGGGTAGGCGTCGGCCTTGCTGTAGGTGTAGCCCCCGAAGAGCCCCGCGTTGTCGTAGTAGGCGGCTTTCTGCATCCTCTGCTCTGCGATCGCCGAGGCCCGCGGCCCCCGCTCAAATAACATTGACCGCCGCCCCGCGCCTCACGTCGTCGGCCCGGGCCACTCGCAGCCACCTGGGGAGGGAAACAGCAGGGACACAAAAGAGACTTTTAGCGGAGGTAACCAGCTGGTAGAGGCTGGCATGAGCCGGTCCCGGCACCCCGGCACCCTCGGCCTCGGCCTCCCAACCCGAGGAGGGCTAGGAGACATCAAGGAAGGAGCAAGGGACCCAAAGAAGAACTAAGGGACAAAAGGGGAGGAGAAGGGTCACCAGGCAGGAGTCAGGGCAAACTGGGCCACACAAGGGAGAGAGCAGAGTACACCATGGAAGGACCAGGGCACTGCAGGGAAAGAGTCATCCGAGAGCGATGGTGCAGGGGGGAACGGGAACACATTGGCGGGACTTCCTACAGGCCACCTTTTGAGGCATTTTGGGGCATGTTTTAATTGCTTTGTGTTGCTTTTGGACCGTTCTCGCTCTAGTTTGGCTGGATCGGACCCCACGGTTGTGGGCAAGGGCTCTCAGCGAGCAACTGTGCTGGGTGGTGTCCCCAAAGACCCACCGGCCCATTTCGGCCGAGAGCACCCGCGCCCCCCGCCCGGCACG
Organism: Dryoscopus gambensis; assembly: GCA_013389985.1. Taxonomy (NCBI): domain Eukaryota; kingdom Metazoa; phylum Chordata; class Aves; order Passeriformes; family Malaconotidae; genus Dryoscopus; species Dryoscopus gambensis. Next base: position 36,681 of record WEIT01011816.1, read on the forward strand.
CGTGCGCAGGGCCGTGCACGCTTGACATGATGGATGGAGCCCGGGCTGCGGCCGGGCAGAGGCAGAAAAATCCCGTCCCCTTTGTAAACCCGCCCTTCTTCTTTCCCCGGATTCCTCCAGAGTTAAACTGTAACCGGCGCCATTCACTCCCTTCACTTTGCACTATAAAGGAAGTCGCAGGTCAGCTCCCCTATTTTAATTCTGTGATGAATTAAATTCCCTCACCCAACGTTTCTCGTCCCTTTTATTTGTACCCAGTAGAAAGAACCTGAGACATTTGAGATAATTTTTAGAGGGTTCTTTTCTTTTTTCAGCCTGCAAACTTATGGCTCTCCCCACCCCCCGTCTCCCACATGAGGCTGCTCCCACCGAAAACGCGCGGTCGGTTCCCATAGGGCAGATGTTTTGAGGCAGGATGCTGTTACCTTTCACCTTGCTGCCCCCAAAACTTCTCTGCGCTTAGTACAAGATGGAAACTGTTCTGCGATTTTGATGTGGCTTTTTAATATTCCCTGCTCTTATTTTTCTTGTGGAATAGGGGTTTTCTCGGACATTTTAGTAATTTTGTAAATTAGCACATACTTCACCTGACAATGTAAGTCTGTAACTCAACATATCTTAAGACTTCCTTGTATTTCTGCAGGATTTAAGCCTACCAACATACTAGAGAAAAGTAGCTAGAAATCTTTGAAAGGTGCCCGACAATTGCGGTTCTCCAGCCTACACTTGAGCAGTACTAGGAGGGTACTCCTCTTTCTCTCGCGCGTACCGTTGGTCCCGCCAAGTACCGTTGATCTGTTGTCTGCAATTAACCGGGAAACACATCTCTCTGAGTCAAAATAACCTCAGCGAGCTGCGATCCACGGCCGCTGTCAGCGGTTTATCCCGTGTCACAAACCGCCGGGGTCCTTTTTTTTCCCCTAACAAAAGCTTGAGATGATCTGTGAAGCTGACAGACACGGGAACTGTTTTTCTCTCCTGGAAAATTTTAGTTTTAAAAGTCTATGGAAATGGACGGTTGCCATAAAGACGAATTTTAATACTATGTGATAATCTTGACGAGTCTTGGAAGTATTTTTGGCCAAATAACTCTGTCACTCTTTTCCCACTTCTATCATCTACATTTTCGGGACCAGTCTGGACTGAGGACTTTTGTTAGCACAACACTGCCTTAAGCGTAGGCTTTTACATGCCTTGTGAAATATAGTTCCCAAAAGAATACACAGAATCTTAAGAAAGAATATTGCTGTTAAGCTGTTAAAAGCCTTATTTCTTTTCTGAAATACCAACTGCTTGTGAACTCTGCTTGAACCTAAAAAGGAGGCTATGGGCCATAAATCACATGGACAATGCTCAACTGTTTGGTGGCTCATCTTTAGATCTTAAAAAGAGAGAGAGGGAGAGAAAGAGGGAGACCTAGCCAGGGTTTGATTTTCCACGAGTGAAAGGCCTGGGGTGATGTTTTTATAGGGAACACCAAAGCGGGGGCTCAACACTTGGTGGTTTGGCCAGAAACAGCCTCCAGGAGAAAAAAAAGAAAAAAGTGACATCCAAATGGTGAGGCCGAGCCGTGGGAGGTGAGCTCGGAGGCACCGAGGGTAGGAAACCGCAAAGTATCCATGTCTGTGTTTCAGATTTCCCTTCCTTCTCTCCAGAAAGGTTAACCTCATCTGATCTGTTAGGCGTTGCGCACGATAATGGGGCCTTTTGTCCTGCCACTGGTTCCAGCGCTTTTGGGGGATGCCGACCCTCTCAGGGCTCTGCCTGGAGAGCAGCTGGGAGCCCAAGAGTCCACCCGCGCGTGTGTGCGGAACCCGGCTGGCCCAGGCTGACACTGGCCCAGCACTGCCAGCCGCTTTCCTCCCGACATTTTCATATTAAGCAGTTCTCTACTAAAACTTCCACTACACTTAATTCTGCTTCGGATCAATATCTAATATGATACCGAATAAATAAGAGGCGGTGAGAGCGGCCAGCGAAGCGGTTATTAAAGCAGCCGGAGCTCTCAGGGTGCATATCAATGCACCTGTCATTGCGGTTGTAACAAAATTTATGACTGCTAGCGCCGTGGCAGTAAACGCTCCGGCCAGGAATGAAAAGGAAAACACTTCCCAAGCCCCGGCACTTTCAGAAGTGCAAAGCAGCCGGCGCGTAGGAGGGAGCCCGGCAAAAGAATCCCCTGCTCGGCACGTTTCCCGGCCGCCGGCCCGGGGCAGCCCTGTATATAAGGAAAGCTCTGGAGCCGCCGCCGGACCCGGCCGCAAGCAGGGCAGCTGGGCACCCACCGCTGGGGCTGCGCCTGAGCCCGAGCCCGAGCCCGGGGATGTCTCGTCTTTGAGGGCACTGAGAGCACTGCGGAGCGCGAAGGGCCCTGCGAGAGACGGAGCGATGGCCGCCCTGGGGCCTCTTAAACCAGCTACGGAGCANGGCCGGGGCCGGGGCCGGAACCGGAGCCGGGGCCGGGCTGTGCTCCCTGCGACAGGCCTGTCGCGATAGGGAAAGCGAGAGATAGGTGGAAAAGGAAATTCAGCAAACTCACCAAACTTACGTTTTTNAGGGCACTGAGCGCACTGCGGAGCGCGAGGGGCCCTGCGAGAGACGGAGCGATGGCCGCCCTGGGGCCTCTTAAACCAGCTACGGAGCACCCCCCAGGGAGCCACCCGCTCCCCACGGCTGGGCCCAGGCCTTGGCTGCTCCCCAGCCGAGCTCGGCTTCCGCGGAACAGGGGCTGGCTTTCGGCGGGGCTTTCTGCGGGCTGTTCTTTATCTGACGCGTG
>WEIT01011816.1:39732-59438 GCA_013389985.1 Dryoscopus gambensis
TCCGTCCGCGTCAGATCTTTTCCCAGACAAAGGGCAGATGTTTCTCTTCATTTATTAATAGCGCTTTGAGAGAGGCGGTTGCGGGTCGGACCCGGGCCGGGCGGCCTGCGGCAGCTGCTCCAACAGGCCCCGCGCATCGGCCGCGGAACCGCGCCTGCCTCCCTGAGCGCCCGGGCCGGGCCGGGGCGCGGGGAGGCAGCGCACGGGGGCACGGGAGCGCCTTTGCAGGGGAGCTGCGCCTTCGACAGTCACAAGCGCGTCTCCCGCCGCCCGCACCCACGGACCGCGAAGAGTTCCGCGGAAACGAAGCTAGCGCGGGTCCCTCCCCATTTCTCCCCCCAGATACCGAATTAGACAGAGAGAAAGATAAGCGAAGAAGCCCCAGCACTGAAAATGGGCTGCAAACATTTGCGTTTCGAAATTAGTATTTTGCCTTTGTCTGTGCAATATGTCGATTCAGGACTTTAAGAACTTAAGAGTGCCAGAAAATCCCCCACAAAGAAGCCCAGGTCATTATAAAGACGATATCTAGCCACCATAAGCCTTTGAAATGACCTTTGGCTCGTATAGCAATAACTCACCACTTAATGAACAACCAACGGAAGCGCCTCCGATAGCTCACAACACAACAGACCTTAAAACTTTCCACCAAGTCTTCTCTCTCCCTAACCAAACTCAGTAGGATGCTACATTCCCCTTCCAAATCACCTTAATTTATGCTGGCAAACTGGAGTTAGGGAAGTGGAGCTTCATGATTACACAGGATCCTCGCTCAGGTTCCTGGCCCGGGCCTGTCCCGGTAACGTCTTATATAATGTATTCACGTGGGCGTATGTCAACTTTAAGTGCTTTATTTTTTTAAAGAGAATTCATTAGAAATAGCACTTTACACGGTGTATGAAGGCAACCTAAGGTGGGTTGCACTTTAGCCCCTGAGAGGAGAGATCATAATATTGCAAACCGAGTCATTGTTAGCTGCTGTTGATTAACACGGTAAGTTTTCATTTTGTGCCTAATTAATTATCGACTTCTCATCCCTTTCCGAAGCAGCTTCTCAGCCTCACAAACAATAGCCTTCTAGCTCTAAACATGCTTTATTTAGCCAGAGCTTGGCCAAATACCAAGACTTACACGGCCACAGGGATAACCCCCAAAGTTTGTACTGCAGAGAGAGGAGTCTGGGCACGCTGGGGTTGTGCTCGGCTCCCAGGGCTCGGAGAAGACGTCGCCAGAGCTGAACCCAGGGAAATCTTTAGAATTATTCAGGCGTGGGACCAATATAGGTATTATTGAAATTTTAGGTGAAGTTATAAGTGAGTGCTTCCATCGAGCCAAATGAAATGCTGCTTGCAGTAATTGGATTCAGCTGACTAACTTGGCAGGCCAGCAGCTTGGAGGCATACAGCTAAGAAAAATGTTCAGCACTTTTAACTTCTGATCGAGCAGAGCAACACGCAACAGAATATAAAAATAAATAAATAAACACCCTAACTTTCTCCTTTTCCCCTGGCCTCCCACCCTGTTCCCTTCGGGGTACTCCGACCCCCGCCGAGGACTCGCCCGGGTGACTCGGGGCAGGCAGGGTCCGTTCCAGCCTTACACACGTTCCTGCTTGACAGCACAACGCCGGGCTTTACGCAGGGGCTTTACAACAGACATAACCGAGAGTTCACCCGGGCTCCAGGCAAGCCACCAGTCAGTAGAAACAGGCGTTCCTGGGAGAGTCGGGCTAGTTGCAACAGCCCAAGCGGGAGCTGAGCTTTAAGCGTATGCGGGGGAGGCTGTGTGGTCGCTTCCAGACCCCCAGTCCGCCCAGGGGCACCGGTCCCCCCCAGGCATCTTCCCACCGCCTTATTGATCAAACCACACAAATTCAGGGCAAGAAACTTCTTGGTAGATAAGTATCAAGCCGTGCTTCAAATAGCATGTGTAACTCGAAGGCATGAGCACACCGGTAGTAGCAGTACTAAAACAACTGCGGAGGGAAAACAACAGCCACTAAGGAACACGAATGCACGGCCAGGGAAAAAGGTTCGGGAAGCCACTTGGCACGAATATTTAAGAGACCCTATGTAGGGGCTACATTACCGATCAGCCTATTTTAAATCGCCCTTTACAAATCAACGCGGCTACCCCCTGCCCGGCTAACCACGGCAACGCATTAACGTGATGCTCAATCTCACTTTGGCAATGGGAGCATCTAGCAAAGTTCTCTCCCTCGTTTCTTTGCTTATTTGTAATTCTCTTCCTGAAACCGCCGAAAATTGGGGAAAGGATAGGGTAAAACGTATTCCCCTAGCTTTTGGAAATGAGTTCACTTTTTATTTAAAGAACATAGTAAAAAGAAGATACAGCTTAAAACATTCAAGTAGGTGGAGACCACTCCATACATTTGCAGCCTCTATGGGCAGAGATTGCAAACAAATTCCAGACCGTCTCTGAGTAAAGGAGATAATACAGCCCCTGCGGTTAAACGTCCCATTTTGTCATGCAGTTGCTTACCTGTGTATCAATTTATCATAAACCTGGGTTCCTCACTTTTCAGGATCTGCGCTTGCAGTTCTTAGAATATATCCTTCACCCTTTGTCTGCAGACAATACTCTCCTAAACCTGATCTTGCGGTTTTACAAATATTTCCATACACCAGAATTCCCGATAGAACGAAAACAGGCTCAGGCTCAACTACCAATAAAAGAGAGCGAGTGGAAATCGGAATTTGTTGGGCTTTTAAAAAAAAAAAATCAACACACAACCCTTTAGCCATCAGCCTTCTGGAACCAACGACTGCAATTGGCCGGCTCCTGTTTAGTTTTGGTTTTAAATCGTGCGGCCATTGATGAATTTTGGGGGCGAGCAGGAGAAATCCCTTTATAATCAGAAATATAGGCACTGCCTTAAAATACAGGCATATTGGCCCACGTGATCGCNGCGCCCCGCGGGGCTGGCGGAGCAGGGGGAAAAGGTGAATTCCGCGGGATGATCCCAGCGCGCAGAAATTCCCAGTGGAGACAGAGGAGGTATTTGGAACCGGCTGCGGGCAGGAGCCTGTGCCGCGGGCAGCTCCGCAGCAACGCTGCTCTGGCGGACAGGCGCTGGGGCCCACTGGCGTGCGCGAGTTTTTGCTTTCTCCTTCTCCAGGCCGGGAAGATGCGGGGCAGAGGGGACTATCCCTGTCTGGAGGCTAAACAAGCGCTGGGAAAAAAAAACCTTCATGACATTTGTGCATGTGTGTGTGTGTGCCCTGAGCCTGCCTCCCTGCTCTATGTGTATGAAGAGACATGGAGCAAACCCTGTGTATATCTGTCATGTGTGCCCACAAAGCTCCCCAACAATACCAGTTAGGCCAAAGAAAAAAAATATATATATTAGCTTCTCTGTTTGATTTTTTTGTAACGTATCTGTAGCTATAAATACACCACACCTAATCTAACATCTGCTATGATTTCATTACCATCCAAAGCATGGGGATGTGACAGTAACGTATTACCTTACAATACTAACCATAAGTGCATTGTAACATTTATCTAAATTACATTGCTTTTCCTGACTTTGCAAACCAGTTATAAAAAGATTGGAGTCCAGTGATGGAAACATAAGTTCAATGTAAATTATTGTGTACGGCTTCGGATTTATAATCCTATATTTCTTCGAAATGACGCACTTAAATCTCGCCTCAAGTAAAAGGTAATGGTTCTTTATATCCTTTTCAGTCAGCCATATATTTTGGTGTCTGGGTAGTTTTGCCGAGCCCCCCGCGCTCGCGTGTCTGTGTGTACATACAGCAACCCCTACACGCACAGCGTGTTCTGCATACTTGTGTACATGCACACAAAGCCAAACATAATTCTGGCCGCTGTTTAGACGTTTTGGATGACGGAGACGTCTTTAGCTTCCTACACAAAAGTACGAGGGGAAAACCTGGACACGAGCAAAGAACATGAAGAGGATTCCGAAGAAAATGCCTTTTTGGAGGGCAGTTCGGAACCCCCCCGGAGAAAGCCTCACAGCTCTTCGGTGTCTTTTCAGAGTCTAGTGCTTTTTAAATAGCAAACAAACAAAAAACCAAACAAACAAACAAAAAAAAAAAAACAACCAAAAAACCACCAGGCAAATTTGACCTGAAAATGGAGGACGGCTGAAAGAAAGGAGCACCTTCGCCACCACCGCCAGAATTTAGATATCGTAAAGGGGACTGAAAAAGTATTAAGGAAATGTTAATCCTTTGGCTGGTGGGACTCCAGCTTTGCGCGAATTTGTCTCCAGTAAAGGATCTAAGACTTCTTCAATCGGAGCATATGTTCATAGAGCAATAAAACAGAAAGATTTACAGTCTCCGCCCGCCCCCCAGCAGCCTCGCACCCTTTCAGGAATTACTTATGATGATTTATAACAACAACTCCGGCAATTGTCAAACTGATAAAATAGCCCGGGCTATATGCGAGAATAAACGCTCTTATGAAAGGGTTGCGATTTATGTTCAGGTCCATTTTATGGCGTGTCTTGGTGGAGTTTGGTTTCTTTCCCGGCCCAATAGGATAATATAAAACTTCATTGATAAAAATGTAGGAGTTCTCGTGAAGTAGCAAATCTGTTCCTTAGTCACTACCACAGTACATAAACATTTGTCATCTTTGAATAATTGAATTAATGTGTTATTGTTTGAATGTATAATTCATAACATAGGAAACTTTGTCTCTGTCCTGCCAACGAAACGGAAGCAATAAAAAGCTACAATCTAGGGTTTTTAGAAATTACTTCAGCAACGGATAATAAAGAATATCCTGTTTGCAGAAGGTATTTCCAGCTGACTGGGATTTCACAGAGAAATCTCAGACTCGTCCGTATTCTATGGAGTTTATAGAGAGTGGCTTTGTATAAAAACACAAATACTATTTTTCCCTAGTCCGGGCTATCGATCGGGGACTCACAAGCCGGCATGCCCGCTCCGGGGGCTGGATGCGTCCGGACTCCCCCGCAGCCCNCTCCGGCCCCGCTGTCAAAGACGCACGGCAAAATTTACGACCCCGCTTGCGAAGGAGCTGAGGGCCTTTCCCCGGCGGTGGGACCGGGCAGCGGCTGCCCTGACAGCCTCATTGTTTCCTCCACTCCGCTCCGCGCCTCCCCGCTCAGGCAGCCACGGCCGGAGCCGCCACTCCGGGAGGCGGTCTGGTGATCAGCCTCCCTGCTCCGCGGCGCTCCGCGGCGCTCCGCGCTCGTCCTCTTTCCCCCGCTCCCTGGGAAGCAAAGGTCATCGCTTGCGCCCGGTCCGGTTCCCGGCCGCTGCCGCGCTGGAAATCAGGAAGCAGCGTGCCCTATTTGTCAAGTGTTTGACAGCTGAGTTCATTAAGGTTTAAATAAGGAGGAATAAAAGCAAAAAATATTTACGTACCGGGCGTCTCTTTTTCAGCAGCTACCAAAGAGCTAGGTGTGCAGGGAGAGGGACTGCACCCTTTGTATATTATATTCTTGGGATCTCTTCAGTTTTCAAGTCTGATAGAGTCCTTTGCTTGGCAGATTAATGACGACTCCGTGTTTCTTAAGGGACGTGCTGAATTAATTATTTCGCAAATCACGTGGTCAGGACTTGTAGAAATCTATTCTTATCATCTTCCTTGCACTTTGAAATTCTGCCTGTTATGACTGTTCCTAGCAAGATTATTTTGGTCTCTAGGCTTGGGGGGAAGAAAGAAAAAAAAAAAAAAAGGGAAAAAAGAATCAGGGGAAAGGGCTAACAAACATGGCCGTTGGAAGCGGTGTGGCTCTGCACCGAGAGGTCCCTATTTACTGTACTGTACAGTGAGTGGGGTTTGCTATTGACTCTGCCTTTCCTCTTCATTCTTACCTTAACGACTAGTGGTGATATAATATACAGAACTGTATTGATGTATCGGGAGTAACAGGAGGAGCCATTAAACAGCAGAGAGAGAAAGTATAATCACAAGATATGCCTCAATATTTAAACTTAGCGAGTATGTGCTTAGAAAGGCAACCTCAGCCTCCCCTCGGTGCACTCGGGCAGTAAGGGCACATGCTTTCTTCTGTGCACCCTGCTCCCTGCCTGGGCTGAGCCAGAGACTGTATTTTTGGACTCGTGCCTTGACCACGCTCCAGGAGAGGACAAGCCCTCACTGACAAGTACTTATGACAAAAATGGTGCAATCGACTTTTCCTGGCTCGTTGTATGTGTTATTGTCTGAGGTGCTTATGCTGGGAAGAAAAAAAAATGTTTGCCATAGGTGCATGAGAAAGTCTCCAAGTTGTGTTTTCTTTGATCTTTCTTTTGTAGCCACTGTCAAAGTGAGCGTTACTGCTCAGGAAAAGCTACTCTCTGCATTGCAATTTCGAATTTCCACTTCTTTATTTAATTGATTCTTTCCAGGACTTACCTGAAAGACACAAATCTGTGTGGGCATCGAGGTGCCTTCAGGTGTGGCTCCTTGCCTCCTACCACACATGCAGAAATCCAGGAGTCGTTCTAGGAGGGCTTGTTAAATGCAAAGCAGCAGCAAATGGATGACAGGCACTTTTAACTGCAGCCCAAAAGTAAATATAGACTCCAGCTTGGCCTAGAGTCACACCATTATGGCTGAGGCAAACAGCAAACCTGTTCAAAGGGACATTTGGAAGGATGCTATGCAGAGTCACTCATCTTTTAACACTGTAACGATGGGAGGGACCAGCATTTTCACAGAAGAGAGACCCACCTTGTAAGGACTGGTTGTTCAAGGTACAAAACAGAGTATATTTCACTACACCTTTTATTATTTCAAAAGCATATGGAGGGCTTACATCAAAACTACAGGCGACAGTTAGTATAAATAACGCTTTAATCAATGGCAGCAAAACATCAGCAAAGTCTATAAAAAGCATCACACTTTAGCAGAGATGAGAGCAGTGCTGGACAATGCGACCGTGTAACAAAGGCTCCAATGCACAACGTTCACCCATGATAAAGAAAAATAACCAGCTTCCTTCATACACAAAATAACTCTGGAGGAGGGTTAAAACCATTAAGAAATAAACCTCAGGTTCGTTTTGCACAGGAGATAACGACCAATGGGTGTTCCTGGCCATTATTACAGATATTCGGGACCATTCCGAGTATTGGCAGCTGGAAACTGTTTCTGTTTGGTACTCTCTGTCTCCACTTCATGTATTCTCCGATCTTACAGTGCAATTACACCTATGTAAACCTATAGTGCTCCAGCCTCGCTCAAATGGGACTTGCAAATAGGGTTGTAAGAGCTGTGCCTGCTGAAGCCAACACTCGTCCTGGAGTTATTAACATTTCAAAAGACAATGAGACAAATTCTGCTCGCAGCTACACGCCTGTTTGACTTCAGTGGGCGGGGGAAGGAAATCTGGGAGCAGAAGTTGGTCCTTTAACTTCGGGAGCCATCTCGGTTGATTAGACGCACAAAGCGAGGATTTGCTTCTCCAAGGCCATTATTTTCCAGAACTGTACCACAGATGCCAAAGTTGGTAGCTTTCTCTCGAACAGCACTGTTGCCCTGCTCCCAACCAACTTATCAGACTTCAAGAAAACAGCAGGGGTCCGGGAGGAGGATTTTCAAGAAGAGTAGCTAGAGAAGTTTTACTTCCTCACATCCTCTTTTCTTCTTTATTTTAATAGATACGTATGAAGAGCAAAAGGATGGCTTTGAGCAGCTCTGGAGAGGAAAGGCCACTACTGCAGGAACCTGGTGTAACAAAACTTGAAAACTTGTCTCAGGAATTCCCTCCTCAAGCGCTGCTGCTGGCTGCTCTCCATGCTAGAGAAAGGGAAGGGTAGTTTGGGTCCAAAAGGTTAAGGGTTTAGAGGTCATTCTTCCCGGCTGAAATACAACTAATCGAATAGAAAATTTGTCCTCTGGGTGAACCTGTTCCTGCAATTTAGCCGAACTTCAGTAAAATACCTTTTCAGCTTCTCAACGTGAAGGCGTCAGAAAAAAGACGTCTTTACTATGTATGAACTCGGTGCTTTTTGTCATAGAAACAATGATGCGAATAATGCGGGAATATCCATCTATAATATCACGACGTGGAGATATTCAAGTATTGCCATGTGCAAGTCTGAGAACTGGGCTAACCCTAAGGAAGAACAAAGAGTTTTCTCCAGGCTCTAAAACAAAAGACCAAGTCTTAAAGACACTTTGCGGACTTCAAGTGATGAGAAAAGGGCAGAAATTAACTGCTGGCCACAGTTAACGTTACCGAATACACTCTTGCTGAAAAGGTCGCCTTTTATTTTCGAATTAATTCAAGCCCGTTTTGGCCAGTGTTTTCCCGAGCGAGCCCAGAAAGCCGTGAGTTCTCAGTGGGAAGCATCCAGCCTGGAGAAGGGCACGTTAGCTCACCCCCTGCTCTTTCCACCTCCCTTCAGTGTTTGCTATGAGTTTCCTTCTTTGCTACTTTTCTCTTTAATAAAGGGATCACCTTGTTACAATTTTGACGATGTGGTCCCTCTCCTAGGCTGCCCTGAGGGTACAGGAGATAAGGGCTGAGCTTTAAAACCGCCTGAGCGGAGGTGTAAGTGGCGCAGGGGGCTGGTTTGGTTTGGTTTCGTAGTTACAGGGCACTAAAACTTTGGCAACCAGCAGTCAGGGACAAATTCGTGGGTATTAGACCAGCTCTGCTCCCATCCAAGCCTGTCGTCTTTCCTGAAAGCAACTTGCTGAGATTTCCAACCATTGCAGTCATGTGTCATGGTTTGCTTAAAAACAATTACTGTTCTTAAAAAAAAAAAAAAANACCCCAAAATAAACCCAAAACAAAACAAAGCAGCAACCCACATAGACTATCTCTCTCTAGCAGAAAAGAAATTTAAAATCTGATTGAAAGAATGTGTTCAGCGTTCAGCTTTGAATGGCTCAGTTCATATCAGAAATTGCATTAATTTTTCAGTCTGGGTTGCTGTTGTTTTTTGTGGGGTTGTTTTTTGTGGTCTCCCCTCTTTGTTTTTTCTTTTTTTCTTTCCATTTTTAAATGAGGTATCGATGGTTTAAAGCACAGCGCTGAGCAGAGCAGACTTTGGAAACAGATTTCAAGCCTGTTAGCTCTGGATGGCACACGGTAAGGAGAAGGAATGCTTTTCCCATTCACAAAGAAGGAAATTAAAAAAAAAAAAGGGGGGGGACAAGAAAGTTGTGTATGTTCAAGACTAGTAAACATTACATATGTATTCATAAGACTGGGAAGGAAAAATACTGTATTTCAGCTCCCCTTCCTCGTTTTTGGTTTGACTATTTTTCTTTTTGTCCTCATTCTTCTATGTAACAAATAAATAAATACAATAACATTACCAGAGCATAAAATAACCCGTTTTCACTTAATTTCTATGCACACCTTCTGAGACGTTATGGAAATGAGCAAGTATTTTCATTACATCGAGAAAGGTAAAGCAGCACAAAAAAAAAAAGTTCACAATTACTAGTCTTTATGTTCAAATAAAAGACTATGCTATGAATTTCCTGTCCTCAACTTGCCCAAAATGCATCCTCCCGAAATTGCATGTGATAAAAAGACAATCAAAAGTATAAATCCCAGAATAAAGCATTCAATCTTCACTTTAGAATTCAAAACTGAAACACAGGGCAGTTTCATTTTTAATGATTTATTATTTTTTAAGGACAGAAGGTCTCATTTAATATTTTCCCAATTCCCACTGCCTGCATGATGGTTTGTTTGTTTGTTTTTCCCTCTCTCTTTCTTTCCCCTTTTTTGTTTTCCTTTTTTTATGTTGTGCTAACAGAGGCAAATAAAATAAAGTCCAAAGTAGCGTCATTTTGTCTCCTTTGTACAACAGTACCTTAAAGAAAGATGACAGTTTCTCGTGTCCTTAGCTGCTACATGCAGGTTCTGCTTGGGCAGTGTCAGTTATGTACAGTACTGGTCAGAAGCGAAGGATGAAATGGAAAATTTCACCTCTTCTACAAAGTTGTCAAGTCAGTCTGATGGTCCTTGGAACCAGTTTGTAAATGGGGGTTTGAACCAGAGGAAGAAGACCTGCCCTTCGTGTTGGGCAGTTTGTGATCTTTTTTCCACTTCATTCTTCTGTTCTGAAACCAGATCTTGATCTGGCGCTCAGAGAGACACAAAGTGTGGGCTATCTCGATACGGCGGCGCCTGGTCAGGTACCTGTTAAAATGAAATTCTTTTTCCAGTTCTAGGACTTGCTGTCTGGTGTAAGCTGTGCGGGAGCGTTTAGGTTCCCCTCCGTTGTAATTGGGATTCACTGGGAAAAAAATACGGAGAACTTTTACAAAGCTAATCTTGACTTGCCGGTCCGACTTTACAAAAGAAAAGCTTATGAGCTGCGAGCATGTGGCCGAGCTGGATTCGTCCCAGTTGCTTACAATGGCCGGGCTGCTTTCCCCCTCGTTTGAGACAGGCACTACGGGCACACGCAGCTAGGTAGGCTGGGAGCCTCTAGAAGGCTCCTAAAATGGAGTTTTATCCTGCACGGCAAAGCCCCGCATGGCCAACGGCCTATTTCCTCAGCAATAAAAATTTATGGCGAGTGTAATTGGCCACCTCTGTTTAAAAAGCTCGTCCACGAGCCTGGCGGGGGCTCGGGAGAGCGCCGCTGAGGACGATCGGAAGCAGGGTAGAAGAGCAAAGTAAGAAGAGGATCCTTACCCGAGTTAACATGGACTTTCTTCATCCAGGGATAAACTACTGCTGGCTGCTTAACTGCGGAGCCGTTTGGGGGTTTGAGGGCCGGCTGCTGGCTGCAGGCTCGCGAGTTGGACATTGGAGGCGGTGGACAATGCTCTGCTGGGCCGGGGAAGTGGTTCGCCGGGCCGGATTGCTCCTGTCCGTGACCCCGCGGCTGCCCGGCAGAGCCCTGGGCATTGCTACAGCTAAAGGGCTGCTCGCTGTAGTTTGACCGTGGGTAGAGTCCCTGGTGCTGGAAATCAGAGCCCTGCGAGGCACTGTAGTACTCGGCCCCCTGCTCGCCTAAGTAGCTATTCTGCAAATATTCCTCACAAGGAGGAAATTTGGGATCCACATACTTAGAGTTCACCATATACGAACTCATGGCCATTAATTTCTGAAGGTAGAAAATACTAATTTTTCTCGTGTTGTCTTTTTTTCCCCTGCCATAGAGCCCTCCTACTTGCTGTCAACTGAATAAAGTTAGGCGGGCATGTGACCGGCCCGGCCAATGGGGAGCCGGGCGCCCACCGCCGCATTTCCCCGCATTTCCAGCGATTCCACTCAATAACATCCCTCTAACCGAGTGACCCCCCTCTCCGGCGGGCCGCACCCGCAAACCAGGTACCGGAGGTGTAGGGATACCCCGGGGCGGCGGCCGCTGCCCTGCCCACAGCCTTTTGTCTGAGCCGGCTTCCCCCAGCCCCGGGGGATGCTGCCCTGCCGTCTGATCTACTAGCCAGGATCGCCACCGGGGCTTGGTACCTCGCTTTAAATAAAATAAGAAAAAGAATCGAAAGGCATATACAGAGAGATGAGCTGAAGCGGGGTTAAAAGGGAAGAAACTGATAAGCAGGCGAGGAAAAGAAAAGCCATCAAAGAAGAGGGTAATATGATGTACAATAGATCTGTCCTGTCTTTGTCTCGCAGAGGTCATCCAAAAGTTACCAGAATTTAGTTCTGCTGAATAAAATTAGGCAATCAGTAACTTCTCATTCACTTTCAAGCCTCAACATATACGTGTGCATACGTATGCGCTCACAGATGCAAACGCCAACGTATATTTATAAACCTATACATGTATGTATGTAAAATCATACAGATGGCAAGAAAGAGTTCACTTTTAACCACTAAAGTTCAATGAATTGAACTGGAGACGTCATTTAATTAGGTTAAAAATATCACGGGTTTAATGAGATAAATTCGGTCTTCATTCATCAATATCATTCCTGGAGCACAAGTAAATACATTCCAGTGAGGCGAACGCTGCTTTTGCTGCTGTCGTAAATATTTTTATGCGATCTGGACCCTTGACGGGGAAATTTTGCTAATGTCTGGCATATCTAGCTAATTTATGGGTATCTTTTAAAAAACTCATTCATTGATTGGTAGATAATACCTTTTTTCCCCAGAAAATTTGTAACTTCTGGTGAGTTTAACTGTTTAAATTCACAGATTGTCCGTGAGAGTTAGGACTGAACGACAACTGAAGTTTTAAGAAACATCCTAAAACCTAGCAAATAGGAGCGAGGCAGCAAAACTTTTATAATTTCTGAGTGTTCAGCATGCACATGCCTCTTGATTCCGCCAGTATTTTAACTTCTAACCATTTGCAGAAAGGTGAAGTTTTTGCATCGACCATATATTCCCCTAGAATCGAATCTGTGACTATATGAATATCACACAAATTCGGTTCTACAGGGTATATATAGACAACGTAATAACATTCTGTTTTCATCTACAATATAGCAGATCTTTGCAATTCTCTTAGTCTCTTACTGTCTTCTGAGGAATGCAAACTATTCTGCTGGGACTCAGTTCTGAAATAGAGATTTGCAGGAAGGTGGGATTTCAGAAAAGATTCATGCTTGTTATTATTACTGCAATAGAGCTATAAGACCCTCCACCAATTCATAGCGACGAATTTCGCCTACCAAATTCTCAGAAAGACCTGCCGCTTTCTTTAAATTCTCTGCCATTTACGTCCTCGCTATGGAAAATGGACATGGTCGGTCAAATTGCGCTATTTAGAATAACAATGGTTAAAGTAATTTAGGAAGGAGTCTTTAAATATTTAGGCTAACACGAATCTGAAGAGATTCTCCATAATTAGAAATCCCCCTAAAATAAGAAAGAATTTTTAAAAAATCGAAACAGAAGTAAAACAGCCGACAACAGAAACAGCGGTTGGTGAAAAAGATGAGATTAAAAGCTGGAATTAGTTGCTCTCGGGAAAAAGAGAGTTTCCAAATTTACCTTCATCCTATTATGCTGGTCTAGCTATTATCCCCGCGATCTGCCTGCGAGCCTCAGCCTCGCACCCTCCCAGGTTTTCCCCGCCGTAGCGTTTATGGTGAAGGGCAGGGCGAGAGGTCAGCCGAAATCATTTACAAACATATCACAAAGTTTCATTATTTTTACTTTGTCGACAGCGGCACACAGGAGTACAAAAGTTCATGAATTGTGTCTGACCCAGCTCCTCACTGCTGTCCTGCGGTCAACCTCTTCTCCTTCCACTATTTAAAACAGGCACCATAAGGACAAATAATGGTGCGGGTGTGATACGTCCAACCACTGCGGAGGGCAGATTTGGGGGTGTTGCGCTTATCCGAGCGATGTGTACCGGGTTGTTTGGCTGGCTCCAACTCCCAACTGCTTGAGCTGAGAGATGCTATTTTTAAACTTCTGTTTTCTTACCACTGCGGTGGTGCCTTCTTCGCAGCAAATGCAACTCGAAACGACTTTATGTCCTTAATCTCCCCCCGGATTCTTCAAATCTCCACCCAGCTATTTTCAGCATCTCTCCCCGCTTTCTCATCCTTTCTCTGAGGGGAGGGGAGATACCCCCCCGCCCTCGCGGGGGTTATTAACCACCCGACTGAACTGGCAGGGTAACTCCCCTCCGCCCCCCAAAGCGAGCTATCGTTTGGGGCAGCTCCCGGGAGCGGACAAGTCCGCCGAGGGCTGCCCAGGGAGCAGCGATGGAGCTGGGGAAGCAGCAGCTCCCCGTTCTGCTTAATACTACACATTTTCATATTTGTTAGACGCTGTGACCTGCGTTTCACCTTATTGCACGACTTGCTCAGACAGGTCAAAGCCAAAGAGTTATTGATGAACAAAAGCGTTATATATTCACCTCCTGTTCAACTGCCCATACAAAATACTTTCGATCTATCAGCCTTTTTGTATTCTGGTTCATAATCAGTATGCTAAATGTACGTTGGCAGAAAACAAGTAATCCATACATTTAGGGCCGGCCCTGAAATAAAATGCCAAGGGCGTCCACGTAGCGCAGGATTGAGCTACGGGGGGAGGAAAGTTACCTATGGAACACAATTAAAACTGCAAAGCTGGAGGCGATTCTTTAGTTTGTATTTATAGGACTCAAAAACCAATATTGCAAGGTAAGACAAGAAGACCAGGAGAAGCTTGGCACCTAGCGTGAAATAGATTATTTATCAGGAAGCAGGGAGAGGAAGCGGAGAAACGCAAACAAACACACACGCAAACACTCCTCTCCTTTACATACTCCCGGTCAGAGCGGGGCTGGCAGAAGTGGGAAGGGCAATGTACAACCTAATGCATCTCCAAATATCGCAGGCTTTCTTTCCCTCTTTGAGAGACAAGCCAGTCTCAGCCTGGGAGGACCAATGCACTTAGCTCCTCACTGGAGCCGGAAAGGTTCAACAGCATTTCTTGATGCACACTGATCTTCTGCCCTCCCTTCGGTCCCCCCTGGCGCAGCTCAGGCAGGACCATCTGGGATGGGAAAACCCCTACAGTAAAAGATTGCCCTTCTAAGCTTTGATACCCATTCCATTCCGTGCCTTCACAGCATTTAAATCCACGTTAGAGTCTCCCTTGCCCCGAGACATCTAGCACCAGCAGATCAGCTCTACCGCCCGCAGAACCCGGCTGCAGCTGGGCTACCCCGGCTGGCCAGGTCTGACCGCCCCCAGCTCCTGCCGCCTCTTCCACCCAGCCACCAGTGTGTGCCAAACGAGGGGAACATCAGAAAGCAGGCACAGCTCTGCTTTGGAGAAAAGAGTGGGAGTAGCCAAGGTTATGAGGTGCTGGGATACAACGTGATCCGTCTGGATTCTGCACGGGGAGGCGCTGTACAGTCCCGCCGAGTTAAAATGGAAACGCTGCTAATTGCTTTGGAGTGCTTAAGAGCAGGACGACACCTGTACAGCCCTGTAATAAACTCCCAGGAGTCTGCACCTCTGCTTTTAATGCAAGCCAGGATTATGACATGGTACCACAAACGGCTCCACAAGAGCCTTCACATGCTGATATAGTCCCTTTTTTAATTTTTTTTTTTTTTTTTTTTTTTTTGGCGGGGGGGAGGGAGGGAAGCAATATTCATCAGGAATCATAGTTGGGGGTTTTTTTCGATCTGAAGGGAAGAACTAGGATTTTCAAGCAACGCAAACTCTACAAGAAATAAAAGGTTACTTACTGTGGATGCTCTTCCATGCTGCCGAACCTGTTGCAATAAAAACGTTCGTTACTGTTGTAGTCCACATACGAGTGATATTTCTGGAGAACAGTTACAAACCACGTTTGATAGATGAAGGCAGAGAGGACCTGGTGGTAAATCCTGCAAGCAGCGGAGTGGTGGGATGGAAGCCCCTTCCAAATGAGGACCACGTTGCATTCAGGCAGTTTTTTATGAACACACGCTTTGCCTGTGCCTGGGGTGTGATCTTTCACTTTTAATATTCATAGTCTAAATTTTATACCAGATAATTTCTAAAGATATGAAGAGCCAGACCTCCCTCTTTTACTGATGGAAAAAAGAATAACAAAGGCCTTTTCTCTTTTTTTTGTTCTGTGGGAATTCAGTCACATTCAGATCACCTTTGCTAAACCATCACCCACAAAATATGCCATGCAGCATTATATCCATGCTGAGCACAGAAAGACCTACAATTTTATTAGAATAAATATCTGATTACTCTAAGATACATCTTTTTTAAGGTCACCTAATCAACCTATCAGTAACCACGAGACATGCGTCTTTGTTTGCATTATAGAAGGGTAGATTTGACTTGAACTTTCCTTCAAATATTTTATTAAATATATTCAAAAATCACATAAGGGAAACAAATCCACCCACTTAGTCTAAAACTACTGAAATGCGTTGTATATTTAAAAGCAAATAATATTGAGGGGGTTCTTTTCTGTCAGCGATTTTTCACCTCTTCTATTGCCTTCCTACGGTATCTTAGAGAGTTATTGTATTAAACACAGAGCAACTGCCTCGGTATCAATAGTTCACTGCATAGAGCTTCCCAAGACCTTCCTTGTTAATGTCTTTTTTTTTTTTTTAAAGTTCTGCCCACTCTAGATAACACTAGCCTCCGAGAAGAGTGGATTAATATCAGCATTTTGGCACCAAGCACTCCCTTACCGAGCCTTTCCTTTTTGTCTTCATTTTTTTTAATTAAAAGAAATTTTATTGTTATTATTATTTTAAAATTGCTTATCTGCATTTAAGAAATCCCATTAAATTCAGAAATCGCAGACAGAGACCAGCCGGCTCACCCTAGAGCAGCCGCAGCCACCTGAGCTGTGCCTGCCCATTTCCCCAGCAGAGCCGTTCCGCGTTGCCGGGCGGCGCAGCGCTGCCACCCCACTCCCACGGAGGTGCCCGGGTCCCGAGAGCCCGAGCGCGGCGGCGGCCGAGGGGAGGCTGGTAGCGGACTTACTGCGCGCTCCCCCCGCGGCCTGGGGGACCCGGGAGCAGAGGTGCCTGCGCGGTCGCATTCCGCCGACGGTTCCCTGCTAACACTTTCCCGATTACTGCTTCCAGGAACGAAAGCATCTGCACTTGTATGCTCTTAAACTAATTTATGGTGGGAATTATATTTTGGCTTGTCAACTCTCAAGCCATAAAACAAAGTTTATTGGAATCACGTGCTTCTAAATAGCCACTCAGGACTTATCTCTGTGGAACCATAAATAACCTTCAGCTTTAAACTTTTATTCGCTAAATAAAGGTTCTCTGAATTTGTCCTATAAAACGGGACCGGGTCGAAATAGCGGGGATGGGTGGAAGTTCAGCTGTACGGCATTATGCCGGCCTTTTTGAGAAGCGTGTTTTAGGGAAAGCTACAAAGGGGACTTAGCACTCCCAAAGTGCTCTTGGGAAAAGACCCGGGGGTGTCTTGCTGTGGTTATCAGTTCAAACCTTTCTTTATAGCTCTTAGGGTACAGGGAAGCCCATCGTCAGGAGGAAAGAAAAAAAAAAGTCTCACCAAAACAGAAAAAAAAAACCAAAAAACCAACCAGATGAAAGATGGAACCTTTTCTCCTTTCCCTGGATATTTATGGCATTTTGGTGAGGCTCCCCTGCAAAACTGTTTTGAGTCATTCATCTAAAAACTTGGGAGAGCTGTGCCAGGGGCTGCAGGTTCGCCGGGCAGCCAGAGGATATTTGTAAGTGACCAAACTGCTGCAAGCAGTGAGGGCGCAGGGCTTCGGAAAGGGAGAAAGTGTGAAGCCTGCCACAATAAGATCTTTGAGGGCTGGAAGTTTAAGGACGGTTATAAAGCAATAAAAGAGCCCTGGTGTGAAGGGAGCAGGGTGTGAGTTAGCAAATGAGAATTTCAAGGCGCCCGAGCACAGGAAGTCAAATGTCCCGGACAGTCACACAGCGTGAAGAAACCCGGGCATCAGCTCTCAATCTATCATGGCTAAGATGAGGACGTCGGAGCGGCCAGCAGCTTCTGGGGCATCCCAGGAAGGGTTTGTACCTTCGCCAGAGGGCGGGGAGCTGTGTCAGCCCCGCCGGGGGCCGGCCGCGTGCCAGAGGGGACCCGGCCACTCGCCTGGCCCTCGGGTGAGAGTGCGCCTCCGCCCGGGGGCTCAGCTCTGAAAAACGAGCCAAATGCAGTTCCTTGCTGGGTGGTGGCACCAGCTGGGTGGTGCCTGTTTAACACCAGGGTCTGCTCTTGCTCGGCCATTTCCTAACGAATCTGGCTACACAAGTGTGAAGTCACCCAAAAGGGGCAGCTCGGCTCTTGCTGTATTCTTTAGATGGCTCCAGTCACAGCTGAACAATTTGTTTTCCTTCAGAAAACAAGAGGCATCCCGAGGTCCTTCCCTGCTCCTTCTTTATGATCCAGAGTGGCTTTGCATTCCACTATTTTTCTTGCTCTTTGTCAAGGCCTTAATCACACAGCATCACCTTTGTGCTTTTTAAGGTGTCTAAGCTGTGGAACAGCTTTTTCCCCCTCCCCTGCCCAGGACAGCTGGCAAGGACAGTGCATACGATAACATTTCAGACACGGTGTATGGTCTGAGAAGCTGAGTCAGACCCAGGGGATCCAGTCAGCCACCCCAGAAAGAAGACTGGGCTGCCTTGCATGGGGCTGACTTCAGGGTCTCTTTCAGCTGGAGCACGGTCTGTGCTCCCAGTCCTGGTCAGGCAGAGGGACAAGTTCCCTAGAGCTCCCTGAGCCTTGCTCTGGCACCTGGGCCTGGCCACAGTGGGCCCTGGATCAGGCTTTGCGGTAGCCTCAAGCCACCCTCCTCCCCAAACACATCATCCTCACCGGCCTCTGGAAGAAGGGCTTCAGTGGTGGGCAGCTGCAGGGAGCCGAAGTGGCCATCCCTGGGAAGGTGCAAGAAAAGGCTCTGTACTGGGACATGAGGGGTAGGGTGAAATGAGAAAGTGCAATAAAATGTGGGGAAAATACTTTGGGACAAGAACTATGATGCAGAGTCAAGTGCATTTGCCCCAGGCCTGGCACTGAGTGCTGGGTATGGCAAAGGTCAGGTCCCAGGCAGCAGAGCCCAGGGGTGGGCTCCAGGCCCTGTGCCAGTACAGGGAGCACCACATCCCTCCCTGAGTGTCTGCGATTGCTTCGGCTCTCTTGGCCTGTCTTCTGGGCAAGAAAAAGCCATACTTTGGAGATGAGACACTGCCCGGCGTGTGCAGGAGGAGAGGAACCATGGTGAGGCAGGTGGTGTGGCAATCAGCCTGCAGAAGTGTCAGCCCCTGGCAAACGGGGTGGTTGGACTGGGCATGTGCTTCAGGCACACATGTCCAGGACACTGGGGCTGTGAAAGGCGAGGCTGTGAGATAGTGAGGAATTGATGACTGAGATGCAGCTCCCTCTCATTTAGGGACAAGATGAATCTTTCAGTGACTGAGTAATTCTAGCCATGTGATTTTTGAAGAGGGAATTAGAACGATTTTCACATTTCCTATTCTAAAATGCAGATCTGAAAGTCGACTTTGAAGCTTTGGCCAGTTCATTCACTAGGCTTTTATGCAAGTTTTCATATTTGAGGCTGTCTTATGTGGAGACAGATAAGAGGTGTAATGAAACAACACAGTAACAATTGGTTTCCCTCTGGTAATTGTGATAAAAAGGTTGGGGAAATTGAATCACAAGTGTATGCCAGCATCGCTCTCAATGCTACTTGACAGACATGACCACTGGCATCCTACCCCGAGGACCACACCGCCAGAAAATTACAGGCTCCATCTCTGACTTTGAAGACCTACTAAGCACCTTGATAGCATCCAACGCATTTTGCCCCTCTCCTTTTATCATAACCCCGACTTTTCAACAGTCACCTCGTCTCCCATACCCTTGCCGAGTAGGATGTGGGCATGCAAAGGCCCCTGCCTTCAGCACCACACGCCCGCAGGCAGATCCGGTGGCAGCAGAGGCCCGGAGCGGACAGGGTGGCGTCGAGCCGCGCCTCAACATCAAACGGGGGCAGCGGCGGCGACACCTCAGGTCCGCGGGGGAAGAGGGCGAGGAGTGCGGGGCAGGGGAGGGGAGGCCGGGGGCCGTGGGAGCGTCTCGCCGGAGTAGGCACGGCCCGTGGGGGTGGGTGCCGCCAGGGTCGTGTCCGGGCACGGCTGGGGAAGGTGAAGCCTGCAGGCAACAGGTGAGGCGGAGGTAGGGAACTCTGCCGGGCCCCGGCTTGCAGGAGGCAAGGGAGGATGTGCGGGGGCCGGGGGCTCTGCCCGCGGGAAGGGAGCCGGCGGGAAGGAGGGTGCTCTGGCAACCGCATCAAAGGGACA
>WEIT01011816.1:119883-143302 GCA_013389985.1 Dryoscopus gambensis
GAATGAATAAATACTTCATAACTGCTGGTAGAACAGACTGGATCCTGTAATGAAGAAAAGATTTATGTCACGTTCTTCCAGCCCAAATAGCAGCAGCCTCTGTTTGTCTCAGCCCAGTGCTTCTATTTAAATGTTACTTTCATATATTATGTGGCATTAATTTAACTATAGCTCATTAAGGCAGAATGAAATGGTTAAATTAACTTATCAACCCATAATGATGATGAATGAGGTATTAATTCAGATACAAGCTGGGCAATTTGCAAGTTTACGCATTCTGATGGTTCTCAAATAACATTTTGAATAGCGGGTCAGCGCCTCAATCAATTACATAAGCATGTAAAGTCGGTCTCTCGGAAAAAAATCCTTTTTCATGCATATGCATTAAAACATGTTCGCAATTATCCTCGGAAATTGCCTTCATTGGATTAAGCAGCAGTCTTGGACGCTGGTTCTGGTCTTCCCTGTGCCTTTATTAAAGCTGGGAGCAGCTCTGGCTGCAGCAGCCGAGGCGCGGTGTTTGTTTAAACAATGTTTACCAAAGAAAGGCGAAAGCGCTGCACTGTGATGCGGAGGTGTGCATGCGTGCTTGTGCGTGTATATGTGTGTGTTTTAACAACAATAGGCAAAACTCATCTGGAAACGCTTCCCTGAATTCTCCAGCAAATTCATCTCTCTCCAAGAGAGCCAGCAAGTCGCTTAGAGGGAGCACTTAATGTTTCCTAGGACGCAATTAATTACTGTCCTCAAAGAGAGACTCCTGATAAGTGTTTTTTACTTGGATTCCGCTTAGGGCTCTTGACTCATTATCCATGAGTGGTCTTTGTAGGAGGAATATTAGATGCGCGGGGCTGACACTCGGCTTTTACATGCTGCGTTGTACAACAGACGCAGTGGCAGGGGGAAGTACTAATTACCTTAAGGCTAGCTAATAACGCAGTTTTCCAACATTATCTCTAACGGGTTGAAGTTAGTAATCATCAAGAAGAGGGGCACACATGGATTTCGACAGGTCCGCGCTAATGGAAGAGGAGTTCACAGATCAGTGTGAGGATGATGAGGACCGAGCCAGTGTTTCAGGAGGACCTGAAATAGCAGCTTCACGCCTGACGGAGCCATTGGGCCGGGGAGCAGCCCGAGCCTTCCCCGGGCACACAGGGAATTTTAGACTTGTCGGATCCGTTTCAAAACGTTACGGCCCTGGCCGCCGCCTGCCTCTCTGCCAGCAAGGCCTCGGCAGAACAACATTGCGAATGCAGAGTTCATCCTTAAAAATACCCCGCCCGAGGCTGGCCCTGTGCCGCCGTGCCCTGGCAGTGGGCTGGGGTCTCGGGTAGTGGATGCCAGCCCGGAGGGGGGCCCCAGGAGGCGGGGACACGGGACGGATACAGCTTCTGACCCCCTGCCTTGGACATGGAGCTCAAGGGTGAATAGAAAGGGGTCTTCCCGCTCCGTCATCTGGGGAAGCCATCTCGGGTTAATTAGTCCCCACCAAATGATAAAACCAGATATGACTCTCCTTCTCCATGGCAAGAAAGTATATCTATTTAATGATTTGGGTTGATTTCCGTACGAGACAGGGCAGGAAACTGCAGCTCCCCTTCATGTCCTGCCTCGCCCCCCTTCCAGACAGGACTGCTTCCTTCCCCGCTCTCTTTCTCCTCTGGCACCGGCTCCACTGCTCCCGGTGACCAAACCGAGCGCTGTGGCTCGACGAGGGGAAACGCTAAAGCCCGGGTAAGCGCCGCGCACGTCCCCAGCCCCACTGGCCCTGGAACACGACCGTCGGGGAGGGGACAGGATCCGCAGTTCTGCCCCTGTCCCGCCGACCGGAGAGGGGTGCGAGCAAGGAGCAGGGAGCGCTGCAGGATGTACTGCGGCTCCAGCCGGCTCCCCACGCTCGGGGGCCGGAGGAACGTGTCGGGGAGAAACTTTGCAAAGCCTCGATCTGAGCGGAGAGACGGGTGAGACGGACCCCGGGAGTCCCGGGGCGAGCAGCTCGGCCTCAAGACCTCGACGCGCCCCGCACCTGCTCAGGACCCACCGGGGGAGTCCGACCGGTGCAGGGCAGAGGCTTGGGCCGAGCAGAGCCCTCCGGGAAGGGGCAGCTAGCGGCAAGGGAGGACGTGAGGAGTCCCGAGGAGGCGCCGGCAGCCGGGAGCGGTGTCCCACGCCCGCCCCGGGAGGGACGGGGTTCCTTTCGCAGTCGCGCAGAGCGGCCTTGCGGGGCTCCTCGGACTCGCCGGGCGATTTGGACGGCAGCGCCCTTCCTGGATGGAAGCGCGGAGGACCGGCAGCTTGGCATGCTCTGGGTGTGTGAGTGTCCCTGCCCCGCTGGGCTAGTGCGGGTGTCCACTCCGTCCCGCTCCGAGGAGGCCCCTTGCGCTGCGGCTCTCCAGCACAACACTCAATTATAGGGGCTGTGATTACAACGATATATCTCCACGGTGCTCCGCATGCTCAGGTGTCAAGGGTAGTGTTTTAGAGAGGGTGCGAGGGGCAGCAATTCATAAGGGAAACTGACAGTTCTTTGATGTGAAAATGATGCCCGTTTTTTTACTTCAGGATGCACAACTGAAGAAAGATTACACCGTTTAAAAAGAGAAATTTAAACCCAGATGATAATAGTAATGAGCCAAGGAAACGCAGTCGGGAAGTCAATATTACAAGTAGAAAAGCAATCTCTGAAGGCCTTGTCTGGCCTGTAGGGCCTGAGAGAGTGAAGCTGAATTCCTGATAGATCATTAATCATGGATGATCTTTTCAGCTAAAGATTCGTCCTCGCACAGGTTCTCATGAGCATCGGCCTCTGGTCCTGAGGGCTTCTGGTGCCGTTCCAGGCAAGGCCTCGTGCACCTATGGAGGCAAGAGAGGCTCGGGTCTCCCACTCGCACTTTCTCCTTTCACCAAGACGGACTCTCATGACAAGGGAGAAAACAACCCAACATCATCTTAGTTGTTTTCTTTATAAAATCATGTGAGGGACAGATTCCGGTTTGAAGTACTTCTTTAAAAAAATAATCAATCAATCAATCAATCAACCAACCTCTCTCCTCCCTCCCGGGGTGTAACACAGCAGGCATTACTGCCCCCCCTGCCCTCCCCGCCCTGAGCTGCCGCAGTGTGCGGGGTGCCGAACGCCGCAGCTGCCTCCCTCCCGTGTCCCGTGGGAGCGCTCCTGCCCAGCCCCTCCGCGGGCAGCCTGTGCGCCTTGCCCGCGCCGGGATGGACTTCCTTCCAAGCGCACCAGCTGGTTCAAAGCCTTTCTTTTCTAACCAGTGGCAAGAGATTATTAACACATTATTAAAACTCGATTCAGAGCACCTTAATGAGACTTTTGGTTATTACCGACGGGAGAGAATTTCGGAGGAGTGATCAGTTAAGCCGTGTCTATAGTTTGCAGACTATGCAAATGAGGCTTTTACATTCAACTTCTCGTGGCGTTATTCTTCAGCGTGAGGTGGTCGTCAGGACCAGAGCAGTTTTGTAGGAGAAAACAAGCGAGCTGATTCTAAGCATAAAATCTTTTCGGGGTATTTGCTATAGAGCAAAGACATCTCTAGGGTGCTTGTGGTGTGTTTCTGACAGGGGTAAAACTCCCCCACAGCACACACCAGACAGCAGGACTCCTCCACACACAGCTTTTGCAGGCTACTGCACTTGTTAGAAAAACAAAGCTTTCCCTTTCCCAAACTTCCATTCCTTTGCTAGTCCGGACTCAAAATTGCCTTTCTCAGCCAGTATCGAGAAACCTCCGCACAGCAGTAATCAGGCAAAAGGGAAAACACATCCTCAAGGTAACTAAGAAAGGCTCTGAAAAACTTCAGAGTACAGAAACACAAACAAATACATTTTCCAGCGCAGATTTATGATGGCTTCCGTCTGTTTTGCTGAGTGCGAGTCATTCAAAAGGGGAAATACCGGTTCCTTTTGAAAGTGAGCGAGTCTTAAAAATTACGGATCGAATCCAAGTTTCAGGAGTATTGAAAAAGCACTCAGAAACCCGATCCCGAGCCTTTTGGGTACGTCTTCGTGACCACAGCTTCGTCCCCCTCGGGAGCTGCCTGCTTCCGAAGAGCCGGGGTAGCACCCGAGGGGACCCGCGGGGCCCGGCCAGGGCGGCGGCTGCGCCGGGCGGGGACTGGCAGCGACCCCGGCTCCGCCGCGGCCCCGGGGAGCGCCCAGGCTGCTCCTCCAAACCCCGGACTCTCCTAAGCCCCCGTTATCAGCACTTGCCCTGGTTAATAGCTCGCTGGCCCGAGCCGCTTGAAATTCGTTTTTCCAGGTCAGGGCTATTTAGGACCCAAAGTCGCCCCTCCCTCATTTTACTTAATTTAAAGCACCAGGAAGACGTTATTTGTTGTCGAACTAAATAGACCATATCACCTCTAGTTAAATTTGTAAATTACATTATGCTGCTGCTCTGGCTTTGTTTTCATAATTTTTAAGAATTTGAACAAATCAATTATATTAGCCATATGGCTTGATCACATCAGCTAATTTCATTTTTGTATAGTAATTGTTGTTTAAACACTGACAACTTATTAGTTAAGGTGTTCAGGAAAGATCTCTCCAGTCCTGTCTTGTTTAAAAGATGATTGAAATGACAATGAATACTTCAAGTAAAGTCTTTAAACCATTCCTCCCAGTATTTTTCATTTTCTATGTATTTAAAGAGTTCACAACAGCAGTAGCTGGGCTGCAGCCTGATTTATATTTCTGGAATAGAGGCCATGAGACCATTAGGCTTTCAATTCCAGCTTGTAATGATTCCCTTAAAAGGAGCAAGTTTTTGGTATGCAGCAGGTAAGAAGTAATTTTTCTTAGTTATTTTAAAGGTGTATAGCATTGCGAATGTACAAGTGGTTCCACTTGGGCATTTGCACGCTGCAAATAAAAAACTTCACCCCTCAGTGATCTTAATATTTTGTCCATTAAATGTACTTGCTCATTTAAATGGGAGTGTATTTAACTGCTGGACAGATGGTCTACAGTGCGCACAATTATAAAGCAAGGGTCTGTGTATGTTGCCATATTTTGGGCTCCAGATTTCCTGCTTCCCCATACATTTTTGCAAGCAGTTTTTTTTTTCCCATACAAAATGCTAACACAGGTGGAGAACCAGTCTGGAACTCATTTCTGCTATCAGAGATCCAGAACACTGCCCTTCTGGCAATCTTCTTAGTTTTCTGATAGGAACTTTAGCTACTTTGTACTTCAGATTTTCAGAGCATTTAAAACCAATTCTGTAACGCTTTAGAACACTAGGATTTTAAATATTTGACAGAAATTTCTGATAATATTTACTGTATTGAGAAAATACTGAAGAAACTTCTTGGCCTCACATCAGCAAAGCTGAAGCAGTGACCAGGCAGTGAGTAGTGTATTACAAATGAAAGGAAAACATCACAAGAAAATGTAGAAAATTAGGAAACACCAAAATGGAGGTTTGCATTACAACCAGACTACATTCACTATGGGCCTGTCTCACCCCAGCACAGAGAAAGCTGGTGTTCACTCACTGATCAGTAATTAAGCCTGTGCATTTATCTGACCCAGGGAGGGCTCTCAGCATCATTTCTCATGCGAGATTCTGACTCTGGGTTAAATAAAAATTTGTTAATTTTCTGACCAGACTGTTTAGGTTCTTCTCACTCCCATTTCCGCTACCTCACAAATATTAACAAATTAACTCTCAGAGTGATTCTATAAAGTGAGGATTAACCCCGTTTCATAACTGTGATCCCAAAGATCAGACACACACAGAATCTGCATTTGCTTTGTATGTCCCATGGAGGACACCAAGCTGATAGTTTTAGTGTAGTTAGCAATATTATTTGCTCATTGCTTTGCAAAACAAAATTTTGAATGTGATTTGAAAACCATTAAATGGAAAATACCTTTTGTAAGCAATTATGAAAAGCTGGATTTCAGTGTTGTGCTTAGCGTTGTATGGAAGTTCTGCACCAAGGTGGAGGTTCAATTATATTAATCAAGTCAGCATTTATCTGTTCTAGGATGCCATTCCCTGCCCTCAGCAAAGCATATCCAGCATAATTTAAATTCAACTACAAATGGCTGGCATTTTACCAAGATCAGATTTTCCCTATGCAGACCTAAGTCACTTTCAGAGGAACTCATGTCTGCCCTGTATGATTTCAGCCATGCATTCAGCAACAGAAATTAGGATTTTACCCTCCATGACTGCATTATAATACAGTCACAGCTGGCAGAGCAAGGAGAGAGAAGGCTGCGTAAATCACACTAAAACCGCAAATTCTCAAGTTCTGAATGCTCGACTTTTCAAACATAAGTTCCTTTTAAACGGGTCTTTGCATCCAGTTTTCTGGATTAAATCAGCAAATGGTCAGTCCTTTCAGTGGAAATCTCCCACCATGGCCCATCAGAACCTGGAGCCACGCTGAGCAGACCTGTTAAGGTAGCAAGCAGAGGGGAGCGGCATAGATACTGCCATCAGGGGCTGGCATATCTTCTATGATTCAATATCAGGAAGAGAACATCAAAATTCAATTGTCAGATATAGAAGTGAATCTGTTGTAAAGGACACAGATCCCTCTCTAGTTATTTCCACCAGCTCTGACACTTTCTGTTCGTGTGAGATCTTTCTCATCCCCTTCCGTCAGCGCAATTGCAGACTGCCACACTTACTGCTGATTATCAAAGCTTAGACCTTTCAGCTGTCCCAAATAATCTTTGTGGACCTGAACTTTACTGAGTTGCCTATGATCCATTATCTAAACATATACATGGTAATACAGATATATTGGGAATTTGCATGAGGTAAGTTTAAAAGAATGGGTGAGAGGGGAGGAGGCAGTTTGGTTTGAAGGGATCTGGTGTCTTTGAGAGAAATTATTACAATTTTTTTTAAGGAGGAAGTGTCCATTTTTTTATTGTTCATCCTGTCCCTGCTGGTCTTTGTAATCTGTTTCTCTTGGCAGAGTCCTAAACCACTGGAAGGAGACAAATCCAGTCAGAAATGTGAATGAGAAGGGAAAAAGTAGGGCAAAGAATTCCTGACCTACATTTGCAGCCACTCAACTTCATAGAGAGAAGTAACATTTTTTTAAGCTAAAAGTGAATAAAAGTTGTTTTTCAGACATGCAGTGAATCATTTCTAGTGCCTTATAAAGCATTATTTGGTTGACAATGTCTCTTAAAATACCTGCTTATGAAATGCAGTGTTACTTCATGAAATTCACCTTTTTGCACCATGAAAAATAACCCTTTTCCTCTGAAAACAACAACAACACAGACTTAGCAGAAGAATCTTTAATGTCAAGAAATGAGCAAGATGTCAGTTTTATGCTGCATCAGAAAGACAGATGTATGTATTTCACCATTTCTCCTATCCTATTTATGATTGTTGCAATCACAAATGATGTAGCTGAGTTCTAGTATCTACCTGGCCTGTATGTATTGCTACATCCTGCTCCAAGGGTAACAGCACTTTCTCATGCTGATTTCTCTTCCTTGGGTTTTTATCCAGTATTTAACTCTATTTTTCAGGAGTACAGGAAAATGACTCCATGGTCTGTAGTGCCTCCCTTTACAGTGGCTCAGTTGCTGTGCAAAGGCCAAACCACCTGACATTAACATGTATGACATGTTTAGTAATAAAAAGATGGAATCACAATTTTTTGTCTGTGCATATTACAACTTAGATGGTCCAATTCAGATGATAAAACTGGACTGCGATGGCTTTTATTTTGGCAAGCGGCATGCCATATGCTGTAACATGTCTCAGCACCTTCTCATATTCTGTAAAAGCACTTTCTGTATCTTGCTTTGTAAAGAAGCATTATTTCCAACTCAAATAAAGATAACTTTTAACTAATTTTCATTAACTTATTTCCAGTTCACATGTTAATTTACCAACTATTTTTTAGACTTGTGAAGAAAAAAAATATTGCTGTGCAGATAGGTTTTTGTAATGAATTTGTAAATGAAAAAACAGATTTATTTTTTCAGATATATTTGTGAATTCTTGAATAATGGATGTCCTGCTTGAATACTTGATTACACATATAAGTTCCGCAGTTCATTTTTGGTCAGATCATGACTTTCTAGGAGCCAATTTTTAAAGAAAATTGATTTCCATGTCCATCTGTCTCTATCTTCCTAACTTCTGTATCGTGTCCTAGCAGCTTTCTACTGACAGACTCGTCGACAATGTCCTACTGGAATATCTTAGGCTGCTATTAGCAGTTTTTCAGTAAAAACCCTTCCTGTCCTATTGGAGATACAGTATATGAATACTCTTTTGCTCAGCTAAACAATTAGCCTATTGTCAAACTACTGAAGAATAAAACATTCCTTTTCTCTTGCAAAGCAGTGTGCATATCTCAGCAGGGAGCTTTTCCACATTATGATCCCTATATTTCATCGGAGTGCTAAATGCCTGAAACTGGTTATCGATAATGGTCTTGTTTGAGTACTAAAATTTTTCAAGATTTCCCCCTCTATCTTTGATAAATATCACAATGTTTGCGTAGTAATTCTGGTCTCACATAAAAGTTATTGCACGTTTTGAGCAGGTTTCCCCAAGGATTTGAAACGCCATTTCTCTTTTCTAAAAGACCCTCTGTAAGTTATCTCCTTTTTGAAATTTTCAGTCTGGAAGGCAGGTACTAGACCCAGGCAGTGAAAGAGCTTCTGTAAAATTTCTATTTCATTACTGAACTCATCAGAGAAAGTGTTTCTATCACAATTTGAAAATAATGGTCTATTAAAGCGAGAGAAGATAAATTCTTGAGTTCAGTTTGATGAATGTTCACCAGATACCTGAGAGCAGCTGATTTTAAAACTAGGCAGAGATAATATTGCAGAAGAATGAAATTAACAAGAGTGGCCATATGTTGGAGAAGTAACACAGGTGGGATTTGACATGGGATCCTTCTGCA
The DNA here is from genome assembly GCA_013389985.1 of Dryoscopus gambensis. Lineage (NCBI taxonomy): Eukaryota > Metazoa > Chordata > Aves > Passeriformes > Malaconotidae > Dryoscopus > Dryoscopus gambensis. The sequence continues at coordinate 128,808 of WEIT01011816.1, forward strand.
CCAGTAAGGTGCATAACACCCTGTTTGCCGAGCTGCTGAATGGCCCACTGCCTTCACCTCTGACTCACACTGGGGATCCAAACCAAGCATGTTGTTGGCAAACACAATTTCTGAGATTCTAGAGATAAGTTTTATGAGTCGTATGACCCACTGCCTGACAGGGAGTGTTAGATGAAGTACCTGTGGTAATGGCAACTGCACTGCTGAAGGAATCTGCAAGAAATGAACTAAACAAGGCACTTAGTTACTTTGTTTTTGTTTGGATTGAATTCTGCATTTGGTCTTGGACCTCATTATTTTTCTTGCATCTCTTATAACACATTAATTTCCTCATTGGTCACACTAACCAGATGAACAAAACTATTGTTCTGGTTTTTGTTTTGTTTTGTTTTGTTTTTCCTCCTGAATCAATTACAGATGTCCTTCTACATGTAAAGAAACAAGGAAACAAATATTCACTGGAAAAGCAGGTGACTATTGCAGTTGACAGAGATAATACTCCAGTCCTAGCTATTTAGTCTAGTAAAAATATTTTGATCTATGCTTGACTGGCCAGCAGTATCAGCACTTGACCTACAAAAAGATCTGTCAGGGACAAAATAACCCAGGCCCATTAGCAAATGCTATAATTATAGACCTTTACAGTCTCATTATAATTGCCCCTGAGTCAACATGTTCCAGTGTATCCCTCACTGGACATTCAGAGTGACTCATTAGGGTTACACAGCATGAATGCAAACACAAACAGCATTCTCACAACTCCTCACCCTCCTTAGAGTCAAGGCATGGAACAGTATCTGCTCTGCCCTGCCTGCAGCTCATACAGTCACTCTAATGGCCTTTACACAAACTTGGGGTGTAGCTCTCACAGCTCAGTGCAGGGTGTGAATTACGTGACCCATCCAAAAAACTGGGTAAATACACCATCTATTGCTGTAGTTTATGTTACTCCAGGCTGAGTACTCATATTCTCTGGCTGTGCTGCCAACGTCCAAACCTAATGACTTTAAACCTAGCTCAAGACTGCCTCCATTTGATCGCATTTTAAACATACCCTTGTCTGTACTTTCAGATCTTGCTTCGTGTTCCTCTGTTGGGTGAAGTATTCTCCAGTGGTTTTGATTATTTCCCTTGGAGTTACCTTAAATAATGTAATTGAGTTGCATCTTTTCTGACAAACTAGATAGATCAATTCACTCATTTTCCTAAGGTATGAAGTTTCTATTAGTTTTTATTTATTTTTTTGTCATCCTTGGTTCATGTTTTCAGCATGCATTTCAGTGTGGATGCTGAGCAGACCTACTAAGACTGGACTGTTTCCATAAAAGTGCTGGACTCATCAATGCTGTGAACAGAAATGAAATCAAGTCCCAGCTTTGCCTCCTTTAACCTGAGACAGTGTAGTCAGGAGCATATCAGTATGGAAGGAAATGCTTCAGTATAACCTAAGTCTCAGAAGAAATGTGAGCTGAGGTTGTGAGTGGATGAACAAGGCTTTGGAACATAAGCTGGCTCTAGTCTTTCTCTGAGTGATAGCCTGGGTGCCTGATCAGGACCATGCATGGAGGTGAAGAGGCTCGTCTGAGTGGTCAGATGGCAATAGCCTGACAGTCATTTAAACCCCATCTTTCTACATGAGGTTGTGGATACATGTTGGGGTTCGTTTGATGGAGGAGCAAATGAATTCAATTAATCATTGTGGGTATGTCTTCCATAGAGTTGCAGTGTAGTAAGCTTCTGCAGAGAATATTTCTGCCTTTTTCCACTTTGCTTCATCTGGTAGACTAACCTCAGAGCACGCCTGTACTCATTTCGGATGAGCTAACCTAGATGAAGACTTCCTACATGCCAGCCACCAGTGGGTATCCAGCCCATGGGACTGAGCTACAGCTTGCAGAAGTAGAAACCTGAAACCTGCAGCACCCAGCTGTCGGGTACTGAGCATGGTTTGTTTGCTCTACTTGCTTATGGGAGGTGTGACTCTTGCTGGTGGGCAGGCAGGAGAAGGTGCTTCTAGGGATTATTTAAAGCTGTTGTCTTCTGTTTTGCTCTCTTATTGTAAACACTTGCTCTGTTTATTTAAGTGAAGTATTTTTCTTAGGAAACTAGGGGGAAATATTATGATATTGTCAGCATAAAGTGTACATGAGCCTCCATCTCCTTGAAAAAGAAACTTCGATATTCTTCCAGTTAATTCATCCAACTTAAGGCTCAAAGTAAGCTTGAAACAGTCTCAAAATCAAGACAGCTAAACCAATATTTAAATAATTAATGGAAAAATAAATTTTTGTCAGTGGTACAAATTGTCAAATGTTGTGGGATTCTAGTACATATTTTTCATTAGTTGGTGTTTTTCAGCTGAATGCTAATAGTTGCAATCTTGCCAGAAAGTTGTCTGTGACACTGGCAGGTGAGAGACCAATGTAAGAGCATGGAAATATTTCTCAATCATCTTTCACATAGGTTTAACAATCTGAAGGAGAAGTTTAATTATTTAAACAGAGCTTTAATATAAACTTTGTATTAAACATTGCTTAAATAATATTTTTTTTCTTCTGACTGTTAAACCAACATTAAAGCAGGTTGGAAAGGAGTTTACAGTTTCTTCCACCAGGTTCTCCCACTGCTAGTGTACATTTATAACTGCTCCCTGTCTATTTTGTGTATTAGAAACTTCTGCCATTTACTGTTTGGGTGACACTGAGTACCACAGCTGACAGTTCGTGGAATTACCTGTACAGTAAATGAGAGAAATTAATGATCCCCAGAAGACATATGCAGGGAAGCCATTACAGCTGTTATAAAATTCCAGTGTGTTTCTTGCTGGTGCCACACAGCTTTGTCACTCTTCAAACACTGGAGTGTCCAGCTGGCACATCCTCTGTCCTGGGGCAAGCAGAAGGAATGGTTCAGTCACAGCAGGTTTCAAAGACAGCACTGTTGAGAAGAGTAGCACAAAACCTCCAGCAGCTGACATGATCATGGAATCACACAATGAAAGAGACCTTAAAGATCATTGAGTTCCCTGCTTTGGGCAGGGACCTTCCACTAGACCAGGTTGGTCAGGGCCCCATCCAACCTGGCCTCGAACACTTCCAGGTATGGGGCAGCCACAGCTTCTTTAGGCAATTTATTCCTGTGCCTCGCCACCCTCTGAGTACAGAATTTCCTCATAAGATCTAACACAAATCTCTCCTCTTTTAGTTTAAAGCCATTCCTCCTTGTCCTATCGCTTACCTGCCTGTGTGAAATGTTGCTCTCCCTCTGTTTTATTAAGTCCACTTTAGGTCCTGGAAGGACACAATGAGGTGTTTCTAGAGCCTCCCCTCCTCCAGGGTGAAAAATCCCAGCTCTCCCAACCTCCCTGACAATGCTTTACAACAAGTGCCCAAGACTTGGGGGGCGTTGGGCAGGTGCTCTGTGGTGTGACAAATGCATCGCGTTCCAGCAAGAGGTTCTTTGTACCCTGAGATGTAGATACACCAGGTGTAACTGAAAAATGATTTAATGAAAGGTATTTCATGGATTAAAATAGTACTCTATCCTCCTTGGGGAGTATCAAACATACATTTGGCTCCAGGCTAGCAGATGCTGCAAAATAATCTGGTTTACAGTTGCTGCAAGTGCCTTCATCTGGAAATTTTTTTCTTTTTTGTGGAAAGATGTCTCATAAGTAATGTTTTATATATCTAGTAGTGTAGGACCTTTTATGAAAAGAAAGTAATTTCTCATTTATTTTGACCTAGGTATTACACGGCCTGACTGGGGTTTTATTGTTTAAGTTTGTCATTCTTTTTATTACATAAATCTTAAATTGACCTTGTTTCAGTATCAGACATTCTATTGTCACAAGGACATGATTATTTTGTTTTGTTTCGTTTCCATTTGATAGGATACCTCTAGTCCCTTACTACTGTATGTATAGGGTTTGTTGTCATTTCATAATTTGATCCCTATAAAATATGGATGTTAGAAAGGTCAAATTAAGTCCAGATGGTATTCCAGGATCCTGACTATAATTAGAAATTTATATTAAAATACAACTCACCATAAAAAGGGTGGCGAATTTGGACATTTTCAGGAGCCACTGTTATTCAAATGAGAATTTGGGGAACGAGACAGCAATATTGCGCTGAAAGGGACCATGTAACATTTTTTATCTCTGTCCTTTCACTTCTCCCAAAGACAGGCTGGCCTTTTCCTTAGCTGATACTCCTAGAGGCCAAATCCAACTGCCTTGCCAGCTGAAGCAAAACACGGGTCACCACACCCTGTCTCGGCATGGTCTCGAAAACCTAAAGGATATAGCCTGACATTTTGATTTTTTCTTGTTAGGCTGATTTTACCTTAATATTAAACTAGTAATTTTCTCAGAGTTTATGCATTAAACTTGCTTTCTTTTTTCCATTAGTAGCCCCTGAAGACCTTTTCCTGTTTGGCAGTATAGAAGTAGCAGGTGCCTCAAATTCTCTGATATTAGTTCATGTCTTCCTGGTTGAAATGGAAGCACCAGTTGTGTTGCTAAAAGACTGCCTGGGCTGTCTTTCGAGGTTTTGAACAGTCACTGCTTTTGGGCTATTATCACTTCTTTCAGAAGAGTAATTCAGAGTATTCACCATTTGGAAAATACATTGTGTTTCATATAATGTATCTACAGGACAAAAATAGAACAGGGAAGTCAAATCTAAGCAGAGTCCTTAAGGAATATAAAACATTATAGGAAAATTAAGAAATCAGTTATTCCGTGAAATGAGTATGAGAATCATCCTTCCTCTTGCTTGGTAAAGTCAGTAGCTCTTCCTCACATATGCAAATAATTTTCCATGCATATAATGTAATTGAGGAGTATTTTTTCTTACGTTATTATCAAACTGCATGTCTAAAAACATGATGTCTCTATTTCCTCCCATTTCATTTATGGAGAGTTTAAGTTACGAAATGCATTAATTTTTGCATCCTAATTACAGTATCACTCTTCTGAAGCCCCCTAAATGCAATAATTTCAGAGAAATAAGCAGAAATGGTAGGGTTATTTTTAAATTTACTGTTTTTCTTTTATACAATTCTTCAGTCAGTGACACAAAATTAATTCTGGAAAATCAGAAATTCTTGCAGTAATGGTTGACAACAGATAAATTGTATTATTATTATCTGAAAAATGGAAAAACAGTGACCTGCCCTGGGTGACTAGCCAAAGACAGAGATTTCACAGGAAAACCAGAAACAACTTTTGAATCCCAAGTGGGCTGTATTTTCTTCTGTTAAACATCCTAAATCTTTTTCTGCCAAAAAATCATAGCAGGAAAAAAAGTAGGAGACAAGCTGTATGTACTGCTATGAAAATGTTCAACATTTTTGTAATGTTCTAATGTTTTGTAAAGTTCTACATTTGTGGAGTCTTGTTGGAGGTTTCATTTGTTCATGACATGATCTGTTTCCATCAACTACCCAGAACACAAGAAAATGTAGCAAGGCAAAACTACGATTGAACATTAATATTTGTTAATTTTATTTCTCTCCCTAGAACTGAACATTAATTTTTACTAATTTTATTTATCTCTCATTTGTGAGCACTTTCCCCCTCCCCTGTAAGTTTTCTCTGTAGCGAGTGACTGAACCACCCAGCCCCTCAAGAGAGCCCTGTGGTCTTGTATCAGCAGAAGTAAATCATGAGAGAGGACACCTCTTGCCAAGGGCCTGAGCTGAAGCCTGATGAGATCAACAGGAATCTCAGTTCATATTGTCCTTTGCAGAATGCTTGCTCGGGGGTTAAGCACAACTCAAAGCACCTCAATAAAGCTTTAACAGGTGTAAGCAAGGTAAAGGCCTAGGTGAGTCCCTTGCTAAAGGAGGAAATTTCACTCCAAGGAGAATAGTCCTATAATATAATTCTTTCTAACTCAGGGGAAAACCCAAACCTGTTAGTGATTCCTAAAAATTTGCATTCATACAGCAGTAAAAATACAGTGAATTTGGAACGAGCCATCTGAAATTATTTTTGAGCCCACTTGGCAAGCAAAGTGTGTTTTCTTCCCAAGATACCTTATTGAAGGAAACATTCACTGGCCTTTTATCCTTTAAAGTCTGGTATTTACAAGTGAAGCTGCTGGCTGTCTAATTGCAGCTCACAAAAACATCACACAGTCTCATCTAATCTCTCTCGGTTGTTGCTATATTTAGTTTTCTGTGGGATAATTTACATATACCTGAACTGAATTCTAACTCAGGTTAGAGGAAAAAAAGAAGTGAAAAAGACTGAAAAAATCCCTAATATGATTTGCATGCAATTTTTTTTTCTAAGCAAAAAGGAAAAGAAAACACTTCCCTGTGGCGATACAAGGATATCCTTTCCTACACTATATAGTCAACAAATTAGAGCTGGTGCCAGTGACATCTAAAACAAGTGATAACTTTACTTCAGAATGGACAGTTTAATGGATACTTTGAGTGGGAACAGCTCCCAGTCACACCAAAATTATCCTACATGTGTTAAGGGCTTTAAGTCAAGATAGATGCATTTTGCAAACCTGTGAGATGTTCTGATCCATGTGAGGGTGTCACTCAGCTGGTCCCCCCACAAGCTCTCCCTGGTTTCTGCCTTGCACCTTAGCAGCACCACATCTTGCTTTCTGTCTGGCTTTGGTCAGTAGGAAACCCAAACTTGGGTTATACAGTGCTGAGAACCAAGGTTGTAAAACAAAACTCACTGCTGATAACAACTGTATAAAAAGCAAGAAACAGTCCTCAGTGGGTAAGTGCAGAGATCAGTTCGCCTCTTCACTGGCAGTAGGGAATTACTTTCATTCACCAGTGTCACATCTTTGGCTCCATAAATAAGAAAAGCCTTCTGGATTTGAATCTTTCTCTATATAGATGAAAGAAGAGCACTGTCACTGTTTAAAACACTTTTCTGTCCTCATAGTTCTTCTCAGTCTGGGGAAATACACATGGTGGAAGAGGGAGATGTCAGGGCAAGGAAAGGAAGGTTGTGGTATGTACAGGGAGTATGAACCCTATGGTGTTATCCTCTGGGGCAAGTATTTCACCCCTTAAGAACATGCCTGTGTGTGGCAAAACTGGTGGGAAAGAGAATTTAAATTCCCCTAAGCAATCAAAAGACAGATGAACAGAAAGAGCAAGTGCAATCAAGAATCTGGTTTCTGCTCCACTTTGCAGTAAAAGACTTCATAGTGGAATCAACCAAGATGTAGATCTTAGAGTAAGAATCTGAATGCTTTTTGCTTTCCGAGGTTCAAATACCACTCATTAGTATTAATAACCTTTTGAAACTAATTAATTTTCCCTGGGTACCTCTTTCACAACAGGCAATTTCATTTGTAGAGTCAACATGTCAGTAATACATGAGGAATGCGTGTTAGAAAAAGTATTTTACAAAACACGGTAACATGTGCTTGCTTTTGCTTTCTAAATGTATGTTACCAGTTTGCTTCCTGGATGTCTGTGATATTTCTAGACTTCTAACTATGCATTAAAAATCTAGACAAGCCATGTGTCCTTTTGTCTTTCAGGTGCTGATTTTTTCCTGGTAATCGTCATCTCATTATTATTTACTCATGTGTATTTCTTTAACAGTAAATTCTGATTTATTTGCTAACTGAAACTAGGTGATGTATGGTTGTAAAGCATAATAAGTTGAGAGATTATATGTGCTACATGAAGAGTTATTATATCACCTCTATTTCCTGTAAGTTCATCTTTGAGCATTATTGTTACAGTAATTAATACTTTTAAAGATTCTGGTTTATTTGCATTTACTATTGCCATAACGCAGCATATAAAAGCAAGCTTTCTATTATTTTTTCCACACAGTTGTGATGCATGGATACCTCCCTGTGACAGTTATGAAAGTTACTGTTCAGCATTTTGTCAGTGTTCTATTTCCTGATACTTAAACATCTACCTATCCTTTTATTGGCCTTCAACTCTTTCCCCAATAACATACCTCCTAATTCATTCAGCCAAAGTTTCTGACCCATCAGCTACTTTAACTTTGTCTTTATAAAGACTAAACCCGAACTCTTATTATGGTCTCTAGTGTCATATGTTGCTCAAGACCTTTTTCTGACAGTACTTGGGATGGAAGTACAAATGCTAAATATGTAGATTCTTCCTGAAGTACTTCCTTGAGATAATAGCTTCCTTTTAGAACACTGTGTTTCATAACTGCATTTTGAAATGATTTGGTAAACTGTCTCAGGAAATGCAGAAGGCCTAGTGCGGCTTTATTGCATAGGAGCTCAGTCTGTTGTCCATAATAGGAGTTTCGATTTATGGGCAAAAATGCTCTTAATGACACATATGATTTCAGCATACACATTTGCTTTTGATTAAACTCTGTAACACATTGGTACACCCATGTAGAACTGACATTTGTCTTTATGAATCTCATGTAAAATGACACTTTGAGTCATGCATAAGGAATTTACAAGAAGAACATGACAAAACAATGTCCTTTTTGTGAAAAGAGCCCATATTGTAAGCTTTTATTGCTTTACCAGTAATACATAATTAAATATGTCTACAAAGTCTGGCTTTGATCCTGGGGCTTTCTTCCCTGGGTTTAAGCTAGATACAGTTCCTGTATCCATGATATGACTACGTAGTAGGTAAGGTTTATGCCCAGCCTGTACTTTTAAAATCAACTCTCTTGTGAATTCATTGTTCTCTAAATATAATCCCAAAGAACAGTTTAAAGCTACAATGACATTAAGATTTTAAGTCAAAAGGTCTAAAAAGAGATTAAGAGTGGAACATGATCACAGATGGACGGCACAGACAGCACACAGGAGTCCCCAGTTGCTAAAACACAGTGTGTCCCACGGAGCCCGTTCCTGCACAGCCGAGCTGAGATACCTGTCCAGAACCACCAAACCAGCTTTGCTCCAGGGCTTCCTCCACTTACACCACAGCTGAAACTCATCCCCGGGGTAGTCGTGGAAAAGCTGAACTGGGGTAAAATAATTTGGAATTCTGTAGAAATAGACTGGAGGATTTATTAAAAATTTATTTGTTTGTGAATCTTCATCCCTTCAATGTCACTGCTTTGCCATAAACTTTTTAGACTGAAAAATAAGTAGTAGCTGACATTTACTTTTGTTTTAGCTTGTCCTGAGCAATCTTTGAGAAATGATATGGGGCAAATAAGAACAATTTTGAGAGAAAGAAACTAAATGTATTTTTCCACAGTGAGATGTAGTTTGATTTTCAGAGGTGTTTAGCATCTGGAATCTCCTTCATAAAACTTCTGAAGGAAATACATATCTATTTATTTTCTTGACCTAATTTAGTCTCCAGAGCCTCTATCATATTTTGCTTCATAATATTTACTTTCTAAGGCTAACTGATTATTATTATTTGATTCAGATTTCTTGAGCAGTTAATGCCACTTAGAAAATTTCGATGTTTCTGCATATGGAACCTGATCCTTACACATATAATGACTGCAGGTATTTTGCAATATTTGATCCGAATTCCCTGTTTTGCAAATATTTATAGTAGGGCAGGCAAGAGAGCAACCAGATGAAAGGATTCAAATGCTGCCAAGGAGAATTTGTACTAGAAGTATTAGAATATCTGAAAAATCCTGTCCCATATTTTCAACGTAGCACTGTCTCACTTCTGACCTTAGAGACAGGCAGACTCTGTATGGCAAGGTGGGAAATAGGAAAGGTGATGGCAGCAAAACTGAACGAGAGAGACATTTGCATCACAACTGAGACATCTGCATCAAACGGAGACATTTCTGTATCATTGTAGGGTTGTTTTTCTCAGTTGGTCAGATGGATGGGAAGAACAGAGGCTGGGAAATTCAGAAGTACCGTCAGAGGCAAACTGGTGAGTGTTCATAGTCTGCTTTGTCTTCTGGGGAGAGTGTGACAGCCCCAAGTAAGACCTCAGACTCCTCAGAGCAGTAGCCTTCTTGCAGAAAACCATTGCCAGCATGGCCTCTTCATACTGCAGGAAATTCAAGAGTGTTTGATGAAGTTAGTAAAACTTTCACTTGTTTTCATGTTCAGGGTTCAATGTTCAGTTTATATTAAGGGCTATTTTCTAATTTCCCCTGGTGAGACAACCCATGGCGCCAGCTCTATTGGTCTATGGCAAAAGCTAGAGCTTAAAATGGTGCTGAAGGATAAGCTTGATGGCAGAAGAGGAAAAACAAATGAACAAGTGAAAATTAATTCATGACTCCAGGAAAACACCGGAATTTGTGCAATTACAGCCATAAAACTCTCTGCATGTGAATTTTAATTTTCATTTTTGGTACTGCAAATAGTATTTTGTGGAGCCAATGTTTCCCACATCTCCTAGAAGATCTCACTGTCCATTGTCCCTGATACTCAGACTTACACTGTCCACACCCAATCATCCTGTATCTGCTTTTGACCAATGCTTGAAAATTTTAACGTCAAAAATTATGCTCTTGTGTTACTGAAAACCTGTTTTATCCAAAGTAGAAAAATAAATTCCAATCTTACAGCCTTTTGCCAGACAAACAACTTAAGACTAGCAGAGTTGTTCTTAAGTTAGGTATGTACTTTTTTCAAATTTGACCAATAAATATGCTTCTTATTTCACACTTATTTCTTATTGCCATTCTGAGTGGCAATGTGCAAGGGTTTAGTAAATAATTTCTCTAGAGGTCTATCTGCAGTGAACACTGTCCACCTTCGTATGGCAGACCTGCTTGCTGCACTGGTGCTTTGAATTTTTAGAGGTGCTTTGAATAAACTTTCCCCTTCCACTGCAATTGCTTGTAGCAGTAACTGTGAGTCACATGGATCCATGAGACTGAGACCTGGGACACTTGAATTTCCGAGCTCACAGTGTGTGTGCAAACAGTATGGGATAGGAAGCATGAGGGCATAGGAATGCTTGTGGAGGACTTTTTGTGTGAGAAGAAAAGATTGAATGTGATGCCAAGAAGATTGCCTTAAAAAAAAATCTGAAATCTTCATGTTTTCTCTCAAATGGTGTCCTGGTAACCTATTCAGATTATAATGCTCAGTTTTTGCCCTTTACTGGTTTTTTTGCCATCTATATCAGATCTTCCAGGTATAGTCAGAGCAATACACTGTTGCATGTTGCAGCCTCCTGACTGCATTTCTATGCTTATTCTGTTTTCACATTCTTATTACTTGTGCTTTATTTTATTGGATTTGCAGTGGTTTTAACGTTTTAAAATCCTCACAACAGGGCTTACCTATTTATCACTCTTTTACTTGATGAACACAATCCCTTACATTGCTGGTATAATGGAGAAACATCTACTTAAAAGCTTTTGATGTTATAAGAGGAGCAGTACAAGCCACGTAACCATTCTATTTTTAATAAATCCCCTTTACATAGTTTCTTAATTCTATAGGAAATTGCACTTGGGATTATTCCCTCTAATTCCCCAAGCAAGCAGATTGTATGTTGCAATATCACCTTTTTTTTTCAGTGTGTAGCTTCCTTTTCTAGTGTTTTACTTCAGTTTTACTTTGTCTGGATTCAAAACTGTTTTGATTTTAGCTTCTTTCTTTTAATCACTACAGTCCCTACTGTATTGATAAACTGGTCAACTCCTATGAACACTGCAACAGTCGTCAGGTCAGGCATTTCTTTTGCTAGGTGAATATTTTCCAGAGTCCAAGGGACGCTGGGCTTACACCCCTCCTTGATTTCATCTGGGCAATTATCTGTCTCTGTCATCACATTTTTCCCTTGGAGTTTAGGCACCACTGACACTAGTACTTTTCCTTTATCTTTGCCTGCATCAAATCTATTGCAGGACTTTCCTCATTTCATAGACTTTGTAGTTTCTCATAGCTCTTGGATCTCAGGTTTTGGAGAAAAGGAGGCAGGATGCTGAAAGCTGACAATGAATTTAGGACTTACAGCTAATGTCTTTATATGCAGGTCATTTGTTACAATTGCTTTTAATTGAAGATATATTTCTTCTTCTTAATATCTTATTATGTTATATACATGGAGTGGCCTTGGGAAAAAAAAATTAATAGGCTAAAATTTGCCTGGGAACAGGAAGAGCAATAGACTATTCAACTGAGAGATATATTATGTAGTGAAAAGTACAAGATTTAATACTAGTAGTATAAAAGAATCTGCACATAAAATTGTCTCCTTCCTTATAGAAATATGAGTCTACAAGCAGTGTGTGTGACATCTTAACAGTAGCAATAGAAGCACATGTACAAAGCATGGAGGCTAAAAACACTTCCAGAAAGACCATGGTTTTCCCAGAGGACAATTTTTATTGCACTAATGGCTGGCACTTAAAATTAAGGACAGTTTGAGAAATATGGATAAAAACCTGAATTAGTTATTTCATTAGGAATATTTGTTTTGTAAAGATTGCAAACATACCTGTGATTTATCCTAGGTGACTCACACTGAAACTAATAGTTAAACCTTCATCTGGTATTTTTTGACAGAAAAAGAAAAAAAGGACTTTTCAGCTTGAGCGTGGGTATTTCAAAGAGTGTGAATATTTGCAAACTCGGAAAAAAAGACCTTTTCATTAATCCATCCTTTTGGAAACAGTCACACTAACCCACAACCACATGCAAATACAAAAATCCTGATGGGACTATTTTCTTACTAAGCCTGTAATAGTTTACATTCACCNTTTAGGCTGGTTGCCCACATATTTTAGAGCAAATTATCCCTTCTCAAATGCAGAACTCCCTATATAAAACGCCTAAACAGTATTTCCTGTTAAAAAGGCAAAAATACTATTCCCTAAATTCCCACCTTGAGTCTACTAAGTATTTCTCTTTACGCTAGTGTAGCCATTTTATGGAGAAATATTTGTTTTTGCCTCACATACCTCAATCTAGACCCTTTTGTTGGAATGTTTTTAACCTATCAAGCACCTAAAAAATGCTAATTCAACTTGTTTTCTTGGGCAGTTTCCCACCCTCCTTACTGGTGATGCTGGAACACACAGGTTTTCTGAAGGCCTAGTATTTTGAAGCTTTCAGGATAACAGATCTTCCTCTTCTAAAGGCATTCTGAAATTGAATTATCTTTTGGCAATTACAATTTCTTCTACTTCTTTTTTAGTTTAAAAGAGAGGGTGATGCTTTTAACCTATAAACACCCACTAAAAGTTCCTTACCCTATTATGCTGAACTACTGATCTTAATTGTATGCAGCTGGGTGGATCATTGAATTCTCATGTCAAAGACAAAGTTTTAAAAAATACAATTAATTAGATAACAGCTCCTCATAATATACCCGTTTCTGATGTGTAGGTAAGTGGTTTCCCCCATGTGCTGGGAATTAAAGTCTCCCTTGTAGTGTTTGACCACAGCAGGGCAAGTTCAGCTCAGGCCCAAAGTGGGTGACCAGTTTCATGGGTCTGATGGCACCAGTCTGGTTTTGAGGCTGTGGATCAAACTCTGTTGATCCTATTCTCCTATGTGTTCTCATAGTTATGCAAAATGACTTTCTGGGAGATGTAATATGAGCTGAAAGAACTGTTGCTTGGTGGATGTGTAAGTAGATGAGACACAGACCTTCTTGGAAATGAAAATACTTTATATATGTGCCATGAGTGCTGTCACAATTATGAGCACCAGTGAAGTGCCCCTTCTCTTTTTTTGAGATCTGGGGTAAAGAATGAGGGTGGCAGCTCTTACTCTAGGATCTCTCTGAAACTTAGAAAGGCTTGTTCCTTGAGTCCTATCAAGGCAGAAGCCTTGTGCTCTACCACAGAGGTTGTAGATGTCCTCACACAAAATTCTGCTGAAGTCAAAGAGCCATCTTCAGCTCATCTGAAGACAAAATTTAGCTCAAAATGTGAAAATGTGTGTAATGTGATGTAAGTTAATAACTAAAAAACCTTTCAATAAAGCAACAAGATATTGAGGAAAGTTCTGAATGTCCAAAGGTGACTTTAGAGCTGAGGAGCCTTCAATTTTTGACATGTTTAACGTTTTCAGTTCTGAGTACCTCCATTTAATGCTTCAAGTAGTCTACTCCTAAAAGTCAGAATCTCTGGAATTTCTTCACTGTATCACCCAACACAAGCTGTTCCTTTGGAAGGCATGGGTGTTACAAAATTAGGTGGGTGGGACAGTCTCCTAGACCAATGCACAGCTCAGATAATGCAGCAGTAAAGATAAATAGAAAGCCATCTTTCAACTCTGCTAGTCTTCAAACACTGCGAGGGGCAAGAGTTGAAAGAATAGACTAAAACTGTCAAATAATTAAGGAGATGTGTGTCATGGAATTACCAGGTTTCAGTCCTGCACTAGGTATGGATGCCTGCTGCTGTGTAGAACCCCAATAAGTTCTGGGGAAGTATGCAGATAAAATATCCCACTAAGACTGATGGAAGATTAGGGCATAATTTCATGCAACACTCAAAGAATAGAGAAAGCATAATTTATAAATTGTGTTAAAGAACAAAAGGTGATGCCAGTGTAATAAAAGCAGTTAAGTACAGTGTGAAAAGCAAAGAATTACTA
>WEIT01011818.1:2150-13222 GCA_013389985.1 Dryoscopus gambensis
AAATTATATCTTAAAATTCTTTGAAGATGAATTCTTAGTAAATTATTCCTACTGATACCAGAAGGTCCTATCTTGCATTTGAATGACTTAATGTTTTAAGGTAAAATTGATACACAGGACAAATTGCATAAAAGCAAAATAATCCAAGGAATTAATTTTTGTAATATAATAGCCATGAAAAAAAAGACATTTACATGTTAGACATGATGGCAATTATCTCTGATTTACAAATCAATTTGCATTTATGATTTTTTTTTCTCCTCTGTGCATGGATTGAGAGAAAACAGGAGAACACCTTGCAAAAACAGACATGTTTGAAGAAGAGACAATGTCCAAAATACAGGGCAGTTCCTAGTAATTCTCAGTTAAACCTGTTTTCAGCATTTTCATTCATGTACACAGGGAATGCTTTTATTTAAAGCAGTTCATTTACACTTTTGCCTTCTCCAGTATGGAAGGCAAAGTTGAACCTCTCGAACAGCAGATAACAGTCTATGTATTGAGGCTAACTGATATTAAAACATGCCATGATGTCAGGATGAAACTTGCAGTCTCGCTTCTTCTGGGGAGGCAAATTCCTACCATCAATGTCTATTATCCATATGACATATTTTTACTGTTACTTGCTGTTATCTTTGTGAAGTGATAGGAGCTTTACGGACTCATTTATTTCACCTTGTTTATCATTATTGTCCTTCACATACTCAGTGATCAAGAAAAGGTTTTGAAAGAAAGTGGATGCCAACAAGTATCAGTAATTTTTCGACTCATATAACTTGTGAAATGTAACATGAAAACTTAAAGTAAAAAAAAAAAAATTCTGTTATCAGTACTATCTGCAGCTACATATTTTCTGGGCTAAATATTATTGATTATGTTTTTTAAAAAGAAATGATAGAAATATTTAGATTAGTCCCTACCTGACCGAGACAGTCAAATAATAAAATCATACAGGTATTTCTAATCTCATCCAAAAAGATTTTTTATAATATTTGGTATTTCTTACCTACAGTTAGAAGAAATATGAATTAAAATTATAATTATTTAATTGTTTTTGAAGGTAGCCGATTTTGTAGGGTAGATTAATTCTTTCCCTTCAGATGATTTTAGATCAATGTTCCAGAGAAAACTGAACAAATTAAACTAGGTAAGCTGACTTTTCTCTCACTCTTACCAAAGGAAATTTGGAATCATTGGAAGACCAATAACAACAGTTTATTAGAGATTTTTTCTTCATTTTGCAGTGGTTTCTGAATATCTTGCTTATGCAGAAGCTCACACCAGACATCTTTGTCTCTGAGATGATTAGAGGATGAACTCCAGAAGTGTTCTGCTACTCCTGTGGATATGATCAAAACATTATGTGTATGTGTGCATGTCTTTCTCTCCTTCCTGATTCCTTACTTCCACACATCCCCTCCTCACTCCCTCAGCCACATGTAAAGAAACCCTAAAACCTCTTGAAAAAGGTATACAATAGATATGCCTTCTATGCCTTCTTAATGCCTTCTATGCATTAACCTGGTAAGATGTTTTCCTCAAGTGCCATTTGTGAGTGAAACATGCTGTTCCTACAGAGTTACACAGAGAAAGGGAGAAGATGGTGCTCGCACGTCCAATGAAGGGGCGATGAACTTCCATCAGAGCTTTGGTCTCCTCTGGGTTTCCCACAACTGAAAAGTATGATTGCTCATTTCTGATGCTGTTGCTTCTAGAAACAACACTGCAGAAGTTCAGGCACACCTCTTCAACCAGTTATGAGTCACCTAGAAGTGTTTTCCACATAGTTTTATTTTAGAAGCCAGCCAAATCTGTTATATTTGGGATTACACATGATTAAGTACTGACAATAAGTAGCCAGGGTGGTGTCGAACCTCTGTGTGCCAACGTATTTCCTTTGCAGTGCTGTTTCATAATGCCAGATGAAACGGAGACAATGCCACTGAGCTCCCGCGCAACAATTTGACACTGAAATATTGCAAAATGTGCTTTAAGCCTGGCAGAGCATGAAAGACAAATTCACAGGATAAAAAGATACTCCTGTACTGAAAGTTTTGAGGTTTGGGTTTCAAAACTTGTAACAAGGTGTCAAACTTTACTATTACCTAATACTGAGCACCACAATGCTTTACCATACACATAAGAGTGATTCTGCCTGATAAATGTAAACCTGAGCTACAGATCTCAATGTTATGATTTACTTAATGCTAAACAATAATAATTATTTGCATTGCAAGTGTTCACCAGCAAGCATTACCGAAACTTAAACAACAACCTTATTTTACACAGACTTGAAGATTGAAAATCTGTTATATTGCAGTGAGAGCCAGTCTTCTACAAGTGTTTCCAAGGGAAAAAAACCCCAGGCACACAGCCCAAGATTTATCATCTAGAATAGCTTGTAACATTTATGACAGTCTTACAGAACTTGGATCATTGTCCATTCTGAGTTGTATCTGTCCTTTGAACTGGTAACTCACCCATGGTGTTTTTACTGCCAGACTCTGAATCTCTACTTATTAATTAATTAAACCCACACATATATGATTAAAAATTTTAAAGTTTTATGATAAATGAGTGTCTATATATATATAAATATATTTCTGCAATGTATGAGTGGGAAAAATATGATTTGTTATGTCAAAAGGTCCCATACTGAAATTGGCGTGTTGCCCCCCAGATCTGAAAAGATATTTTATCACTTAGTAGACCAATGATCAAGTACAGGAGATATTATTTTCTCTGCCAAAAGGCAGAGAAATTAACATATTTAAAGTGGAGAGGACAGTGAACAGTCCAAGAGAAGTAAAATAAAAACTGCTTATTGGATAAGGTCTGTATCAATAATATCTGTAAGAAAAGGTCTGGGAAAATGATCATTTCTAGAACACCCCCAAAAGGGTCTCACAGGTCTTATGCCTTTTTTTTTTTTTCCTTTTTTCCAGGGAAGACAGACTGACAATATACAACATATGTAGGTCTTTGGCTATATGGCTCTGATAAGCATCTATAGCTTGCCAGCTGCTTGAGAAGAAGGGAAGATAGAGTTGTATCTTAGATTAAAAAATATTTTCTTTCTTTTCTGATATTTGTGCCTTTATGAATTTTTCAACTGCATTTTTGACCTAGGATTTTATAAAGAAGTAAGCACATTTCCTTTTAGTCTAGTGTGGTTGCACGCTGACCTTGGCTGGATGCCAGGCACCTACCAAAACTGCTCTATCACTCCCCTCCACACGTGGGTACAGGACAGAAAATATAACAAAAGGTTCATGGGCTGAGATAAGGACTGGAAGAGATCTCTCATAAAACGCTGCCACTGGCAAAACACACTCAACTTGGGGATATTAATATAATTTATTACTAACAAAATTAGAGCAGGATAATGGGAAGTAAACTAAATCTAAAAACACTTTCCCCCCATCTCTCCCTCCTTCCCAGCTCTACCTCTTCCCCCAGTGGTGCGGGGAGACACGGAATGAGGGTTATGGTCAGTTCATCACAGGTTGTTCCTGTCACTGCTCGGGGAGAGGAGTTGTTCCCCTGCTCCAGCATGGGGTCTCTCACATGGGAGACAGTTCTCCATGAACTTCTCCAGCATAAGTCCATCCCATGGGCAACAGTTCTCCACAGTGTGAGTCACTCTTCCAAGGGGTGCCGTCCCTCAGGCACAGCCCGCTCCACTGTGCATGCCCCATAGGGTCACAAGTCCTACCAGGAAACCTGCTCCAGCATGGCATCCTCTCTCCATGTCTGATCCTCTCTCTGCAGGTCCCTGACAGGAGACTGATCCAGCACAGGCCCTCCACAGGTTCACAGCCTCCTCTCACCTGCTCCAGCGTGCATGTCCTTCAGGGGCTGCAGGTGGATCTCTGCTACCCCATGGTTCTCCATGGGCTGCAGGGGCACAGCTGCCTCACCATGGTCTGCACCACAGGCTGAGGGGAATCTCAGCTCTGGCACCTGGAGCAGCAACCCCCCCTCCTTCTCCACTGACCTTGGTGTTTGCAGGGTTGTTCCTGCAAACACATGTTCTCACCTTGTCACAATTGCATCTGCACAATTACTTTTTATCTTAAAAATGTTGTCACAGTGTTGTCACTTTTTTATCACTTAAAAATGTTGCCACCATTTCTAATGCGCTGAGCCTTGGCCAGCCCAGCAGTCTCGGAGCTGCCAGGGATTGGCTCTGCTGGATATGGAGGAAGATTCTGGTAGCTTGTCACAGAAGCCACCCCAGTAGCCCCCCCACTACCAATGCAAATCCAATACAATGGCATCTTTAGTGATAAAGTCATAATAATAGGATAAGACCCAAAGACATGGAGATAACTTCTATTAGAGTTCTGGACATTTCAGACAGAGGTGAATACTAAAGTTCAGTGATCCAGGATTTCCAGAGGAAAAGGGAGTATAACTGTGCATCTCTTCAGGTATTTGAGAACCATCATTGCAGTGTTCTAGGGAGCCTTGATCCAAGATACCATGCTTGAAATTAATTTCTGAAAGTAAACAACCATTTTCGAGGTTAAGTGTAGCCTCTGTCCAGAGAGTGTATAGCAGCAATTAAAGAAGCAGTCTGAGAAGACTTTGCTGAATGAATACTTAGCTGCTGGTTTGGGCGGGAGTAAGGAGTCACACACTGTTTCTACTTGGTAAGCTTTGGAAAAAAGAGTTCGCTGGAGGTGTAGCTAGAACCAAAATGCCAACTTTATTTAATAGTAGAGTGAATCTAGGCTGTGACACCACTGTGGAGTTGCTGCAAGTCTGAAGGCCCTTTTTATCATGAGGCACAACCAAGGGCTGTTTAATCTGTCTTGACTATTATCAAAGTGAAAAAAAAAAAGTGGTTTAAAACAAATTCTAGGCTCATTTATCCTGAGCTGTTGCGTACATCCCAGGTTTTTTCCATGTCATCACAGATAGCTTGGACCTGTACAGGAAATGCCTTTGGTAGTCAGAACCAGGAAAGATGCAAAGTCTGAATTTTCATTAAATAATGCAATGTGTTTCTGTGGGATTGAACGTACTGAGAACAGGAATTTCCAGCCTACTCTTCAGTCATACCTGTTGACAGAACCGAAGATTTTACAGACCTGTGGAATTCCTTACTTTAACATGTCTGGCATGTATTCAGTATTTGAAAAATGATTAGAGGCATATCAGACGCCTAGAGAGAAAAGTAGAGCTCCGAGGTCAGAACATCTTTGCCTTCACTTTTGTTTTAAATATTATTTTCTGGGTTGGGTTTTCCCTTAATAACAGAGCAAAGCTTCTGTTTCTCTAAATGCTTTCAGAGTTGTCTTTTCTGATTCGTGAGCTGTCCTTTTCTCCTCCATTTCTGTCTCCTTCCCTGGAAATTAACTGCCATGTCTGTACTAAGAGCAAAGTGGATGGCCTTTGTAGGGCACCGGGCAGGGGCTGTGGAGGCAGACCAGGGAACCCTCTTGGTATGTAGATTCAGTCTGCTGCAGAAGCAAAGCACTTTTTTTCCTCCTGGATAGGGTGAGAAGATAATTTTTCATTCCCTTACCTTTTCCATTTGCTTAATTTATCTCCTTTACTGATTGTTGGTATACATATAAAAAGATACCATCTCACCCGCTGAAGTCACTGCACTTCATGTTTGGTGAAAAGATTCCCGTGTACTCCCTTTGAGATTCAACACATTGTTTAATAGGGTGCAAACATCTAAGATGTCATATTGCCATGAAATTTAAACCCTTTCACTTGTAACTACAATAGTTTTGGCACTGTGTCTCTTATCTTGATTGCATAGCTTAAATTTAGAATTTTTTTTTCCTGTTCAGCCTACAGGCAATGTCTTTGAGCACCCCAGGAGCAAACTTTGAAGCAGATATTCATACTGTCCTGGATGAACATGGTTATACAGGCAAGATGCATTGCAGCAAACACACCAACTTGCACTTAACTCCTGATCTCTTTGTTTTATTGTCAATAGTAGTAATAATTGCAGAGCTTGTAGTACTATGACACTTAGCACCCTGGTTGAACAGAGTAGAACCATAGTTTTAGGTTTTGGGAAGACAGTAGAACGCCAAACTCCTGTCTGACTTCTCTCTTCCCACAAAATGTATCCTTGTATTATCCTCCTGTCTCATAATTCTCCTCATTAGCATTGGGGATTTATTGCATCAAATATTTGAGAGCTTCTGGCTCTTGAGATACATTGTGATGTCTCTAGCTTATGAACTTCCATGCCAGTCTAAATAACTAGTCTGTTTATTCCAGCATTCCACTATACCTCTGTCAAGTAGTTCAGGACATTTCCAGCGGTGACCAACAGATAATTATGGAGCAATGGAGTCACATGGCATAACATTCTTACCATAACCAGCAATTTACAAATTAGCGACAGATTCAGCAGAAAAATTTCTATTATCCTGAAATCCTTCATACCAGAAGACAATTTCTTGGCCAAATACTGAATCTGAGTTTGAGTATCATGTTTTTCAACCACATAATTATGGACTATAACAATTACAATATTCATGAAGTCTCTAATTCTAAATAGGTTGGGGTTTGGGGGGGGGATTTTGGATTTTTTCTCATTCTTTTTTTCTTTCCCCCTTCCTTCAAAAATATGACATAGTTTGTCTGATTTTTCTCTGCATTCTTTGGAGATAATTGTTTGCATTTGCAATGTGTGTGGGCATAACATCTGCCTCAGAGTGAGTTGTTGTGTTCACTACTCAATGAAGCAGTGAAGCATTTGAAATGCAGGAACATCCCTCAGACATTGTTGCTAGTTAATGATTTTTCATGCTCTGAATGTTGCATCTCATGCATCCCGTGTCTATTAATCTTAAAATGACACACCTCACCTTATCAGTAGTCTCACCAAGAAACCCACCCAACAAAACCAGCAAAAACCTGAGAGGAGTCTTTTGAGAAACAATAATGTATCTTTCTCATTCAAAAAAGAAAAAAAAATTGTTGAGAATAATGTTCTCCCTGTGTTCTCTGTAAATAACCGACATTTAACTTGGAGCTAGTCATGGCTAATCAGGCTTCATACACAGAACTCAAAATTAACAAACGTCCTGCTGCTCTTTTCTGACATAATCTTTTTGGTTTTTTTTTTCCATATCCATCCTGGTGTCTGGAAATGAGGCAAGCATTAGGTTAGTAGGCTGAACAACTAAGCAGATGTGAATAAAAGTCCATGATAAATGCAGTGTTCAGGAGCATGGAATGAATCTAAAATGGTACATTAGCAAATTTAGACCAAATTAAGACTGAATTTGCAACCTTTCCAAAATGAGGGTGCACATCAAAGAGGAACTTGCACTTTTGGAAAGGAACAATATATTCTTTAAAGGCTGTTGGGGAACATTTTATAGACAAGATATTTTAATCCAAATTTTAAACAACAATATATTTGTGTTTGTTTTGGCATTTACTTAGAACTGTAGCAGAAACATGGCCCCTCCTAACTGATGAAGTCTTTCTACAGTCATGGTTCTTAAATAACAAGATATGTTTTAGTGATTAAGCCCTTTGTGTGAAACACTGTGTGGTGGTCTTGAAAAGTGGGTAGATTTGCAGTAACCTGTTGTACTATAGAGCTTCCCAGTAGGATTTGATGAGCTTTTCTTTCTTACATTCTGAATGCAAACTAGAGTGGCTTGCATTAAATATCACCTTAAAAAAAGAAATCACCTTGAAGGCTGCCATCAAGGAATAAGGAAGAAATAGGAGGCAGCAGGGAAACTCTTGCACAGTCAACTATAATCTCAGTACAAATGACTCCAATAGCTAAAGAAAAGTCAGGGTCTCAGTGCTTTTTGAATCTTGAAATAGTCTATTACAATATTTACTTTGAATTACAATTTTTCTTTTGCAACACTTTATACCAACACATTTTAGAGTAATATTAAACCTTACAAAGAGATTAAATAATACAAAAATTGAAAGATTAGGATTTTTAAAACCCATTATCTGTCTCAAAGAGGATCATAATGAATTTAAAGTGGTACAACTCAGAAAGTTCTTACCAAGATAAAACATGAATTATATTGTTTAATAAAAATAATATCTTTAATTATTTTTTCCCAAGGTCATACAGTACAAAGGAACTTAAGATTTGTGTGTCATAGTACTAAAGAATATTAACGGATTCTAAGCATTAGATCTTGATTTCAAGTATTTGCAAGACTTCTTCCTCAATCTTCAGGTTTTTGAACTGGTTTAAAAGCCAAAATGACCATTAAATATTATTTTATTTTCTAGTTTGCAACCAGGCTGTCCCTAAAAATAACCCCAACATTGTAGTGGAAAAAGAATATTAAAAGAATACTGTATTTTGAAAATTTAGGGATAACACATAATTCACAGAAATATCCTTCTCAAACTAACAGAAATTTGAAATCTTTGGAGGCTCTTCTGGGCTTATTTATATTTCAGCTTGTTAAGGACTGAGTTGATGATGACACATTACATGACAAGTAGTTCAGAAATTTCTAAAATAAAAATTCCTTAAAATATATAACTGAAAAGTAAAAGAAGACATAGTTTATCTGGCTTCAGAATAGTGGATTGATTTTCCCATTTAAAAAACCAGGTTCTAGTGTGGTTTTTATTATGTATTAGGAGACTACCCTTGTTTCACAATGCTAATTTCAGCTAAAACAAGAGAAAAATCATTTGCATCTAATCCATTATGGATCTGATCCAGAGCTTGGGAAAATCAACCATTTAGTAAACTAGCATGGTCTTTGGGTCAGGCCACGTATGAAGGAAGAAAATACTTCTGTCTCCAGGAAAAATGTTTTCTTTTTAAAACATCCTGTAAATCTTGCAGATCTGGAGTTGCAGCAGTATGATATATTGACAGAATTTAATTTACATGTTGAGACTGTGAAGCTGACTTATCAGATGCTGAACTACAGAATAAATAAAAAGGTGAGACTTAACAAATAACATCATAAAGCTTTATCTTAAGTCACCATATTCATGAAGTGTAAGATAATGGCCAATATCAGATTTATGATGATTGTATATTTCTATTTCTGCTTATTCAAAAGTTCTTTGATGGCAATATGATAATAAATGGGTTTGCTTGGTGGGTTGCATACAATGTTGTTAGTGCATTCTACTTCCAGATGCCTACAATTATTTAAAATATATATCTATTTATAAGGAATTCAGTATTATTCAATTACACTCTATTCATTATTCTCTGTCCACTGCTTTAATCAGCATCCTGGAAAAAAGCACTAAATGTTTTTGAACACAGCAGTCATTCACCGTACTCAAGATGCAGGGAAGGACATGACTAATTTTCATTCAGTTTAAACAGGAATGAATTACTATTTAACAAAGACAAAACTGTATCAGGAAATAGTTTTGAGTATTACTCTACTCCTTCNTACTCCTTCTTTTTATTCATGCTTATTGATTGCAAGTGAATTGAATCAAGCTATTATCCTTTAAGTGTTGGCATTAGCACCCAGGTTTTCAGAAATCTTCCCAAACAGTCCTGAATAGAATATACCACTTCCTATTTTGGAGTTAAAAGCAGAGCTGGAAACTAACCTTCAGCGTGCTGCTAACGAAACAGAGTGGGATTGAAAGTGNTGCTTCATAAACCTTGTTATGTTCAGTGCTATTTGAGGTAGTAAAACAGCTGGAACTCTGCCAGAAACTTTAATTGGAATCAGCTTAGCAGGCACTGACAAGGTTTCCTAGTGTTTAGTTTCAACCTTATAATAAAAATGCAAAATTATGTGCTATGTATTTTCTGTTCCTCTTTGGTGTACGCCCATAAAGGTGAGACATAGCTGCGCTAGAAAATAGAATAATTTTTTCTCACATGCCTCAGGCCAGTGTTTTAAGAGGGCAGTGTGAGTAGTGTCACTTATAATTAGATGTTTCTTCACAAAGGAGGCTGCAGAGACTCACCATAGAGCTCTCCTTTTTTCATCCATCTTGGTTATTGATTAGGCCAGTGTGTCAGATGGCCACAATAACACCAGAGGTGTTAGCATTATATGACTAGGGAGTGGGATCAGAGGGCATCACTGAAAAACATCAGAGGAGTAGTCTTATTACACTCTTCATCTAACAACAAATTAGAGGGCTGCAGACCAGGGCATCTTGCCNGGCATCTTGCCATACAGAAGGAAAGGATTATTGTTTTGTGGAGCCAGCCCTGCAGGCTTGTCCGTACAGATGAACTTTTAAGACAAAGTTTTGTCCCAGGAAACAACTGCAATGTTTGAGCCTTTGAAATTGATTAGAAACTTTGATTCAGGACTATTAAAAAAAGATTATTCATTCATTATCTATAGCTACAAATTAATAGATTAAAAAATCTTTCTCCCTTCAGACTGTCTGCATGATCTCTAGGAATTCTATACTTGATAAATGTAGGTCATACAGATATGTAACAAATATAGATAAATGACTTTCACCAAGGTTGTTAAGACAGGAATGAATCCCAGGATAATGCTACATTGTCAAGAGGCCAAAAGTAGTCAAGAAAGTCATGTCTGGAAAACATAGCTTTCAGAGTTTTAATAAAAAATCTTCACCTTGGGAAACTTTTAGTTCAC
This sequence comes from Dryoscopus gambensis, assembly GCA_013389985.1. Lineage (NCBI taxonomy): Eukaryota > Metazoa > Chordata > Aves > Passeriformes > Malaconotidae > Dryoscopus > Dryoscopus gambensis. The sequence goes on from WEIT01011818.1 coordinate 12,728, forward strand.
AGAAAATACCACCCGCCCTGTCCATCCCCATCACATGAAGCCATTTTTTTGCAGGCTATTTAGTGTCACTACCAAACCTCACCACAAATGCTACCTCTTCATTCAATGCAGTTCCTCATCAGCTTCAATGTTTAAATATATAAAGTGAAAGCAAGAATAGGAAATAGAAAAAGCCATCTTTGTTTGCTATTTGCAATTATTTTAAACATCATGGCTGAGAAGTACAAAGGTACTGACTGAGATAAAAATAATTTTTCCAGGCCAACAGAAGTTTTATAAATTTGCTCCCAGCCACAGGCTCAGGTTTTGCAAGGATCTGTAATCTCAGACACAGAAAGGCTTTTGAGTTCTCTGGCCTGGGGGTTTAAGGGAAAGGCAGATCATTTGACAATTTGTCACTAGCTCAGTGCTGCAGCCCAACAAATACACTTGTGGTGTTACCTGTAAGAGGACACAGGTCTTGTACTGACGTACTGTGCAGTGCTTCAGGACTTG
>WEIT01011820.1:16305-30973 GCA_013389985.1 Dryoscopus gambensis
GACAGCCCAGCTCCTCTCACCTGGTTGGGGAAGCACTTGGCCACGTAGAGTTCGGTGCTGTCAGCCACCATGTCGCCGTTGGGCAGCACCACGTAGACCAGAAGCCTGGCCATGGGCGCCAGCTCCAGCCTGATGGGCAGCTCCAGCGAGAGGGAGACTCTCTGTCCTGGGCCATGGGAAGCGGGGAGATGTTACCCAGAGAAACTGCGGCTGCTCCAGCACTGGGAGTGCCCAAAGCCAGGTTGGACAGAGCTTGGAGCACCCTGGGAGAGCACAAGGTGTCCCTGCCCGTGGCAGGGGTGGAATGGGATGGGCTTGGGGGCCCCTTCTGACCCCAACCATTCCGTGGTTCTGTGAGGAGCAGGCACAGGGAGCAGGGCCCTGCGCAGCCCCTCCGTGCCCTGGGACCTACCGGGCTCTGCAGCCACCTCTTTCTTGAAGATGGTGGTAATGGTCCCCTTGGCCAGGACCTGCAGAGGAGGGGGTGAGAACAAAACCGGTGCTGAGTGGGGAATCAAAGTGCCCTGACAGCAGACGGACCCACCATGAGTGTTCTGGGATGATTCCTGACCATGCCCAGTCTCCAGCCCCCCAGCACCTCCCAGGGGGATGCAGGCCCAATGGCGGCAGCAGCCACCTCCTCTGGCAGCTCCCTCAGTCTCTCCAGGACGGGCTGCTCATTGTCCTGTCCCCGGGGACACCACCACGAACCTGTGTGGAGATGTGGCCCTCCCCACACAACCGCCCTGATTCCTGCTGCCCTCCCTCCCCGGGCCGGGGCTCACCATGAAAACCAGATCCAGGTTCTTCAGCTCGCTGCCTAAAGCCTCCTTGCCGAAGATGGAATCCACGTGCAAGAGCTGGGAGCGGCCGCAGGGCAGCTCCCCCTCCGGGTCACGGATGTGCACGAAGCTCCCGCTCTTGGACGCGTAGGGCATGACTGTCAGGATGGCATCTTTGTAGGTGACTCCTGAGTTCCAGTCCTGGCTCTGAGCTGTCCTATTGGCTTGAGCCTGAGGTGGGAATCAGCGGTGAACCCGTCCAGCAGCCCCCGAGGTGCCGCTGGTGCAGCTCCAAGGCCCCACCCCGGTGCAGGAAGCAGCTCAGGGACCCCCGAGGGGGGGACACGCGTGGGGCACTTACCCGCAAGGAGACACTGCCACACCAGCCAGAGGCGTCCAGCTGGAAGGAGGCTCTCCCCGAGCTGTCTGTCAGGAAGCTTTGTGTCCTCTCCTGTCCCTGGTTCCAGACGAAGAGCAGGACCTGCCTCTGGGGCAGCCCGGAGCCGTCGGCGCCCCTCAGCCGGATCTGTGCGGGGGGAGGGGGACACGCCGCGGTTTGGGGCTGCAGCCGTGGCAGAACCGGGCTGGGGGCGCGGGGGCAGGTGAGCCCCGCAGGGAGAGGGGAGCTCCCGTTACCGTCCCTCTGTAGGGGAGCCCGGGCTTGTAGACGTGATCGGGGTTCTCAAAGGTGGCCGTGACCGTCTCGCGCAAAACCTCGCAGCTCTTGGTGCTCTTCATCTCCAGCCCTGAGGGGAGCGAGCGGGGAGCTCGGGGTGGTGCAGGGACACAGGACACAGCCCGGCTCCGGCCGGCGCCCCTGTCCCTGAGCAGAAAAGATCTCTGACATTGGGGCTTTCCTCGGGCAGCTCCCAGCACGGTTCGCATCTCCTACAGGAGCAGCAGAAGCCCTGTGGAATATCTCGGACCCACAGCCAGGGTGCAGCTGGGGGCAGACGCTTCCCACCATCGTGAGGGGCCGCTGGGCACAGGGACAAGCCCTGCTCTGCCTTGTCTCCAGCCAAGCCGGGCCCTCCTGGTGTGACGAAGTGGCGAGCGAGGGGCGAGCTCGGAGAGGAAGCCGCCCCGCCCGCCCGGGTGAGCCCAACCACCCCGCGCTGCCATCGGCGCCCGGCGCCGGCAGAGCTGCCGGATCTTGGAAAGGCGCTTTTCCTCTGCTCGGAATTCCAAGTCTTGCCCACTCACATCCCCACCCAAACCCCATCCCTGCATGTGCACCCCTAAATCCCAGCGCTGCTTTTGGGTGCTCCTGGAGAAGAACAATCCCGCGGGAGCACGTGGGGCCGCACCCCGTCCCCACCTGTCCCGTCCTCCACCAGCGATGCCTCGACTTCAAGTTTCTTCCTCGCCCCCGAGACGGGCTCGTTGAAGGCGGCCAACGAAACCTCTGTGGAAAAGCAGCCGTTCTTCTCCGTCTGGAGGGAAAATCAACCCCATCAGCAGCATTCCTGGGAAGGAGCCGTCCCAGTGGCACCTCCAGTGTCCCAGGGGCACCCCCAGTGGCAGCCGCGGTCCCGCCACGCTCACCTGCCCGGTAAGCTCGGTGCAGGTCTTCCTGGGGAAAGCCCAGCGCCTCCGGCTGAGGCACAAACCAGCCTGGACCTTCCCCTGCACGGGCTTCCCGTAGGTGTAGCTGTGTGGGGACAGCGTGAGAGGGGCCTCACCCTGCTGCAGCCCCCCATCCCTCCCCGTTCCCCGTTCCCTGCTCCCAGCTCACCGCCCGCAAATCTCCACCGGGAACTTCTCATCCTTCGTCAACAGCACGCTGGGGAGGTGAATGGTCACCTCAAACTTGGGCAGCACTGGTGGACAGGCACAAGGACAGGGTGGTCACTCCCAGGACAGTGACAACACCGCCTGGGTGGCTGCAGGGGGTCAAGACCCGCTGCCCACAGTGGGACCCCACTGCCCGGTCCCCGCGTACCGTATTCCTCCACACTGAAGGAATGGCTCTTCCCCTCCACGCTGATGGTGTAGGTGCCCAGGGCCGGCTCCGAGGCCAGCGGGAGGGACAAATCCACGATTCCCTGCCGAGGGGTCACCTCCCGCCACTGCGCGATGCGGTTCCCGCTGGGATCCTGCGCCGGGACACGCGCGATCAGCGCCCGGGGAGCAAACAGTCCCTGGCTGTGTCCCCTCTCCCGGCCCTCCCGAGCCCACCCCACCCCCAGGGTGTCCCAAACTGACCTTCAGGAACACCAGGGGCAGCTGGAAGGCAAAGAGATGATGGTCAGAGGAGCAATTCCATTCCTTGGGGTCTCAGCGGGGTGGGCACAGCCGTGGATGGGGTAGAGGGAGGGTTTTCTGTGGGATGCTGGGAACTTCCCAGCCCTCAAGATGCTTTGGGATGGATTTTGAGCCTGGCTGTGGCCGGGATGAGCCGAGGGCACTGCCCGCATGGCACGGAGAGCTGGCATCTCCCAGCACCTCAGGAAGAGTCCAGAACCCCTTTAATTGGGAAGATCCTGCACCTCCAGAGAGCCCAGGGATTGCCCCAGGGGTGCCAGAGGCTGAGCCTGCCGGTATTCCTGGTGTCTGATGGGGATCAGCAGCACATTCCCTGCTTCCCACTCCCCCGGGCCGCAGCCCTGACCGGGAGCTGGCGTGGGCACATTCCCGTGTCACACGCGCCCTCTGCTCTCTCCTCCCGACCCTGGGCAGCACAGGGCATCCCCGTTCCGGGGCAGCATTCCCGAGGGGAAAGGCGACTCCCACACCTCTCCCACGGCTGGCTGGGATGGTGCAGGGAGCCCTCGTCACCGCCCCACGTCCCAGCCCTGCTCTCACCTTCCGGTTGCTGGGGGTCAGGTCTTTGTCCAAAGAGACAACTCGGAACTTCACTGGGAGAGGAAACGGAGGTGGAGGAGTGGCTCCATCCGCCCGCAGGGAGGGGAATCCCCCGTGGGCAGGTGCATGGAAATCCTCCCGGAGCCCTGCCCTGCCCCTCATGCAGCAGGGCCTCTGGCGCGCCCTGGCATTGCCCTGTGCCCGTGCTGGGCATCCCGGGACAGCCCGGGCTGGTCCCTCCCATTTCCAGGCAGTGCAGGAGCAAGGCTGGGCCTCCTCACCCCTCTCCCCCACCAGGGGTTCCCTTTGGGTTGGAAGGGACCCCTGGCCAGGCTTGTAGACAGCCTTGTCCGTCTGGATGAAGATCCCGGGCTCCAGGGCTCTCAGCATCACCTTCTTCGACTCGGAGACGTTCAGGGAATCTCCCTGGATTGAGACGTGCAGCTCCACGATTTCCTCCTTCCCTTTGGCGGGGGCTGGAGCCTGCAGGGAACGGCAGGCGCGGGCTGGGGACAAGGACAGTGCCCCGGCTGCCTCCCAGTGACCCAGAGCGCTACCCACCCCAGGAACCCCTTCCCCGGGCCAGGGGCTGGGAAGAAACGTCCCCCCAGCACCCTGCAGGTCTGCAAACGGGATCGTTCGGGCCACGGGAGAACTGGGCTGAGCCTGGAGTTCGGTCAGGGTGAGGGGTGAGACCCTGCCGAAGGATGGGGAAGCCACGGGGAAGCCACGGGGAAGCCACAGGGAAGTCACATCTGCTCCCAGCCCTGGGCGGAGCTGATGGAAACGGCCCGGAGAGCACCCAGGGGCCCCGTCCCTGCTCCCGGCTGGTTTGGGGTGACACTCACGGGGAAGGTGACGTTCAGGTGCAGGTGAGGCTCCAGGACCTCTCTCCTCAGCAGGGTGGTGGCCGGGGTCCCACTGTGCCCCTGCAGCTGGACATGGACCTGGATGGGCCCCTGGAGGTCACTGAGGTGCACCCAGAGCGTGGAGGGGTGGGGGTGGTACAGCACGGCCGGGGACACCACCACGAATCGCCTGGCGAGGACAAGTGGCAGGAGAGCCCTGGGTGAGGCGCGTCCAGCACGGCCCCACGGAGACCTGGAAAAGCCCCTGGGAGCACAGGAACCCCCTGAGCCTCCCCTCTCTGCCTCTGGGCTGCCCTTGGCTCCTCAGCTCAGCTCTGCAGGTGACAGGACAACAACCCTCCAGAGCCACCAGGGCCACATCCTCGGTGATCCTGGGCAGGGACAACACCCTCACCTGGGCAGCAATCAGGGCACGGAAGGGATTGAATCCCACCGGGGAGCCGAGGCTAAACCATCCCAGCCAGCAGAGCTGGGATTGAATCCCACCAGGAACTGCCGAGGAGCCGAGGCTAAACCACCCCAGCAGGCACAGGAGGGATTGAATCCCACCAGGAACTGCCGAGGAGCCGAGGCTAAACCACCCCAGCAGGCACAGACGGACACAGAGGGGACTCACGGTGCTCCAGAGGCCCCAGCTGAGAGGAGCAGGATGAGGAAGAGGATGGGAAGGGCTGGAGACCTCATGTCTCCAGCTGGATGCGGATGTTGGGAACGGCCACAGTCTCCTCCTGCAGGTCTCGGATCGCTCCAGATCCGCGTCTGCCCCGCTGTGAGCTTGGAAATGGGATCTTTGTGCCCGTGCGGTGAGGAAATGGGGGCAGGCAGAGGAGCCCCGGGCAGCCGCAGATAAAGTCCGGGAAATGTTTGTCCTCTGCCCACAGCTAACGGGGGTCAATGATCCCCGGGGTTTTTGCAAATGTCAGGAAAGGTTCCTGGAGGTTCAGTCTGGGGCGGGAGCCACCCCCGCACAGGTTTGCTGGGAAATGACATCAGGAGGCACCAGGAACAAGTAGAAAACAAACACAGGGAGCGCGACGCGAGGAGGGGCTGGGAGGTGGGGTGATCTCTCAGAAAGGGAGAACGTACAGGTATTTCAAACTGAACCAAGTTTGGGCCTACCACGTATCCCAGGCTGGCTTTTTGCCCAGTTTTCTCCAGTTCCATCGAGTCTGGATGGAGTAACAGGGCAGTGCTGGGATGTGGCATCGCTCCCATTCCACACGTGGGAGCTGGACACCCACCAGAGCAGGGCCAAGCTGCTTCCCTCTGTCCTGGTGGGAATTTGGGACAGTTGAGGAGCTCCGTGACAGCCCCACGGTGTCCTGAGCACATCCCCTGCTCCAGGGCCTTGCAGCTCCCTTCCCTTGGAGGGTGTGGGAACCACGGAATCACGGAATGGTTTGGGTTGGAAGGGACCCCAAAGCCCCCCCAGGGCCACCCCTGCCAGGGCAGGGACACCTCCCACTGTCCCAGGCTGCTCCCAGCCCCGTCCAGCCTGGCCTGGGGCACTGCCAGGGATCCAGGGGCAGCCACAGCAGCTCTGGGCACCCTGTGCCAGGGCCTCACAGGAAGCCACGGATGGGGCTGTCCTTTCCCACGGGATCTCAGGTGACCACGGCTCTGTCCCCACACCTGCCCAGCTCAGATTTTGCTGGACACGGCCCCGTGCCCACGTCCCTGCGCTTTGGAGCAGCCCCACGGGCTGTGGGTGGCTGGAGGAGGCTGGACCTGCCGCCCCCAAGGACACGAGTCCATCCTGCCCTGCCAGGACGTGGGCGGGGGTCAGTGCCCTGCCGGACATCCAGAGGTGGTTGGATGGGACGAGGAGCTCACGGCTCCCCCAGCAGTGCCAAGGCCACCACTGCCCCCATCCCCAAGTGCCACATGCTCACGGCTGTGAAAGCCCTCCCGGGGTGGGGACCAGCCCTGCCCCGGGCAGCTGTGCCAGGGCTGGCTCCCAGAGCAGCCGGGCAGGGAGGCCTTGGAGGAGCAGGAAAAGCAAGTTGTTCCCAGAGCCCCCGTTCCAAGGTTTTTGCTTCTCCTCAAGCATTCACTCCCACTGAGAGCGGGGAATCCAGCGAGGGCTCTGGCTGGGCCCTGGCCCCCCCGGCAGGACGAGGTTTTGCCCAGAGCAGCTGTGGCTGCCCCTGGATCCCTGGCAGTGCCCCAGGCCAGGCTGGACGGGAGCAGCCTGGGACAGGGGAGGTGTCCCTGCCATGGCAGAACTGCAGATGGGCTTCAGGGTCCTTCCCACCCAAACCATTCCGTGATTCCATTGATCCTTAACCCCCCAAACCCAAACTTTGGGCAGCCAAACCACCCCCGAGGCGCTGGGGGTGTGGTGGAACCCCCAGGGCATCTCAGAGCTGACAGACAATGCCACGTGTTGGGAATCCTGGGAAGCAGAAAAGGATTAAAGGGATTTTCTGGGACACGGGACCTTCCTGTGCCCTTGGCCATGTCCGTGTGACAGCTCTGATCCCGTGGGCTGTTCCTCTTTGCTGTTTGTTGTCGGATGATTGCAACAGATTTGAAGGATTTCCTCCATAACCCAGCTGCTCCTGAGAGCAGGAATGGTCCCAGCCCGGAACTCTGTGCCCGTGCCTTGCACGTGTTATGCCAGGAGGGGAGGGGGAGCCTTGCCCACCCTGCTCCCAGCAAGGGCACGGCCACCCCCTGCCCCAGCCCTGCCCTGCAGTGCCCCTGGGCTGCTGGCACAGGAGCTGCGCCCTGGGAAGGAGCCAGGAGATCCCAAATCCCTGCCTGGCTGCGGGGAACCATCCAGTGCTGGATGGATTGTGCTCCAGAGGCCTTGGAGGTGGGATTGTGTCCAGGTGGGATTGTGTCCAGGGGGGATTGTGTCCAGGTGGGCACAGTGCAGGGGCTTTGATGGATGCTCTTCCTGCGCAGGTACTGAGGCAGGGCGAGCTCCCTCACCCTGCCACGTGCTCATCACAGCCCCCCTGGAGGAGCCGTGGTGTCCGCAGGGATGCTCCACGCGCAGGGGTGAAGCCTCCGGAGGAGCCGGATCCCCCCCTCAGCCCCCTCAGCACAGCCCGGACACGGCACCGGCTCCAGGCTCTTTAATCTCCCAGCGCTGGCTCACAGCTCAGCACCAGGGATGTTTCCCCCCTCGGCAACACCCCCTGGGCCTCGTGTGCCCCCCGGGCCCCTTCCCAAACAGCATTTCCGGCCTGTAGGAGCCTCTGGAAGGGGAATCCCTTGGGGAACCCAACAATCAGGGCTGGAAAACGGGGCCAGGACCCCCAGCCCTGCCTGGAGCATCCCTGCCCTGCCCAGCGAGCAGGCAGGAGCCGTCCTGGGGGACAGCCACAGCTCCAGGGGACAGCCACGGCTCCGGGTCTGGCGCAGGGACAGCCAGGGGATGCACAGTCACAACGAGGGGTTCGGGGGGCACCTTGCTGTGCTCTGGGGGTGCTGCCTGGTCTCCGTCCTGCCCTGCTCTGCTCCCTTCGGGCACCGTCCTGTCGGGGCGGTGGCGGGGCTGCAGGACACCTCCTCAGGGGACGAGGGACGCCTCCCTGCTGTCCCCGAGGGACTCACTCTCTCTGCCTAATTGCTGCTCCCAGCCGTGTCCCCCTGGCCCGGGGGGCTGCCCCCGTCCCCGCCAGCCCCCGGCCCCAGCAGAGGCTGCTCCGTGTTCTGGTCCCCATGGTCACTCGTGGACATCTCGGCCAGGGCCTCAGCCATGGCCTGGCGGACACTCTCGGTCAGTTCGGGGACATCCTTTGGGCTCAGGCCCTGCGTGTCCACCCTGGGGAGGACTCGGATGGTGCAGGTCCCTGGGAGAGGAGGGAGAAGCCAGGGAAGCTGTGAAAGGATCCCAGCAGGACCTCGCATCTTCACCCCCCGCTGCCTCCCCACACCTGAGCGTGCCACAGCCGCCCCCAGTGCCTGCTCCCCCGCCAGCCCTGCCCTCCGCCCCGGGAGCTCCTGTCCCTCCCGTACCGGAGGTGAATCTCTTCTCCTTGCAGCTGAAGAAGTCCCGGTATGGGGAGATCACGATGGGGACAATGGGGACCTGCAGCACACGGAGGGTCAGGGGGGTCCCCCACGTGGGACTCCAGCTCCTGCCTGTCCCTCCCTGGTCCTGCCCAGCACGGCGTCCATCCCTGGGGACCAAACCCCCCCCATCCCTGGGGGCCAAACCCCCCCTTCATCCCTGGGGATCAAACCCCCCCATCCCTGGGGCTCAAACCCCTCCCCATCCCTCTACCCCAGGGTTCACACCCCCCCTGCTCCATCCAGGCTGAGCCGAAGGGGAGGAATCATTTTGGAAAAGGCCTCCAAGACCATCGAGTCCAACCTCTGACGGACCACAAGGATGCCTTACCTGGGCCTGCACGGCCAGGTGGAAAGCCCCACGCTTGAAGGGCAGCATGGATTTGCCCGGGTTCCTGGTGCCTTCCGGGAAAACCCACACTCGGAGCTGCAGGGACAGAGGTGACCCCGGGCCTCAGCCAGGCCAGTCCTGCCCACACCCCCTCACCCCGCGGGTGTTTCCCGCCCAAGCCCGGTTTCCCTCACGTTCTCGCGCCGCATGGCGCTGGCGGTGCGGGAGATGACCTCGATGGCCGCGTCCCTGCGGCGCCGCTCGATGAAGATGATGCCGCTGAGCCAGCAGGCCCAGCCCACCGTGCCCAGGTACAGCAGCTCCCGCTTGGCGATGGGCACGCAGCGCTCGGGAATGACCTCCACCATCCCTGGGGATGGATAACGCCCATCAGCATCTTCCCAACCCCACGGGGCTGCCAGCAGAAAAAAATCCTTGGGAAACTGCAGGGAGGTTGAACTCCCCAGCTGGACAAAGCAGCTGGATGTCAGGAGTAAGTTTTGCAACAGAAGAATCAGCTTGGAAAATTATTTAGTGCTGGGAAGTTGAACCCCCAGGTTGGACAAACCAACTGGATATCAATAATACATTTTGAAGCAGAAAAATCAGCTCAGAAAATTATTGACTGCTTGGAAGCTGAACCCCCAGGCTGGACAAACCAGCTGAGCCTCGGGAGTAAGTTTTGCAGCTCAGCCAGCCCTGAGAGGTGATAACTGCAGGGAGGAACTCTCCAGAGAGGCCAAATGACATCAGCGCACAGATTAATTAATCATTCACACCCTAATACAGGACCAGGCTGGGTGTTATTAGTCTTAATTCAAAGGACTTAAAGCTGTCCCCAAGCCCAGAACCACCCTGTGCCACCACCTCCCGCTGTCCCTCCTCTCCCTGCGGCACAGCCGTGTCCCAAAAGCTCTCCTGCTCCATTCCCACCACGCATCCCTGCCCAAACCCCGCTGCCGGCTCCCCGAAGCGATCCCGGCGCCCCCCTGGAGCCCCCAGAGGCGCCGAGGAGCCGCCGCTGCCCGGCCCCACGCACCCATGAGGTCGAGGGAAGCCTGGTGGTTGCAGACGATCACGAAGGGCCCGGGCAGCCGGAGCCGCTCGGAGCCGCTCACCCGCATCCTGATGCCGTAGAAGCGCTTGAGGGGCAGGAGCGCGGCGCGCAGGAGCCTGCCGGAGATAAGGGACGAGATAAGGCGGAGGGACTCGTGCGGGGAGCAGATCTGCACCGGCCCGGGCGAGCGGGCTGGGTCAGGCTGAGGCTGCGCTGCCGGGCCCGGGCCCGGGCTCAGGGAGGCTCGGGTTTCTCACACACCGGCAGCCCGTGAGGCTCAGAGCTCCCCTGGTCCCACCTGAGCTGAGCCCGGCCCCCGGCTCAGAGCACAGGGAGCTGCCGGGGAGGGAGAGTGACCAGCACGAGGTGGTGGGAGGAGAAAAACCGGGACTCTGATGTCCGGGGATGATGGGAAAGCAAAAACAGAAGGGGTGGGATGGGATGGGATCCACGGGAGGGGGATGGGATCTTCACATCCCTGCGAGGACAAACTGCCTCTGCCCAGGGAGCCTCCCCAGGTGCTCCGCTGGATCCGCGTGTGGGACACAAATCAGATCCCAGACTCCCAAGGCCAGCGCCGGATCCCAGCGCACGGGAGCTGAGCTGGGATGGATGAGCGCTGCAGAGGGGTGCGAGGGACACGCAGGTCCCCAGGGCCGTGGGTGACTCCAGGGACTGCCCCCGCAGAGCTCGGTGCTGCAGGGCGAAGGGAAGGAGCAGGGAAGGGAAAAGCAGCCCGGCCACATTCCGTAGGGGAACCACAAACCGCTCCAGCGGGCCTGCGGGAAGTGCCGGGAAGAGATGGATCGGGGCGGAAAGGGGTGTGACACCCCGGGAGGGCTGGGCAGGAAGGGCAATGTCGGGGTGGCAGCGGCGGGTGACGCTCAGTGAGAGAGCAATGAGAGGAATGGAGGGAGGAGGGAGCACCAGGGATTCCGGAGATAAAATCCTGGGACACGCCGGTGTTGGAATGGGCACTGCCCAGCGCGCAGAGTGTCTGTGCCAGGGTCCCCACGCTGGGGCCGGGGCAGGGGCCGGGGCAGGGTCAGCACCAGGCGGGGTGAGAAGGGACAGGAGGCGCCGCGGCCGTGGCAGCGCCCCGTCCCTCGGAGCCGCGGGATCCCTGAGGGTCCGAGGAGAAGCGGTGCCCCAAAGCCAGGGCTAATGATGGGGAAGCGCTGCGAGCCGCAGGCTTTGGGATTCGGAGGAGGGAGCCGGGCGCGCTGCACCGGCGCCGCGGTGCCGGTGGGACAAGATAAGGCAGCGCTGATAAGGCAGGCGAGTCACCGCTGCCTCCCGCGGGGATTCCCACTGAGCCGGAAGCGTCGGCTTTGGAGCAGCCCTGGATGCGCCGGAATTCCTGCGGGAATGCGGCACGGGCCTGGGACAGCGCTGGGGGCCGCTGCCAACACCGACCCTCCGAGCGATAGCACCGAACTTCTGACTGNCGCACGGGCCTGGGAGAGCGCTGGGGGCCGACCCTCCGAGCGATAGCACCGAACCTCTGACTGATAGCACCGAACCCCCGCTGATAACACCGAACCTCCCAGCGGTAACACCGAACCCTCGCCGATAACACCGAACCTCTGACCACGCTCCCGCGGAGGGCCGGGATCCATCGGGATCCATCCACAGGAACCCTCAGTAAACCCCTCAAGCTGGGATATTTTCCCTGTGCCGTAACTACATCCCTCCTGGGGTGCTCATCCCGCCAGGAATCCAGTAACGGGATTGCGACACCCCGAGAGCGCCCAGACCCTGCTCTGGTGTTGCACAGCGATGTTATCTCAGTGATGGTATCTCCCTGCTTCCGCCCCCGGGAGCTCGAGTCGGGACCGGGCTGTGACAGGGACGGGGCTGTGATCGGGACATGGCCGTGTCTCTGACAGCTGATGGCACCAAGACATCCCAAAACCATAAAAACACGGAATAGTTTGGGTTGGGAGGGGGTTTAAAGCCCACCCAGGGCCACCCCTGCCGTGGGCAGGGACACCTCCCCCTGTCCCAGGCTGCTCCAGGCCCCGTCCAGCCTGGCCTTGGGCACTGCCAGGGATGGGGCAGCCATGGGATAACCTGTGCCAGGGCCTCCCCACCCTCAATCCCCCTGCCAAAGTGCTGTTCCCGGGTCTCCCAAGGGCAAAACCAGTGCCAGGCTCCCAGTGCCAGGTGTGTGTTTGCCCCCTGCCCTGATGGCACCTCCAAACCCCCCTGCCACCCATCCAGTGATGACCCCAACACTGCCATGACCAGAAATGATCCCTTTTATGTCATTTCATCCCTCAGGGACCACAAATCCCAAGTCCATCATGGCCTGACCCTCCCTGGGCACAGCCAGCACCTCTCACACCACAGGATGTGCCTTCGCTCCACCTGGATGTGACCGCAGCCCTCACCGTGGCCCCAGGGTGCCACCAGCTGTGACCCAGTGCGGGTACATCCAGGGCAGGACAGAGCCCGTGCCCACAAACCACGGGATTTCCAGCCAGCTCCCCCACTCCCAGCCCACACTCACTTCATGTTCTCCACGGAGCGGCCCCGGAAGGCGGCCAAGGGGGACAGCAGGGTGGCCGCGGCCACGATCCAGCAGTTGAAAAAGGCCACCTTGAGGAGGTACTGGGAGCGGGGGCTGCACCTGTAGAGCAGCAGCGCTGCCAGGGCCAGGAGCAGCAGCCCGTGGAGCAGCAGCGCGTCCATGGTGCCGCCCGGAGCTCAGCCACGGCCCGGGAGGGGATGGGCCGAGTGGCCGGGGCTGCCGGGAGCGTGGCAGGTGAATCAGGAGGATCCTGCGTGGGCGGCTGGGGCTGGCCCAGGGGAAGGCTCGGTGCGGAGCTCATCTCGGGGCTGGAGCGGCGCGGGTGGAAGCAGGACACCCCCCCGAGGGCGGAGAGTGGCCGTGAGTCACACGGGGACCCTGAGTCACCCGAGGTGTCACCGCTGGCAGGGCCCTCCTGGGCTGCTGAGAGCGGTGACTCCGGGTCGATCAGATGGGATCTGCTGCTCACACGTGTCCCTGTCCTGGGAATCTCTCCCGGCCACAGGGATGCCAGCCCTGGCGAAGGGAGTCCCAGCTGCTGGGGACAGCAGGAGCTGCTCCGGTCCATGGCCATCACCCCAGCCAGGCTGGTCGCAGCCACGCGCTGGCACCCGCACCTCCCCCTGCAGAGCATCGGATTGCCGGGAGACCTCTCCCACCTGGAGAGCAGCGGGAACGTGGCACCAGCGCTCCCCAGCCCTGCTCGGTCCCGGCAGGAGCCGCTCCCCCTCCCCAGGCCCAGCGCCTGTCCCCAAGGTCCCCGCAGCGCCTGGGGGCTGAGCCCTGCCAGCCCGGGCCGCAGGAGCTGCCAGCCCTTGGCCCACTTGGCAGCCAGGGGCTGTGTTGCAGGAGATGTTTTCGTGCTGCAATTAGCACAGGCTGTAATTAACCTCTCCTGCTGCTCCCGTGCCTCGTGCTGGGCACACAGGATCCAGGCCGGCCCCCTGGAAACTCCGGCCTTGCTTTTGGACACCGAGTCCAAGTCCCAGCAGGGACACTGGGCTGGTGCCAGCCCCCAGCAGCCTCTCCCACGGCCTAAGTCAGGGAATCACAGAATCCCAGGATGGATTGGGTGGGAAGGACCTCAAAGCCCACCCAGTGCCAGCCCTGCCATGGCAGGGACACCTCCCATGGTCCCAGGGTGCTCCAAGCCCTGTCCAGCCTGGCCTGGGGCACTCGCAGGGCTGGGGAAGGAGGGACATCCCCGTGCTGCTGTGAGCAGCGAGATCCCCTCGTGCCTCCCCATAACAGCCCCAACGGCGGCTCTGGGGCTCCCAGTCTGCCCAGGCCACTCCTGGGAAGGTGTCACACCCCCTGGGACACCCCCTGGGACATCCCGGCCCTCCTGCCCCCCACCTGGCGGGACCTGCCCTCAGCCCGGCCATCGCTGTGCCCGCTGTGCCCAGGCTGCTCTTCCCAGCCGCGCCTTCCCCCGTCCCCTGCAGGTGACAGAGATGTCCCCAGGCCCCGGCCATGCTCGAGGGTGCCCCAGTTTGACCGGTAACCCTGGGGTTACGTCCAGCAGGGGTGTTGCAATGCCTGTTGCCTCACCCTCTCATTCCTCTCATTATTCTCATATTAAAGCCAAGATTGGGTCACCTCTCGAGCCCACCCTTCCTGTCCAGCCCAGCCCAGGTGACTCCTCACCCCCTCCTTCCCCTTCTGTGTCCATGTGGGCACCTTCGGGCACCAGCCTGGCCTCCCATCAAACCCAGCTTTGCCTTTGGAGGCTCCTCCAGTCCCTCCCAGCTGGAGGAGCTGGACCTTCCTCAGGGGATCCACCGTGACCCTGCTGCTCCGCATCTGGGGCCAGGCTGGGGGAGATGCGCCTGTTCCACAGCACAGGGAAGATAAATCCTGCCTTCCAGGGGCACAGGAGGGGCAGGGCAGCCCAAGGAGGGGTTTAAGGTGCCTTTCTGTATCCTCTGAGCTCCAGACTGCCAGGCTGAGGTCTCCTACCAGGAGCTCTGCTCCAGGGAAAAGCCCGGAACCCCCCAGGGCAGAGCAAGGCTGGTGACCCTCCGTGGGGCTGGGCAGGTGGCACAGGCAGGGGACAGCTCCCGGCACCCCAAAGCCTCCACTCTCCTCTTCCTCCTGCTTCCTGCGGAGCAGAGGGGTCCCTGGATCCTGGGAATCTCCGCCATTTCCTCCTCCAGGCCCTCTCCGAACCCCACCGAGATCCCGCTCTCCCTGTGCTCAGCCGGGTGATCCCACCCTGCAGCTTCCAGCATCCCTCACCCCCCCAGCACCCCCAGGCACTGACAGACC
>WEIT01011823.1:8274-24504 GCA_013389985.1 Dryoscopus gambensis
GGAAAAATAAAACACATGGCTCCAGCAGCATACAAGTCATGCTACTAATGCAGGGAGAGAAACCTTTCCAAGGTCAAGTTACCACACATCCAAACTCCAGAAAGCATTCATCATGCCCCAGGAATTGATCTGAAATCTGATCCATCTCGGAGAATAAGTCACCACAGAAAGCACACATTAGAATATCTCTTACTGAAATTCCCCATGGAGGTGATTTCCTGGAAGCAGCCTTAGGTGTGGTGTGGTGTGGTAATGGGACTTGTGTTCTGGAAGGAGGCTTGTGTCTGAAAAGCAGCAGGGAAACCAGACACAGCAGTAAATCCATCAGTGCTTACAGAGGAGGGGACTGAAGCTCCTTCTTGCAGCCCAATGGAAAGCTGGACTGCTCTTCAGGTGTGTCATTATAAATGTTAGCACATGGACCTAATTCTGAAAGTTTTAATGCCAGTACTTTACGTTGGATAACTTGTAATATACAAATAATATCAGCTCCGGGAAGACTTTAAAATAGAAAGGAAGAGGATGATTAAGTCCTGAGGGTTGCTCCCATATTAGAGCTTCTTGTACACCAAACTCCATGTAAGTAAAAAATAGGAGCATTTGACTGTTTCATAAAGTTGAGCATATTGATAGTGCCAAGTGTCTCTTGGGTAGCTGGGTGTGGTAGTCGTAAAGTGTCAGATTTATTCTAGGAATTCTCTGGGTTCATAATTTTTTATTGCTTTTATTACTTGTAGCTCAAGGTAGAGGTGCATAGAAGCAATCAGTTATTTGTCCTCTAGCCACATGATTTCATGTAACCGAGCCAATGTCCTCTGCACGCAGAAAGAAAGCAAAGCCCCAAGATGAAAGCTCTGCCCGGGATTACCTGAGATTAACCGGTGAACACAAAAAGGGTATTAATAAGAAAATAGTTGAGGGCTAGCACAGGTCTTCTCCCCTGAACAGAGTCCAAGACACAACCTTATACCCTGGTGGGTCTGCTCTGTGCCTCTTTAGCAATTTTTGGTTTTACTGGTTTGTGCTAATGTGGGCTGGAACAAATGTAGTGGATGGAGGGGGCAGGGGAAAACCCTTCTGCTCTAGTGTTCAGTTTTAAATGATTTTCAGACAAAAGAAAGCTGAATATAGTGCACAATACTATTCCAGATAAGGAAAGGAACTGGTTTGGAAGAGAAGGTGGCTGAGACTGAAAGCAAACACGGCACAAGAGAAATGTGAAGTGCTGTCTTATAAACTGTGTATTTCTCCTGCTCTGTCAGTTTACTCGTAATACTCTGTCTTTAAAGTAAATAAAGAAACAGTCTGGATATTTTTTTTCCATTTTTCTTTTGCCATTTGCATACTTTATTCAAACCATTTCTTTTCAACAGCTTTTTGTCTTTCCTTCCATGGCAACAAAGAGCCAGGCTCCTTTTAAAAGCACTACAGTCCTTCCCACAACACTCTCTCTGTGCTAAGGTAGGTACAAATCCACACCTGTTGTTAGGGCTGCTAACATTATTGACCAATAATGATGATGATGATGATGAGACAGTTCTTAGCAATGCATTATTAAGATGATGGTGCTACCCACAGCAAGTGGTGATCTAAGTTTTATTACACTAAGGCAGCCTTAAAATCTTCGAATCATTTACAGCTTTATCACATTCTTTCAGTGGCTGTTATTGCTCAGCCATTCCTCTTCCTCTTGCCTTCTCAGGTGTGTTGCACTATTCTCTCTGCCTCTAGTGCCACACAGATGAGCAAAGAACTTTGATGCTTCCATTTTCTCACTCCGTGAGTGGATCCAGTGTAGCCCAAAATCTGCAGGGCTTTGAAAAAGGAGCAGCACTGGAAGAGGGAGGTTAGTCAGATAGAACAGATGTGCATCTGTCTGGAGCTTGATTGGTCTGGTTTTGTAGTTGACATTTGTGAGCATAAAAGCATTACGGAGAAGTAACAATGGCATTTTTAGATAAAATAGTAGTAGATTACAAAAAGTTAATTTTGTACAAAATACCACTGTAGTATTATGTCTTGCAGTATATTTCTAACTATTCTGAAGTGATAATCAGTTTTCTTTCCTGTGAAAGGATCCATAGTCTAAGGAGACTCTTGAGTGGCAGCCTAGATATGAGAAGTGTTATTTGAATTAGGCACAGTTTATATTATTATCCATGTTTATAGTACTTTCCAGAGGCCTTCTTTCACTTTTAGGCCATCTTCACAAAAGCACATGCAATAAAAATGTTGCCGCCACCAGCTTGTATGCCTGAAAGGTCAATTCTTTTTTTTGTTCTAACTTTATCAGTTTCTTTAATAAAAGATATTAACTCTCTTCACAAACCTGTCTCACAGAGAGAAGAAAAATATCCCCAGCTCCAAAGAAAATATCACTCCTATTTAATGATTAAAACAAATCAGTGTGAGAGAAGACATAAGGCAGCTACCAGAAAATTCTGATGAGTAGCAAGCTATAAAAGCTTCAGTTTTCTGACCATTCTGAAAGTGGGGTTTGTTTTCTTAGTACAATTGAGCACAATAGAACAAGAAATCTTTCAAGGCCATAGTTAATACATCAGGAAAAGAATCCTTCCTTCTTTTTCTTCCTTCCTGACAATATGGACTATGCCCTTCTTAACCCCAGCAGATGCTACAGCAGCTGAGTATCAGTTCCATTCCTTCAGCCTGACTCGTGGAACATCCCCTCCTTAACAGGAGACCAACACCCAATTCGCAGCTTTCACTACTGCAAAAAACTGAGGTGGCTTTGAGAAGTTACCCCTGGCTTTGTCAGAGGAAACTGATCGGAGGGCACTGCCTAAGGCCTCGAATATAAACACACATCAAAATCATAGGAGACTGTTACCAATAAGGTAATTCTAACACTAATGATTAGTAGTGATTAATAACAACAAACAACAGTCATTACATTTCCATAAAATATAACAACTATGATATTACAATAGTATTTAATACTAATTAACAGTGACAACAATCATTGAATTTCTATAAAATATAACTATGATATTATAACACTAATTGCTACTAATTAACAGTAAAAAAAACCATTACATTTCTAAGGAATATATAAGTAGTTAATACTAATTAATAGTAACAAACAAAAAAACCCCATTGCAATTCCATAAAATGTAACAGTAATTAATAGTAACAAATTCAATTACATTTCTATAAAATGTAACAACTATGAAAGTACAGTAGTAATTAACAGTATATAGTAGTAACAACCAAAAACCATTACGTATCTATTAAAGGTAATAGTAATTAATACTAATTAATAGTAACAAACAGACACCATTCCATTTTTATAAAATTTGACAGTAATTAATAGTAACAATCATTATATTTCTAGAAATATAATTTTGGGGTACTAATTAATAATAAATAATCATTTAATTTCTATAAAATATAATATTACCAAGAACAACACTAATAAGATGTTAGTCTAGTGCAGGTACCCAGACCTGTGGTGTTTATACCAAGTAGAATACAAAACTAAGTTCCAGTTTTGAGCTAGTGCATTTTTGTTCCAGGTTCAGCATTCTGGGTGTGAGTAATACAAGTTATCCCTGTGTGACAGGGAAGAGCCAAGCCTGTGCAGAGTTCATCAGCACACTGTGCTCTGCATGGTCACTGCTTGATTATTCGAAGGTGTTTGTGGAAAATAAGTCTGAAGTTCAGCTTTGGTGGATGATCACTCTTTCTGCACCATTTAAGCACATAATCTCATTTCTAAGTGGTACTGATTACAACAATTCATGGGCAACCACAGTCATTTTCTGAATGGAAGGGCAAGAGAAATGTGACTCTGTCATAAAACAGAGCCCATGCTACAGTGAGCGGTGCTAACGTGGGCTAAAGGCTCCGGGCGGGGGGGGCCTGTTTCTGTGTGTGATTAAATTCATCTCATTGGTATAATGCCTTCACATTTAAACAGCTTAATTTTTAAACCGCCAGATAATTGTGTAATTGTGGTATTTCTGTTCCCTGTGATGAATCAGGGTCTCCTGTCTAATGGTTCTGTGAGAATTAAATTGCCTGAAAGCATCCGCAGCTCTGCTCCGTGACGTCACCGTGGGGGTCGGAGCTGGGCCCTGGAGCAGGTAAAAGATGTCTGACTTGGCAAATACACCTACACCTACTGGGGCCAGTTCACTTCTCATTCCAAGAAGGACGTTACTCATGACATCCCTGATGTGGTTCCACAGGCCAGTCAGCTGCTTCTGATTTCTCCCTGTAGCAGCTCTTTTGAAGAGTGTTTCAGCTGGGAAGCTGCACTGTTGCTGTCAAAGGAAGGTCAGTCCATTATAAGCAGACTTGTTGGACTGTCCTGAAAAAAACACACCCAAAGCAAGCCAGTCTTAGTGTTCTTTAATGTCTTCCCATTTCACTAAAACACAAGCCGCTTGCTAAATACATGTAATTTGAGTCAAGTTGTTATAAATGCCTATCAAAGACAGGGATAACACCAAGGATGCTAAGGAAAGAACAGCTAGGTGTTACCAATTAACTACAGCAGTAGATTTGGGAGAAACAGCTGGATTTGTACAAACAGGCTGTTTGTGCTTTGCTTCTTCATATAGAATCTGCAGAGACGAATAAAACACAAGTAATTACGGGCAACTTCAGGTAATCTTTAATTCTTTGGCTTCACCCAAATGGGGCTTGGCACACAATTTTCAAACGCAGCTACAGTCTGCTGTGACACTGCAGTGCCCCAGGCTTTTGGCTCTGCTAATGGCAAACGAAAGGGTGGGAGAAAAATGTGAGTTCAGGCCAGCAGGAAGATTTGATATGTCGCCTGTGCCTGTTCCATCCTTTTCCTACCTCAGCCTGCTCCCAGGGAGGGTTATGTGCCACATCCACATGTACAGGTCATGCTTCGTGCCCAAAGCTGCTACAAGGCAACACTCGGGGTACTCACAGAAATGTGGGGTGCTCCCAAGAGCCGTGGTGAATCACTCTGCTCTCCACAGCACCACCTGGGCCAGGTCTGAGATGCACCAGCAAAGCACTGCAAACAAAGCCACAGCAAATAAAACCACAGCATACAACACAAACACCCCATGCAGTACAGATCTGAAGCCGTTACCAGAACCATGGGTCTGTGTTAGCAGTCATGGCTGCCCTTTTATTAATTTTCTTTTTTTTTTTAAAGACATGTTCTCTTTGGGCAGTCAGAAGCTTTTCACCAAAATCAAGTTTAAATTTACTTGTATATCCATTTATTTCTGTACCAGTACTTCAACCCACATACTTATTGCTTTATCTGGGCATTTTCTTCACTGGTATAATTGAAAGATATTCATGTAGTTCCTCCACTTTAATTTTGTAAATCTAAACAAGCCTAGCAAAGCTATTTGAACATGTCTTAAACAGAGATACTGTCCATCCTGTAATCAGCCTAGCAGTTCTTTTGTTATCCAGTCCAATAAAGTGATATATATATATATATATATATATATATATATAATTTCAAGGGGGCTGTTAACACTGCTCTAAATGAAAGCATATCAGTGGCTTTTACAGGATTTTTTTTTTTGATTATGCCAGAAAACACCATGTCTGCTACATGAAAAGTGCACTGGTTTTCTCTCGGCAGTGGCAAATACGTGGGTCACAGCCACAGTAAACCAAAAGTGCTCCCAGGCCTTTCTTCTTTATTCTTTTTTCCTCTTCTGTAACTTCCAAATGATGAACTGCAGAAGTTCTTGTCCCCTGGTACATGAATTTATGCAGTATATCTTGTGATAGTAGGATCCAAAGTACATTTCCTTGCATAATTCAGTTAATCTTATTTTTGTTGTTGTACCTGTTGAAAGGCATTTAGTTCCCTGTTTATACAGAGACAGCCCTGACTTCTGTTTTAGCATCAGTTGAAAATTTAAAACAGAGAGGATTTTCCCACACATTAATGAATATTTTAATCAGTATTGAACTCCAGATCTCCTTTTTATATCCCCTGCCCTAATTTACTTCTACCTCTGAGTGCTACACAAAACCCATAAGGGGGACAAAACCTGAGTGGACAGGCTTCAAATGAACATTTTAGAGCCTTACCTTGAGAGGAAACCTTTGCGATTTCAGCATGCACATGTTGAGAAGAGCTATTAAAATACATGGTTCTCTGAGCCCCTGCTTCACCTTCCCATCCTGTTACACAGCAGCCAATGCACTTCATTCCTGTTGAGAGGTTTAAATTGTGAGCTCTCTGGGCCATGGGTTGTTACCTTTTTGCTGGGTGCTTTCACAGTTTTTAGTCCCAGGAAGCCAATGACCTTGACTGGACACAAAAAAAGACACCTTATACAAATTATCCATTAAGTATTCAAAGAGTCTTTCTTTGGCATCACACAAATTCATTCACCCACACTGAATATGTCTCCAGCTCAAGGCAAATTGTCTAAACTTCTTGCATAATACTCTGCATCATTTATGAATATTTCAGCTTCTAACCTGCTCTGTGTCTACTACACTTTCTGTTTCTTACCATTTTAAAGGACACATCAGTAACTTCAAAAGCTGAAGAATGCTGTCCTGAGTGGCCACATGACAATATGTAGACTATTAAGGCAAAGACTTCAAAAAAAATTTATGTTCCTACCTTATTATATGACACCACCAATCCCACCAGTTACAAGCTGGAAACAGACTGGAAGGCAAAAGAAAACAATCTCTAACAGCTTAAGAAATATAATTTTACATGTTGGCTGCCTCTGTGTTTTTAAGGTTTTTAAAAACTGAACCAAAGTGTCTAAGATTTAAATACCAGCTTGAGTTGTCAAAAATCACTACAGATGTAGGTAAAATTATTTTTCATGTAACAGAATCTAATTCCTGTCTCTCTGGGGTTTGGACACAAAACTGGCTGACAACTCACACTGCAGTTATATGAAAACATCACTGTGCTTTTGACAGACAATTCAAACATTTTTCTACTACATTTGCGGTAAAAAAGACTTTTTAAAAGTTTATAGTTGTAGAAAAATAGCACATATATTAGAAAAACAATGGTTTAAGATTGTTTCTTTTGCCAAGTATCAAGTAAAAGCATTAGAAACAGATACCACAGTATTTCATGAAGTCAGAAAAAGGTAAAGACTTGCAATTTAATGTCATTATATAGACACACTCCTATGATATTGTCATCATCTACTACTTGAGACCATGCAACCAAAAACTTTACCTTAAAATAAGTTCAATTTTATACTGAAAACAAACCAAATGCATGTGGCAACCCTGTGCACTATTCAAATTAATCCATTCAATTCATATTTAAATAAAAAAAAAAATCAATATTCTCAAACTTAAGAGAAAAAACTCTAAGTTATCTCACTATATATGGCACTGCAATGAATAACATGCTGAGTGTAAAATGCGTGGGTTTTTCTTTCTCCTGTTACGGTTTAACATGTCTGAAGGATTCTGTTGCAGATTTGTCTTTTAAAGTCCACGGGCCAAAGAACTTCACTCATGTGGGCTTTCCAGTGTGAAGTTGTTGATACTGCCATAACTCTTACTGTCATTGTGCCTTAAATCCCACATGAGGTAAGTGCTTCATTATCTAGAGAAGAGTAACCATTCAAGATATGGCATGGAAGGAATAAAGGGAAGATCCTTAACTCTAGATTTTCAGAACTTGAAGGAAATCTATTCAGAATATATGAAACACTGTAAAATATCACTGTTCAGTGGGGGGAAAAAAGGGAGGAGAGAGACAAAGCAGGATTTGAGTTTAATTCTTGGATGCCTTTGAAGGACAAATAAGGTAAATGTCTGCAAGTACAATGCAGATGCAAGTAGCATAAGATGCTTGGGGCTTTTATAGCATATTGGGGACTTTCACTTTGCGATAGAAATTGTCACATTACAAGGCTTTCAACATATCCTCAACACTTTCCTACAATTTAATTTCTTCCTTTTTTCAGACCACAGAAAGTTTCCACAATGGAAAAGTACGGGCAACTGGACAGGAAGAAATCTCACTCAAACTCTGCTGAATGAACACAGGTGTAGAACAACAGCAGAGGTTCTTTTTCTTGGTAATTAGGTTTCTGACAGTCCTTAATGTGATTTCCTGCATCAAGAGGAGCCACTAACATAAATAAGTATTTCCAAGCTTTGTTTTGCAGTTTTCATTGCTAGAAATGTTCTATTCGGCTCTACTAAAGGGACAGATAATGTACAGGGTGTGGAGGAAAAGTGCTCTTTGCCTCATGTTGTTGGCTTCTCGTCCACTACATGGTGTTTGCTGATACGATCACAGTATTTTCTACCGGGAAATGAGTTTGGTCCAACTTCCATTGGGAAGGGTTCAGAATGTAATTAGGATCAGTTCAGTGCTATCCTTAGTTTTAGAGAAGACTATATCCTGGAGATCCAGGTTATTCTTATCCCTATATCCATCAAGCTACTGGCAATTTTGAATTAATGGCAAAATGGAATTGCTGAAGGGTTTTCCCGTTCTTAAACATTTTAACCCTAAGTGCTTCCATTAGCAATGTGTACTTCAAAGAGATGAGAGTATAGGTGATCCTGTAAAGTATTTTCAGACTAAGACTACTGTGACATGTATTTTGCACTCAATTATGATGCATTAGGGAATGAAAAATATTGGAGGCAGAAGGCACCGATAAGGGGACACTCTATCTGAACTGAGTGTGCAATCTGACTGGAAATTTCATCTCAGTGTCTTTGGAATTAAAGGCAGTTATCTGACCTTGGCGGTTATGGTTTTCTTCTAATTGCTACTGTAAGCAAAAAAAAAAAAAGCTGAAATATAAAAACTACCCAAAGAAAGACCAAAGATTATCACAGCACTTACTAAACTCAGTAACAACACCAGCCTAGCGATGCCTGTTCACTCAGCCAGCACGGCACCACTGCTGCTTGCAGCAATTTCTGCATCCGGTTTCCTTGGTGGTTTTTCAATCATCTTACAATTTTACATTAAATTACAGGTGGATAATGGAATGGAAAAACCCAACACCTTTTCTACCAACAGCTGCCAGATTTTTTCAAAACTGAAAGGATGAGACCCATTCCAGTAAAACTAACAATGGAGGGCAGCAGAGAGTCCCTCACTTGCACATCACATGCCCCATTAACAGCACGGACCAGGCTGCCTTTGAGCCACTGCGGCCACCAGCCCTGTGCTTCCCGTGTTCCCAGCACAAACTGCAGGGAAACAGCGGATCAGGGCATTGCTGCTGTGCCCTGCCCCTGCCGCCTTTATGGACTGGAGGCAGAATCTGCAAGCCAAGCAAGATCTTTCTTTCCCTCAGGAGCATCTGCAGCTCTCCTATGCCGCACAGTGTGGCAGTTATATTATTATTTGAAGTTATCTCTTCTTATCTGCCTCCTTTTCGAAGGAGAACTGAGCTGCTTTCTGTGTGGGGCCAAAGACTGCATATGTTGAGTGAACTCAGAGCAGGAAACCTCAAGGCCTTTTTGAGACAGGCCATGTCATTCCAGAGGGTGGAAAAGGAACCAAGCAGTTCCTCCAAATGCTTCTGCACTACAGAGCAACTACTACCTTTCTGCAAATTAATTCATCTAGACCTCGTGAACAAAAGGACTTCCAGTCTGTCCCCAGGATGTTAAATATACACAGGCAGCCATTCCAAATATTATGAAATTAAATAACCTGCTCCATTCTGCATAATAAAACCAAATTGCTACAATTGTGTCATTAAATGCCACACGCAGAGAGGATGAAGAATCGAAACAGCCTGTAGATTTTTCTCAAGTTCTGTCAGGAGCACGTGTCTGCCTGCAACTAGGAATACCTATATCCATACGCTTCCTGTCAGCCTGTGTGACAAATGCAGCACAGTCTCTGTGCTCCCAGCTAACAGAGGGAGTAAATGATATATAAAAAGCCCCTCTTTGTTCCGATCCATGGATAGAAGGCATTGCACAGACAAAGACAAATGTGATGGCTGCCTGCTGGTCGGGGAGAGTCAGCCACTGCAGCTGTGAGCTCATTCAGAAAAAACACAGCTCTATTTTATGTTCATGGGTTTGAACTCCAGCTAAATCTGTTTGTAAATGACTGACTGGGGTGCCATTGCGGCGTGGCTCCCATCCCGTGCTGCAAGCCAGGCCCGCTCGCTCTGGGCACGCCCGTGCCACGAGCGCCCGCTCCGCTCCCAATGCGCATGGAAGCGGTTCCTTCCCTCCTCACCACAGCTGAGCCAGCCCCTCGGGGGGAGCAAAGGCATCCCAGCTGTTTGCTGTCACAAGCCAGCAGCAAACTGCAAATTACCAGAAAAATTGGGGGAACCTGAGAGGAGGCCGGTTCAGGAGGATTCCTCTGTCTCTGTAATGATCTGCCAGTGGTGTAGGACTTCCACTACCACTATGTCACGGTTTGTCTTCCAAGTGGCCAATGGAATTTAGCATTGTCTTCCAACGCCAAAAAACCTGATTCTCATCTTTGCAAGGCTCAGCTTCCCAAATTGCCGTGAAGGAAAACAAAAGGTCTTGCCAAAGTAAGGTCTTCCTTTTGCTCCTACTTGGTCTATGCCCTTCTACTTCCCACATTCTAGCAGAGGAAAGGTCCAGGCTCCTACAGAAATATATGGTAATCGAAGCATAACATTTTATACAAAGAAGCATAGCAGAGGAAATTAATATAATTAGGCTCATCCCCAGACAAAAGGTGGAGTTGATGGCCCTTGACTCCTCTAACTGATGA
The DNA here is from genome assembly GCA_013389985.1 of Dryoscopus gambensis. Classification (NCBI taxonomy): domain Eukaryota; kingdom Metazoa; phylum Chordata; class Aves; order Passeriformes; family Malaconotidae; genus Dryoscopus; species Dryoscopus gambensis. The sequence goes on from WEIT01011823.1 coordinate 18,977, forward strand.
AGATATGCTGCTCCTAAAGGGAGTTATGTCCCGCTAGATGTCCTACACATCTGTCTCACAGCAGCGGCCATGAAGTCCTGCTGGTGATACCTGATGTGTTTGGCTGACTTGGGAGTCTGAGTTAGGTCTGAGGTTCCATCTTACACTTTTCAGATGGCTAAACTTAAGCATTATTAAACCCAGCAAAACATTAGGCTTTTAAGCTGAAACACCATGTTCATCACTGAATCACTGTTTGTGATGTGCGTTACTGTTAAGTAATACCCAAACCTGCAATTTCAGAAATAAAATGTGACAACTCTCAAGCAACTGTGGCAGCAACAATCATTCTAGAATAACACCACTGAAACAGGAGATGCTGTTGGCTGTTATTACAGGGCCTGTTTCCATAAAGCTCCTATAAAATCCATATGCATAGTAACCATTTGCAAGTGAAAACAGTGGCTGATGTGTGCAATTGTTTATTCTGAATATGGAACAGACATCTGCATGAGCAAATCGATCTGCATGCAAATTTCCTCCAAAACTCACAGAGACAGTTTTGAGCCAAAGCCACAAATGCTTTTTGGAATATTCCTGTTGATTTCAGGGATTTTGCCCACAGATGTTATTTCCACACCATTGACTTTACTCCACTGCTCTTAAATATCAAGAAGAACCTTAAGTTTTCTTTTACTTACAGCACAGTTAAACTGATGCTGAGTCAAACCAAGCCCAAATACTCTAAGAAGGGATAATCTCAAGAAGTAAGCTTGACAGTCACTAAATAATAAAGTATGAATCGTAGTGCTATTTATCTTCTCCTGCAGTGGATATTTGAGGGCAAAAATCAGGGATTTCTTCTATTTATTTACCTATTTTCTCCTCCAGGAAGTCTGTTTAATGAGGAAAAACCTCCAAGCTCTTAAAACCCATGTGTATATGTTAAAGCTTTTCAGTAAAGAAAACTCTTCATAAAGCTCAAACATGTCTCACAGTTATATCTTGCTGGTGCTGCTAAGGGATCAAAATTATTAAGCTTTAAAAAAAAAATGCTGAAAAGCTTTTGAATTGTGTTCATGTTTTTGTTTAAATTGGAAGGCTCTCAATAACTGGAAAACTACCAGGTTGCCCTGAGGCAGAAAAGTACGACCAACTCATGCAAAGAACCCAGAGGTATTTGGTGCATCTCCGTACCATACATTTGCTACTATCCAGAGGTTTGGGCCCTTCATCTGCTGTTCTGTGGGCACAGGGGCATCTTCTGCTTCAAATTCCCCCAGTCACCACAGGGCAGCCCCCATCTGTGTGCACTAGGTCCAAATTACTGGTCAGGTCTCAAACAGAAATGAAAAGTGGCAAACAAACAGCAGTGACCTCCAGCACTTCAAAGGGCTGATCAGCGTAGGAAGTCCCTTTGTTTTGCTTTGCCAAACTCTCTCAGGATTCCTCATGAAAAATTAAAGGTTCTATTCCTTTAGCTTAAGCTGCCACACTTTAATAAGATGAGTTGTTGTTCTTGGGTTGACTGATAACGTTTGAAGCACGTTTACTTTGCATTCTGTTGGGGGTAAGCTGGCAATGGGCTAGAAGGAATAATTTATAAATGAGATGAATTTGTATAGATTAGCCAAGTGCCTACTGACTGAGAATATAGCAATGTCTAAATATTTAGATGAATTACGCAGCAAGGAAAGATAAATATTCTTGAAAAGAACACCTTTAGTAGGCCACTGAAGTATAACTAGGAATAAATAAAAACAAGCAAAGAAAAAGCCTAAGAACACAGAGGAAAGGTGTAGCAGTACAATGAGGTGAATAAAAAAACTTTGCATGTCTTTTTTTATACCTCTCCCATCACTAAGTCTAAGTTCATAACCTCAAAAATATAAAATACTGCTTAGGTGAATGACCCTTGCTGGTCTCTATTACTATTTTCTACTGAGCAGCTTGGGGCACACATTGTCTCTTTCTCTCTGTCCTCCATGTTAAAATAACTGCTTGACATTCCTGCCACTGCCTGTAGACAAACATGCATCTCCATTTTTATGTACACGTGGGAAAGGATTATATAATGTAGCCACTCCTTACCTTGGAAAACAAAAAAGTTTGGCATAGATTCCTACCTGCCTCCTGATTCTAACAGTCTAGAGTCTTTCCTACAAGCTTTGCACTGCTTTTGTGGGGATTTTTTTCCCCTCTTTCCTTAACGGAGAACAAAGGATCACCAGGCAACACGGCACAGCAAGTGAACAACCTGTGCAGCGTCTGAGTACTTCCCCCAGTATTGCTTTCAAACTTATCTAAATGAAAAGATAAATCTAATTACTTCTCAATTTTCCACTTCCGGATGAAAATAAGAAACAATAGGAAAGGCCTAAAAAATTGAAAGAAATACTAAGCACAAGTGAAAAATATCTATTTCTCCAGTAATCATCTCATGGGATTCTTAGACAGAGATGTTAAAAGTATACTCTAGGAGTAAGAGGCATCACTTCACTCTATCAGAACATTTGTATTTTACTGACATGAGTTCTTGTCTGTTAATTATGGAGGTCTGGGTGAGGTAATTAAATTAAGAGGAAAAAATAAGGTTTGGGTTGTTATTTTAATAATTTGAGTAATGCACACTTTGTACAGTTTACCTTTTTAAAAATATAGTCTAAAATCTTTAGAGAACAGAATAATAGCTCTGAATAATCCTGGAGAGAGCTTTACTTTATATTAATTGATCTGTTAAATCACAAACTGGTTACTGCCTGTATATATTTAAAAATAGATAGTAGGATCTTAATCACTACTTTTAATCTTAAAATTCTTTCTTTAGGTAGTAAAGACTGCAGTTCTATGTGGTTTATGTCTTCTCTTGTTACTTCTAAAAGTTATTAGATTCCTTCTCAGAACAGTCTGGTTTGTTTGTTTTGTGTAAGTATACTTTAAAACATACTAGAATATCAAAGAGAATTTACAGTTTTGTATAACTTTAGAAAACTTGCAACTATTTAAAATAATCCCATTGTTCTCATAAAATCATAATATTTTCATCTCATGTCCTCATTATGTGGCACATGTCAACTCTACTTCAAAAATCTATATTTAGTTTATTGTAAGAACAAACAAAAATTCTAACACAGGGAGCCAACTAAACTAGAAAACATTTCAAGTAAAATGTTTCTCTCTACTCTGGGCATGGCCTTATCTGATGAATTTCTCAGGTTATGATTTTCTAAGTAATTTACTGACAGAAGAAGTTAAAATAGTTATTTGACCTTTCTGGATTAAGTGAATCTAAATTAAAGTATGAGCAATTACTGCAGTATTTAAATTTTCCACCTTCCCTCACTGATTCTTCCCCTCCCCTTCAGTATGTTTATTAGCACTGGTTACTTCTTGCTTGTCTCAGAAGTTAATTTTTAAATTTCAAAAATCAGCATAGAAGAATTTTTTGAGCTGATGCTTTGAGGTGAATTTTACAACCAAGCATCAGTAAGATTTCAGTCTCATTTCAGGGAGAGACAGTTCCACAGCCTGCAAGGAAGAACAGATTATTCCACAGATTAAAGACAAAGCCCAGAAGTATACATGATGACAGCTGCAAGAAAGCTAATATATTTTCAGTCTCTGCAAAACATTAGGTTTTCTCAGCTGAGTAATGGAGTGAGAAGTTATGGGGTTTATATTATGTATGTTTTCAAAGCCATAAAAAACCCAGCCACATTTCTCTTCATGAACACTAGCACAGTGTACCAGAACACTTCCCATTTGACATGGAGCCCAGTCAATAAAAAGGGTAACTGTTTATGGCATTCAAACCAATGTATGGAATTTCAGCCACAAATGAAATTCCAAACCCACATTTTTAAGAGTTTCATAGAAGTGGCTTATATCCCAGCCTTTAGGGGGCAAGGCAGGTTACACTTGGAACAGAAAAATCCTGGATCTGCTCAAGAGGATGACAAACCTACCAAGCATGCGATGATGTTCAAAGGAAGTTCATTATTATTGACCCAAAAAGACAGAGACAGACAAGGAAATCACATTCTTCAATTCCTCTTCTCACCTAAAAGCACTAAAACCCAAAGAACTTCCTGTGTGTTTTATCTGTGTGCCATCAGCCAAAACAACAACAATCCATTTAAAGTTTTACTGACACATGAAGTGCTGATAAACCTCCATCTCCTATCACCTCTTTATGAAATGGACCAGAAAAGTCAGACTGGAAGCCTTTAAAGATATTAGCCGAAAATCAAATGGAAAGGAATTTTTTCCTGACATATTTAATCTCATTCTTTGACACTATTACATTAAAAATAAATAGTATGGTTCTTCTCTTACAGGGTACCTGGTGGATTAAGATTAACTCTTTTGGAAAACTACAGCTAATCTCAAAACCAGCTAATTCATGTCTAGCTCTTTTTTAAACCAGTAAAATAAATTTGAACCTTTCTGGGCAGTCAACTGTTCCCATCTTCCTGGAACTACATGCACCTAAGTGCCTCTAAGAAAATGGTATTATTTTCATTGTGGTTTTAACACACGCTTTATTATTAGTAAGGTGTGCGATTTCTCTTTAAAAAGAGTTACAATCTGCTTCCGTAAATCCAGCAGCTCAGAGCCATATCACGTTGTACCAAAACTCTGTTGTCTCGAAAACAAGAATCAAAATCATCTATGCATTACGCAGTACAGGAAGCCAGTGTTGTTTCTCATATCAGAGGAGTAAGGAAAATCCTTCCCAGATTCCACTGACTGGAGAGCCAGTGGTTGGGCTTCTGAGCATCTCAAGGAAAGCTGTGGCGTGGCCTTGCTGGCACCCACCATACCACAGAACAAACTGTTGCTGTTCTGAAGATAAAACAGCTGCACGCTTTTGGCAAGTTCACTGCCCATTCTACATCAGTAACATGAAACCCACAAACCTCTCAGTAAAATGTTCTCTGTTGGAATTTCTCATAGAATAAGGAAAACAATTCTCCTTTGCATTTTCTAAAACCAGCATGGTACATTATATAAAATTACCTTCCTACTGAAGTGTTGGTCTTCGCCTCTGGAAAATGCTAAATATTTTTTAGTATTTCCATTGAGTTACAGTACTTGTGACAAAGAAACAAAGACACATGATCCAGATCCTTCCTTAACTAGAAAATTGCTTGGACTTCTTAGACCCAGAACGCAGCAGTGAGGCAACCAAGGCTGCCCAAGCCTCTCTGCAACATTTTGTTTAGAAATATAGATTACATTGAGCTTTTTCAATGACATTTTTTAGGTCATTTGAAAGGTGCAGCTCCTCTGTTGGAAGGAATTTTCTGAAGCATCTTTCATATTGCTACCACGGGTTTGCTCTGGTGACATTTTAGGAAAACAACTGGTCTTTAAGCAAAGAGAATTAAAAGACAGAAGTACTCAGTGCCACTGTCTGAAGCTGCATTCAAAGGGAAGTGCTAACTTTTCTAAGTTGATTGTTTCATTTATTCTGTTTTCCTATTCCTATTTTCATATATTTAAGGGGTAAGGGATGGACTGCTCTATTGAGAAACCTCCTTCTCCTA
>WEIT01011823.1:24524-117035 GCA_013389985.1 Dryoscopus gambensis
TAGAAGTTAATTTTACCTCATTGTTGATGTTTATCAATAGATGCTTAAAAGAATTGGCTGATTTTTAAGCTACTGTTGCAACTAATATCAAACTGTGGGGAACGGCAGCGAGGTGCAATGAAGCCCTGAATTCTGTGTGATGATAAAAGCATAGTGATCCATTCAAAATCAATGGAGAGGAAATAAAATGGAACACTACAATACAGCAAGTGTCATCACCATTAACTTAACATTACACACACTCTCTGCGAAATGCCTGAGTGTGGAGACCATATTTTCTTTTAAGTATTTAGAGGTATTTTCTGTCCACTCATGTACAAAGTATTTCAAGTTAAGCTCTTTACCTAGTACGCAAAATAAAAATTCACCGAAAAAATACTATGAATTTTTCACCTAATTTGAATGTTTTCCAGTTCTGGGAATGTACAGTTATCTTTTCACCAAGAATTGTTTGTGACACCCATCCTAGCACGAACATACTTTTGATTCACATCAGTTTTAGATAGATTACTGGGGTGATTTTCTTCCTCAGTTCATGGGCTCCTGCTGAAAAAGTATCATTTGCTATGTTTAGGTAAGTATCACTTGCTATCCTTAGGTCATTTGAACTGCTTAGAGGCAGGGGAGAAAATACATGGGGGTTTTTTGATTTTGGGGCGGGGGGGGGTGGGGAGGTGCAGATATCTGCCTGTACAGATAAAAAATTCTGCAGGATTCAGGAATCTGCATTTACAGTAGTAGGGATTTCATCACACAAAAAACCCCCAAAACCCACAGCACTGTGGAACAATCTTCCATTACTGGTACATGTGGCAATTCAAAACCACCAGGAAATTACCTCAGCCACCCAGTAAAAGTGTCNTACTTTCACGTTTGCATCTCTCAGTTCAGCCTTCTCACGCCAGTCACACTCAGCAAGACGGAATCATACCCAGCAGCTTCCGATCATGGTCAAACCCCCTCAGTTTACTGTTGCAATCATCCTTTGTGTCAGAGAGATACACCCTGCTACTTATTCCAAATCATCCGGACTCCCTCCCCGATGCCAAAATCCACCCATTTCTTCAGCCTTCCTTTATGGGAAGGAGCTGGAACACCTCTGAGCCCATGCAATTTCTCCACGTCTACAGTTCTTTCAGGTTATTGCTCCCTGAATTGTTTGGATGCTAATAGATCAAATTTCTCTTACCTTGTTCACAAGATCCCCTAATATTCTCAAAGGAAAGGAAGGAGAGGCAGAGAAAAATGATTCTCTAAATAAATATTTTATAGTCTTAACAAAAAATGGTGAGAACAGATTTGAGTTACCAAACTTTAGGGGCTATACTGCACTTGATAACATGTCCAAACTTCTTGGGACTTGACTTCAAAATGCAGATTTGTACCTTTGAAAATTGGCTGCGAAAAGGGGTAACATGCAGGCCTATTTACTATTTTTCTGCTTCCTAGTTTTGGGTTCTTACGGAGCTTATATCTATCTAAATATCTATCCAAACAAGCAGGCAGTAATTCAAGTACTCTCTAATTACTTGTGGAAGTTGAAACAAATAATTGGCTGTAACCTTCCACTTCCCAGTTTTCCAAATCTATAAAGCATGGCATAAAACCACTGCCTGAGGGTGTCACGAGGGGAGCTGCACACACAGGGAGTTAGTCAAGTATTTGCTTTCCAGGAAGGGAAGGTATGAACTGGAAATAAGAAAAGAAATCAATTTCAGTCCGGAACTGCAGCTACTAAAAGCTGCAGATGTTGTGGTACCCTACAGCTGCTCTTGCCTCAGGGCCTTTCAGGCATACCTAAATGTCTGGGCCATGCACATCAAGATGAGTTTGCACACTTTGCACATCCCACGGGAGCCCTGGCTCTGGAAATAGCACACTCACTTTTCGTCAGTGCAGGTTTCACCACATAGTTACTCATATTCCAAGAATCATGAATACACAGCCAACAAAGTAGGACTTGTCCTCCGGCACTCCCACAAGTTCTTCACAACTTAATAACTAAGAACATGGTACAGAAAGTCACATTTCAAGGTTAGTCTCACATTCTAAGTGTCTCACCAGTGGGGCTGGGCTCTGTGGCCAGCTCAGGAGACACTGGCAGCTAGGGCAATGAGTTGTAACATCAAGAAAACTAGCAACACAAATGCTAATAAAATCTCATTTCTGTTCTGCAACTAAACAGCTTTATGAACAAATCCTGTAAAGGTTAACAGATCACAGCCTTTTAAAAGAAACAACATCCAAAAAAATCTGCTGGTTAAATGCAGATTATTTATAGATAGGTGTGTATATTATACACACATAGCGCTATGTTTATATTTGATTTCATGTGTACATATTTATAAAGTAAACTAACTACAGGAACATAAATTATCAAAGCCATCATTTTACAGCCCACATAATTTTAAAACAATTTCCCACTTTAGACCAGGTTTTGAAAAGAAAAACAAGAGGATGGCAAGTCTTTTTGCCCATTAATCAATCCCTCCTTGGAAGATAAACCACCAATCAATATTTTTAACAGCCTGTTCTGTTATTTCACACCCAGTCACTGCTCTAATTGTGGGCAGGAACAAAGCACTGAGCTGCTGAGCTTAAACCTACTCAGAAATCCTATTTTTAAAAAGTCATACAGAAGAATGTAATCTGTCCTTTGCCTCCTGGTTTTGTAAAATCACTGAATAACAAAGTACTCCCCATAAGATCATGGAATAACGATCTTGGGAAATTTGAATATTATGGTTGCATTTAACTTTCACATCCTTCCTGTCAAACTTCTACGGGAGGGAATGTGACCATGAATTAGCATGAAATCCAGAGTGGTCTTCAGTGTCATCATCATCCTCAGTGTCATCATCATCCTCAGTGTCATCACTTGGGAGCTCACGACAGGTGAACACTCCTAAAGATTTGGGACATGCTGCATGTCCCAGGACTTTCCGTGGTTCCTGCCTCCCTCTGAGGAGGAGGGTGCATGTCTGCTGCATGTCTGAAGAGGCAAGCAAGCCACCAAGCACACAATAGCCCTAAGGCCAACAATCACTGTGCAGCTGACAGTCAAATGCATAATTTCGAGTCACTAAAGCAGGTTCTACCAGCAAAACAGTAAGTATAGGAACCAAAATTATTTAGTCAGTGGAAAAGAGCTTCTGTCCCAAATTTCTGGTGCTGCTACTATGGTGAATACTGGTGCCTACCAAGAGAGGCACTTATTTTGCCTTATTTTCCCAAAACCAGGGATAGCATTAAGACTGATAATAACATAAGACTAATCAATCTCTCATGCATGTTGTGCTGTGACTAAGATGTTGATAAAAGGTTCTAGATGTTCTGTAAGAATTGTATTTTGAAGTGAAATTGGTTAGAGAATAGCCAGAGGCCTCAGTGAAAGCTTCACTATTGTTTTCCTGTGCCTGTTTTGCAGACACCCTTGGAGAGGTCAGTTTCTGATAAAACCGTGGAAGACAGGAGAGTTAATGACTCACATCTGCGATTTTAAATTATTCAGTTACCACTTGAGCACTAACCACAGGCGCAATAAACAGCAGCTAATACGAGTCATGCATGTTTCATAAAGGGAAACTGTACACTCTGGAGTATATTACATCCAGCTCTGAAAAGACTCACAGTGTTTTTAACATCATTTAAGATCAGTTCTTCCTACTATTACTTTAACTTTCTGCACTGGTACCTCTCATTGATTTGAATTGGAGTTTTATTGAGGTACAGGAAACAGATTGCAATCTATTAAAAAATATTTTCTCTTAAAATCATATAGACGGGGAAATCTTTTATGAATGGGTGGGCTCAGTTTCCCTGTGGCTTATGCAACCCTCCTTTGCAGGGGCTGCAGAGAACAGCTGTAGCCACACGTGCTTCATATTCTGCTGAGACATCCAAAAGACTGAATACTCCCCAAAAGCCAGACACATTCATGAGGAACAGGGTGGTGTCACCAGGTGTCTTAGTTTAGAAGACAGATAACTGCCAGGGGAAACCAGAGCCTCCCTTGGAATAGAGAATGTAAAACCCCCCACCTCCGAATTGCTGTAATTTTGAAATTATGGGGCTTTCAGGCAAAGATATGGGGATAGGAATACCAGTTCTTTACTAAGAATATTACAAACTACAAAGATAGTGGTACAGAGAAAAAGAACAACAACAAACAAATAATCCCAGAAACTCTGACAGAGTCAGAATACGACCTGACACCCTGTTGGTCAGGGTGTGGGGAGCAGTCCAAAGTAAGTCCTCCTGGAGTGGCAGATGTGGCTCCGTTGGAGTAGAGGTGATCCTGTCGAAGGGTCCAGTGGTGACAGGATGGGTCCAGTCTTCCTCTGGGAATCCAGTGGGAAAAACCAGCTGCTCTGATGTCCTGAGTTGCAGATTTTATGCAGGTAGAGAGACTTCGGCTCCTCCCACTGAGTGGAGCCTTCCCCAGTGGGGTGATGTGATGTTATCGGTCACAAGGAGAGCCTTAAATGGCTCATTCCCAGGTGATATCCCCTTGGAGGAGGATGGGTGGAGGAGGAGATAAGGAAGCACTGCCCCACCTGGTTTTAACGATTGACCCATTAACAGAAGGCACCTGCCCTCTTCCTCCCTGGAGTTACAAGAGATAAAAATTTATCTTCCAACCAGTTTTCAACAGATGAAGTTAGAATACACATTTTTGGTTACATATTGCAACCCAAGACACCAGGTTACAGCAACTGCACACTGCAGTGAAAGTCTTTCCTTGCTGAGTTCCTGGGAGCAGTCAGATGCTCACCCAGCATTTGCACCCTTCAGCAGGCAGCTTCTCATATTGTCAGCAGAGTTGGAACACGACCTTTGAAAGTACCTTTTTCCACTGTTTGGAAAGGAGTCCAGTATAGAAATACTGAACAGACACCTAGAAGAGGGAAGAAAATAGGAAGTACTGGAAGGAATATAAGAAATACACTTTTAAGCAACTTTCTGGCAGCTAATCTTAAGAGTCTGGGGTCCTCATATATCATTACCTTCTTTAATTCAGTTATGACTGAGGAAACCTGAACAAACCTCACTCCAGCTGTTACTCAGTTATCCAGGAGAACTTCCTGGTGAGCTTACCTGCAGTGAAGTCTCTCCTGTTACTGTTGGCAGTATTATTAATAGCAAAGCTTGTGAGACAGAGAATAGCAAAGGAAAAAGTGTGATTAAAAGATAAAGCTCAAATATCCACAGAAGTGTTTGGCATGAAGTAAGTCTGCTAAAGCATAATTGAAGACGAAAAGAAAATTTGACTTTAAACAAGTGCATCATGAACACCTCTGAAAGATGGAGAGAGGCACTGCTAGAGTAGCCACAGGCTGTTAAGTCCTGTTCTTATCTGGACCTGGCAAAGTCAACATTTGCATAACTCTGCTACACCGAGACTGCAGCTCACTGAGCTGTTTGCCACCTCCTTACACTTCTCATCTTTTTCTTCTGTAATTGGTTCCCTACCCTTGACTTGGGGAGACAGTGCCATGTAACAACACTCTGCCAGCAGAATATTTGTACCTCTAAGGGATTAATGGCACTACTCTCTATAAAAACGTCTCTATTGAACCAACACGGCTGCTCTTATAGCTCAATTACAGAGCAGTCATCCAGGAATTGAAGATGACTTCTGAGGCAGGAGAACTCCTGTCCCTCCAGAAATGATACCTCTTCTCCAGCTGTGAAGCCATGACCCCTCAGGATCCAAGTCATTAAAAGAGCCTGACTATCACAGGATCTGCCATCAGATTACTGCACTCTGTCTTCAAAAGAGCTCTTCATTCACAAAGGTATTAGCGGGGAGTTAAAGTGCCATCAATTTCTCTCTGCTATTCCTTGGATAGCTGTTTCCTCTCTTCCAGCTAATAAGGTTAAAGAAGGAGAGATTGTCAGTGAAGCCAGAGTAAATTAAAAGTGAAACTTCTCAGTCATTGTTATTCCTCAGTTTCTGAAAAATTCACCGTGTCCTTTTTGAGGTTTCACTTTAAATGAATGACACCGAAGTTTCAGAGAAATAACACACTTAAAGCCCTCACTCTAACCTTTCCCTCAAACAAATGTCTACAATTATCCATGAAAGAGGCCATTTTTGATAAAGAAATATGCTGTTTTTATAGTGAGATCTTCAAAGCCTCCAGCAAGTGGCACTATTCTGGAAGCCCCTACAGTTTTCCTTTGTGTTAGTTCCTCATGGAAGAATGCACATCATCTTTCAACACAGCTATTTCTTATTTTGGCAGGTTCACCAACATCAAACAACAACAAAGTCCCTATTCCTAGCCAATTTCCATGATGATCCATGCATCTGTCCAGAGCCAAGGTCCTTGTAGCAGCAGTAGCACAGGGACCGGGAGATGCAGAACACCCTGTGCCAGAACACTCCCTCTCTTCACTTCCCCAGCTTGTTCTCAAGAAAATGAGAGGTCCACAGGGACAAGAAGCAGCAAATCACCTTTTCTCCAACTCCAGCCATAAACAGAGAGGCACCTACATGGCAATCAACACATAGAATTATAGTTTATAAATAAATTCACAGTTAAACTCCTCCTCTCTTACGAAGGTACATGTCTCTTCAAAGTTTCACAAGCTCCAGCTGGGTTAAAATTCTCTATGAACACATAAAATGTACACTTTTCTGACAGGTTTCAGGTGGGAGTGGCCAGTCTACACAGTGAAACAATGACTGAAAGAATATTCACGTGTGGCTTGGGGTTTGGTTCTTCTGAAGAGCTGAAAAACCTTTTTACTAGCTTTGAGTTTGGAATCCTGATGGCTTCTTCCCAAATATGCAGAATGGAATTTTCCCCAAAGTGTCTCTACTGAGCTTAGAACTCAGCAAAACCATCTTGTTAAACAAACAAACAAGGCAAAGAACAAAAGAACCACCACCACAACAGTACCACAAACTGCTGAGACACTACAAAATGCTTGACACCATTAAGCATTAAGTTTAGGAACTCCAGCAAAGGAGAAATGTCATTTACTGCTAGAAACTTTGTTTATGTAAATAAAAACAGATGTGGAAGGCCAGAACTTTCCTGAATCTAATTCAATTCATTCCTTCATGACATCTAGTCAGGTGAACCATTATTTACTACAGTGGTCAGTAAACCTAGGTTATTGCCTAAAGAAAATAAATAGTGCTGGACGCACTCTGCCTAAAAAAAATCTGACCTGCTTTTGGACACATGTTCTGACAACAAGGAAGGAGAAATAAGTATCCATTCTGCATAAAAAGTCAGTTTTAAGATGATGATGCTATCACAGCATTGCAAAAAAATGGAACTGACATAGCCAGAGATGTGATTAATATTCTTATTAGTAGGACAGGATTGATGTACTACCACTGCAGTAAGAATGGACAGAGAAATCAAAATTGCCATAATAACTAATGAAACTGGGAAAACACTTGAATGCCATAAGTAGTAAAAGAAGAAAAACATACACAACTGGAAACGGAGATGAAAAATAATGTAGACAGAGCTCAAATTAAATTAAAATGTCACAGGTTAAAAATAACGATAAAATGGAATACAAGTGCAAAGGTAGACAAGAGAAGGAAGCTCTGCAAAGGGGTATTACACAACTCTTGAAGGTAAAGTTATCTGAGTCAATGAACCTGGTAGAACTGATACATGCTTTTGAACATCCAGCAATAAGTACTGCAATAAATGTTTTTAAAAGTAGTATTTTTAATATTTCTTAAAATCTAAGTACCACTTTTAAAAGATCTGGAAAGGGTTCAGGTGATAATTCTTAGCTCAAATGTATGGAAATAGAAATTTTTGATTATAAAGTAATAAAAAATAGATATGAAGGTAATTTTTTATAAAAGGTAATGCTAGGTAATGAAACATACACCAGTTTGGACTAACAAAGCAGTAGAAAGACTTCACCAGTTACAGACGAGAAGGCAGATATTACCTGTGGTTTGATACTGCCACTTTTTGTCTTTTTGGCAGCCAGCTGGATGCCCTTGAGGGGAACAAGATCTCAGCTATGCAGATTAATCAGCGGAAAACCATGACCCAGAGGTGTCATAAAATATGACTCAGTGGTGTCGTATGCAATATTTATAGATGCTGCCATAGGATTCGTTAACTAACACATTTCCAATAAACACTACGAAGCAGCAGATAGTTTCAGCTATTTTAATATTTTCATTTATTGTTAAAACCTTAACTTAATTCTCTATGCAGTTCTTGACATTTAACTTCAAGGGAAAAAGGGAATTTGAAATAAATAAAATTTTGTTCCAAGGAGGTTTACTACAATAATAAACAATTTGATTGTAGATAAATCAAATAATTCGTGATTGACTTAATCCACAGCTTGTCCATTCTTAAAAATATTTTAATGAACATAAAATTAAATAATATTTTACTTAAATAGTAAAAACCTTATTTTTGTTCTTAGGGTACCTAATACTCATCTGAAACTTGATTCCTTCCAAGGAGGCACCACACGCTACCAATTCACACTGCTCACTGTAAAACGTCTGCTACAGCCATTTTCTTAATTTCAAAGTCAGACCTTCTGTTGAAAAGTGTAAACAAACCCCTGACCTTTAGTCTCCAAGAGGCAAATCCTCCCAAATTCTCCTTTATTCATTCCGACATCAAAAGCATGTATGCTGCTAAGACTCCAATTAATCTTTAAGAGTTCCTAACATCTATTTTAAATTCACATACCTTAAAAAAAAAACTATCATGAATCAAGTCTACTGCTAATCATCACCCATCGCATAACTTTTTTTCCCTCTGTCCAACATAAACTTTGCAATATCCATTATCATTGTAGATTATTTACTGCAGAGCTGCTGAACAAAAACTAGACTTGTCGGAAATTCTGTTGGTACACAAAATAGCTTTACAATACATTACACCTTCCTACTTCTATTAGACTTATTACTTCATATTTCAAGCAGAAGTAAATATTCCCTTTGTGGGAGACTACTGTCTATTTGTGTAAGACTTAATGACACAAGGTAAATGGTGCTGTTGGTTTGAGTTAAACATGCAATACACTTCAATAATGTGCTATTTCCCCCTCATATGATGCAATCCTAAAGAAAACACGATTAGAAAACCCATTTGCGCTTGAAATTTCCTTTGACTGTTTTAAAGGCTATAGCTCAGATCAACACTGTACTGTTATTCCTTCATCAATTTCCATTATCAGTTTGATTCAGAGAAATCCTGTCCCAGGAGGTTTCCCAAACAGGTTTTAAGTGGATATAGTGCTCTGATTACACAAGAAAAGCGAACAAAAGCCTGCTGATTCAATACATTCTGAAAGACGGTTAACATGAGTAATAAATATTGCATTCAAAGATCCTCGTTTCCTATTTTCATTAGAATACATAACCTTTCCTCAAAAAATGCAAGAAAAATATTACTACTAACTCTCAAATAGTTAGAATAAATTGAATTTTCTCAAGAACTTTCCTTTTTATTAGGAAACCTAAAACCAGGAGGATGTATCCAATCTCATCTGGTCTTTCCTTGCCACTGCTCATTTACCAACATCAATAGCAAAGAATGTTTGCTAGGTTTTCATTTATATTCAGTGTTCTGTTATAAAAAGGAAATGCAGTACTGGAAAAAACATACAAATAAGAACCATTGCTAATTAATGGACTAGTCATTTTTCCAGGAAACCCATGGAAGTACCACAAAGTGACTATCCCTTTGTTCATGTAAAAGCTGGTGGGATGAGTCAGGAGGAGCAGAAGCTCCAGAAAGCAAATGACTCCTCCAAGCAGGGCCCTGATCTAAGTGCAGTCAATAAGCTGCATGAACCGAGGGCTCTCTGCAAAGCAATCATTCTCCTGCCAGCACCTTTAATAGATATTTAACCCACAAAGGTTAACAGACTCTATACTGCTTTAAAAAGTCCATTCAAAAAGAGCTCTTCATTATTTCTCTTTTTTTTCCCCCCATAAGTACTAATTATTATTCAAAACAAGATTTCATGTTAATGATCTGTAAACAAGAGACGTTTATTATTTTCCAGTGTCTCAATTTCGGTGCTGAACTTCACCTAGCAGATTTTTCTTCAATTTTATTCTGTCCAGAATTAATTTATATCTCTATTTACTCATGCATTTTTCACTCCAGGTCACAAAGCAGGAAGGAATAAGGAATTTAAACATTTCAGAATGCCTTAATACATAGACAAGCAAAATGTGTGTTGTTGGCATATCACTGCCTATGATTCACTGCTTGAGAAAGTCACAGTATATAATATAAAGTCAAGAACACAACACAGCTGCTCTCCCCAAGCATATCCTGGCAAAGTTCATCACCAAAGTCATAAGAAAAGAAACCATCTCTGACAAACAGCTGTTAAGAAATGCTGTTAAATGGGATTAACCTGTCCCTCGGCCACATTTACACTCTCCTGACAAAATCAGAAAAAAACCCTGTCCTGGGCCAGAGCAAGGGACCATGTAATTCTGTGCCCTGTTCCTACTACCCACAGGAAGATGATGCCTAGAAAAAGTTATAAATGTGTGACAACTACTCATGATACCTCCCCAAATCCAGTCCCAAATACCAGTTATTTTCAGCTAAGCAATTGTATAAACCTATCATTCACTCAGCCACTAGGAGAACAAAAAAAAAAACCAAAAAAACCAAACCAAAACAAAAAAACAATCGAACAAAAAAGAAGCCACATATAAAAAGGAAAAAAAAAAATCATTACAACTGAAAACCCACAATGTGCATGTGTGTAAAATTAGAATAAACTCTTACTGTTTCCTAGAAACACTTAAAAAATACCAAACTTTGCTTCTTTGGGGCAGAGGGAGGCCAGTTTGAGCTTCCCAAGAGCTGCAGCTCTTCAGGATCCAACCGTTCTCAGATTTCCACAGTAAAAGACACTGGAACCAACCTCATACTGCAAGTCTTACGCAGAGTCTCCCGCTGCCTGTTCAGGGTTGCTTTCCACCTGTGTGAGAGTGGCAGAGAATCTGTCCAAGCCTGACCTTGACAAAGTACCATTTGTAGATGCTGTTAAGGTCACCCAAGAAATGACAATTCACTCTGATACCTCTCCATACACTGTGTTTTTGGGATATGTATCTCACTTTTGCAGCATTGAAAGACTTCAGAAGTTTGCTTTGCATTTTGGTAAGCACCTTGCAGAGCTACTGAAATGGCAGGATTGCTCTGGACTGCTTCTTGTTTCCCTGCTCCTCGTGAGGGTTTTTGGCTCTGCCACCGGCCGAGTTCCCCTCAGCGCTGCAGAGGCAGATGATGAGGGCACATCCACACTGTGACCAGCTAATGCTGCTTCCTGACGTGGGAGGGGAGAACACAAACTGCTGTGCTGCAACTGGGAAAGCAGCACATCCCAAATTACGTCTTCAAGCAGAACGTAGTCGCTGGAAGTCAAAACGAGTAGTCCTTTATCACATCCAGATCTGCTTCTGAGTTTCAGCAGAACTGTTTCCTGTTAGAAGTCAATTTAACCTAAATTCCTTTTTCCAACTTTATCCTTTGCTAACTGGAAACACACAAGAGTAAATACAGCCTCCCAGCCTAATGCAGTATTCTGAAAGGATTAAATAAAATCTATCTGAGCAAACATAATACCGTTATACGTTTCTCAAGAAGGCTGAAGGATTATTAAGTGCTCTATGATTTTCTGACTAGAGAAGCAAGCTACTTTGGGACATGCCTCAGCCTACATTAGTGGGATTTTTAAACATTTCCCTCATCAACTGGATTATCAGAAAGAGTAAATTCATTTAGAGAGACAGATTTTTTTTTTTAAGTACTGCAACAGTAAAGCCAACAAAATCTAAAGAAAATTTAATTTAAAGACTCGGAAAGGATTTTATACATATGAACATTGGTAATATGCAGTAATTCACAAAAACTGGAGAGATGCTGGACCCATCTGATTTTTTTCTGAGATTAAGCGAAAAATACAATAAAAGTTTACTTTTTTGTTGTTGTTTTAAATGGTAGATAACATTTCTGCCTTAGAAAAAAATGACCCCAATATATACTGCTGAATGCAGTGCTTACTCATTGATTTGTAAGATTCTAGTGGTAAAGATTAAAGATAATTAAAATTGCCTATACTTGAATTCTGTTTTCCATATTCAGATACCCTAATGCTTAAAGCAATCTGAGATATAAGCCAAAATGTCAGCTCTGGGAACCAACAAGCAAACTACTTCATGAGATGAGATTAAGGAAGTGTTCTTTAAGGAATGCTAAGCAGACAGCCACTGGAGAAAATTCATTAACCACTTTTCAAAAGAATAATTCCACTCTAGGTATCACATGTAAATATGACCTGCTAAATATTCACCAATTCATTTATAATGGATTCCTCCATTACCTTATCTATTTTTATTTTCTTGTGTCTTTTAAGTTAGAAGGGGTTGAGTGGGAGCAGGCAGGAACTGTGCACAATGGACACCTCTAGACCGGAGCACTCTTGGGGCTCCAGGCCTGGCTACAGATAACACAGCTGCTAATATTTAATTGAGATGTAGTCAAAAGAACACATTATATTAATGAAAAAAGTATCCTTTTTTTTCCCCAAAAAATTTTCATGTATCTTTAATTCTTATTCAAATCAACCTGCTAAACCAAATTAAATGTAGTTCTGCTGTGGCAGAAATCTTCTCAGAGCAAATACTGGCGATATAATGGTTTGTGATGATTATTCCTAAATTTGTATGAACAGTTCAGATTGCATTTGTGAAAAGGTATCTATCAAACACCAAAATAATAATCAGAATTTTAAAAAATACTGGCACAAGGCCAAATCAATACAAACTGCTCAGTAATAATTAAGTTTGTAGGCATATGAGAAGGGAATTACTGAAACGGCTTTTCAGGCTAAACTTAACATTACAAAAATTGCTCTGACTGTATCTGAATTCCTACAAAGAAAACAGTCATCAATTTGACAGTGACCTGTGGTCCTCCGAAGCCTTTTGAGAAGCAGGTTTTGCTTTATATTTGTGCTACACGTATATCAGTTTAATTCACATCACCAAGGGCTGCCACTGGATGGGTGCAGGATCCAGGCAGGATTAGACCCAGAGCCACCAACGTCCATGACAGATCATTTGATTTTTGATTTTTCATCCTTAACAAAAATCTGTTCTGATCAGTGACTTTCCACCAGGTATTTAAGTTTTTGTAGGAGGCTGTAGAATATTCCCTTCGGGGGAGGTGCAGCACAGATGAGTGGATACTTCTGGCCACCCTCCATTGCCCACAGTTTAACAAGACCAGAATTGATATCTCCTACCTAGAATTTGTCTTTTATGCTTTTTTCCTCCCAGCACTTTGCATATTGAGAAGTTCTTCATCTTAGTTTATCTGCAAGTTCTTTTAGGATTTTGTTCTTTCACCTTTAATAGCAGTGCAAGAAAAAGAAAGCAACTGCTGGAAAAAGAAAGCAAATGCTCTTTTTTGTATGTGCGTTTTGTTGCATGCTTATTCTCACCTCTTTTTAAAATGTCTAAAATTTATGACTGCTAGGTAACTTTGCCCTGATATGAAGGAAAACTTTAGTGACCCATAAAATGAATTTAAATTCCAAATTTATTTTTGTTACCATTAATTCTTAGTGTGACCATCACTGCTCACAGCAATTTACCACATACTGCACACTTTAATATAGGTGAAGCAACAGGCTCTGGGATCCCTCTGAACAAATGACCATATTGAATGGTCTGTTCAAGTGGCTGACTTTTCTTATTTTTCCTTACTCACACAGGGTGAAAAGCCTGACTGAAGGCTGTCCTTGGACTCCTGAAGCTTACAGGATGCAGCATTAAAGAAGGCAACACTTAGAACTCGCTGGTTTCTTTTCAAACTGATTGCCAAGCTATAAAAGCGAAACATTTGTGTTAAGTAGATTTTCACTTTTTTAAAACCAGAAACATTATTATGTGCACATTAACTAACCTTAATGAAAGATTCCTTGATGCCACAGGGGAAAACTGCTCAGTTCTCAGGGTTTAAAGGCCAATCAGGATTGGAGCAGTCTATTGATTCATTAATGACATAATTAACTGGAATCAGTGAACTATACTTTCAGGATCAGTATCTGCACTAAAACAGCTAAACCACAGTATTCCGCATTTATGAAATGTTAGAACCTATAATTTTCTAAGTAGTCATCTATAACCAATCCCAAGTACCAATCACACACACAGACCTACTCACACAATCCCCCAGCATAAAGTGCGAGCTCACCCTGCCCACTCTCCTGGGATTTGTACTCCCACCCCTCCAGCATTTGGGGGCAACCTATCCACAGGGAGTGTTTACACCCACACTCAGCAGAGATTTTCATCCAGCCACTGGCCTTTGCCAAGACTGGAGCAGAGTGGGAGAGGGGCCCTACTGGTACTTCTACCTCTATGTCTTGGTGCAAGAGCATCTTTCTTAAGGTTGTAATGGGAAAAAAATCCTGTTGATTTAAGGAAGATGGTATTTAATCCCTCATGCCCCCATATTTTTCATCCTTTTATGAAAACAGAGCAGTAGATAAGAACTGACATGGTTTTAACCCGTACTGTCCGTTTATTTCACTTGCAATGGCTACATGCAGTTGTTATCTTTGCAGCCTAAAATTACCTACCCAGGTTTTAAGATCTGAATAGCAACAGAAACCTGATTAGTACTGGATAATTAAATAAGTGCTGGTTATGTTTCTAAAAGTAATTAGGCAAATTAATCTTCCATATACTTACATATATAATCTTCCATATACTTACTTATCTTACATATACTGAAACAGTGTCTGTCAGCCTCAGTCAACTTTCTTTCCTTTTAAACCTTTACAGATAGTGTGCATTAAAAAGGACTTCAATTTAAACAGTTTGCCAGAAATACGAACAACATTTCATATGAAAATACATCCCTGAAGGGAAAATATGTGCCATCTCTATATGAAGATCCAGCACAGCCTGGACTGTGTGATAATAAAGTGCTTGCCTGACTTCTCACGCTGGCCTGCTTTTGCTGCCAGCATCCTCGAAAACAAGAGCTGCACTGCTTGCTCTGCTGCAAACAATTCTTCAATTCTTAGGAAATCTGCACGTTAGATTCTATTACGTTACGCAACCTCATTATTATATTTCAAAACTTTTGACCTCCAAGAAAAATAGAGCCAAACACCAGAGGCATTTGCATGTGCTAAACCATTTCAGGGCCAAACCCACAGGTATTCCTTTGCTTCTACTAAAAAAAAAATAAAAAAATCATTCCGTAAGGCATCAACAGGATGTTATTAAAGAACTGGCATAGCTCTATTGATCTTATCTCTTGGAAATCAATTACCCTCACAGGTGCCCTGTTTAAATCTGTGTAGATAATAAGACTTTCAAAGACCGCTGACAGGAGCAGCACCTGTGTCCCACAGCTGCCTGTACACACATCTGTCTGTGGGCTGCAGTGACTTTACATTGCACAGCACCAAAGAGATAATTCTCTGGACAGGGGGCCATGCAGAAAGTTGCCTCCATGTCTGAATGCTGACAACTGGCCTAAACAACCTGATTCCTTCCTTAAACCAGACCTGTTATGCTGCTGGTGCACAGAGGAGTTCAATAATCAATTACCCACAAAAAAAGGCTTCATCAATGGCTCAAAGTACCTCCCACATGCTCAGACAGACACTTCAGAAATTAGCAAAATTGATTATCTGGTAAACTACAAGTGATTAATTCATAGTCTCAGACAAGCTCCCACCACAGAGACAACTCCACCAGTGGAAGTCAATGCCTGACTCAAAAGCTGGCATGTGTTCTGCCGTCCACATGCCTAGGAACATGATCTTTACATTTCATTAAAAAGAGATTTTTAAACAGGCTTTAATTAAAATGTTTGCAGCTGAGGTACCTATTTTTCTTTTGAAAGGCCAGGTTTTATGCATCTGGATTGATGGCATTTCTGGAAAGAAACTGGGCAATCTTTGGATACTTGTGGAATGTGCTTTCTCAGTGGGTTTGGGAGACAGTTCTTTGACTGAAGAAGCTATGTCACTTAAAAGGCTTCACCTGGCTGGAAATAACAATGCATTTCAGCTGTACTTGTTGGCAATATCCTGCCATTTGTTCATGCAGACTTCTTTTTCAAAAGGCAAGCTGAAAAGTATCAAAAAGTACCTCTGCTGATATGAATATACTGAATTCTCCAAACTATTATTTGTATGTAAACCACATACAAAAACAAAACGGCAACCACATGAAAGTTAATTAGACTGAAGAGAGAGATTAGCTTTTTTTCTATGTGACTTTTAAAAGAAAATACAACAGAAGATTGTATTATATTGATGTAGATTGAAAATAGTAGCTACATCAAAGCACAAGTACTGTTACAGAAAATCAATTAACAAACAGGTTTTACTGGGAAGTTCTTACAAAAACCAAAGTGACAGTGAAATCTACATAAAGGAGGACCTCAAAACTGTTCTGCCATACTGTACTAAATTGAAACATCTGTGGCCATGAGCCTGCAATTTCATACACTTGGACAGATTACTGTACTTGTGTGAAATGCAATCAACTTACTTTTAAAGACTTCACAGTGGTTTGCAGATGCTAAAGCAATCATAATTAACATCTGAGTTACCATGCCTTACACACCAAGTTTGTATCAAAATCAGTGATTTTAAGAATTCAAGGTCAGGCCTTTAAATGCTGAAATCTCTTGTCACTGAATATCTAGCAACGATTACACCAAAATGATTAAACATCTGGTTAGACTAAAATACAGTTGTTCAAGGAGATTAAGAAAAAGCAGCCACTGAAGGGGTGGAAAAAAATAGAACTGATTGCAGGTTTGTCAACCTGAGGCAGTAATTTCACTGCTTATCACTGTTTCATCAGCACATCTTTATATGTTGAATAAAGCAGTCACCAGATTACTGCTTTAATCAGCATCATAAAACATTGTGTTTCTCTCTGCTTCCTAACAGCTGGTTTAAGAGGAATAAAAGGTTTATTTGATGGGTAAGTTGGAAGATCTCCAAGGGCTCTATAAGATGATGCATTTCTACAGTCGGACTTTCAAAGTAAGCTGAGTCTTCACAAATACTGCCAAGACAATTTTTTTGTGCATGAAGGTTTCTATTTAAAAAATCAAGATAATTTTGCTACCTCCAACACAACTCAGTCATCTTCTACCATAATGTCAATTGTGCCATCAGTAAGAAAGAAAAAATTACTTCCTTTAGATATTATTGGCTTAAAATCTAATTCCATAAGACAGAAGCAATATTTCACTATCTACAAATTATGCTGCTAAATTGCGAGGTTCCTCAATTACACTTCCATATGAAATAATTTTCACCAAAAAAAAGTCCCCCTACCTCTCATTTGATTTCCCTGTGCTGTGGAAGAGGCCTGTAAGAGCAGAGTCAAGTGAACAAGGCAGTGGATAAGGGAATCTCTATGGCATGGATATGAAAAAGAACCTCCTTGTATAGCACTGATTGCAGCATAGAACCCAAGAAACTTCATGGTAAACAGAAAATGAGATTTTTAGAAGCTCTATTAACGACCTATTGCTACTCTTACTGAAATGTGTTCCCATGGTGTTGAGCACCTATAAAAATTCCAAAGGACAAAGCAAACACCACCATCCGCCCTGCTGCCCAAATTTAAAAAAAAAAAAACAACCACGCCCTGAAGGAGAGATGGGGGGAGAGAAGGAAGAAAGGCTACAAATAAAGTAACGAGTAAGTTTTCTCAGGTATTTTAAAAAATAGTATATCTAGAATTACCTCAAATTATTACAATAATAATAACAATGAGGTAATTCGGCTAATTAAGGCTTGCATTACTTCTCTTACTTTGGAACAGAACCAACAGTGCCACTAGATCCCTACGGATCCCAGGGATTTTGTACTGATGGCAGTTGCTGAAAAACTGAGCATCTCTCCTAATATCCCATTATTTTATGTCATGCAGATGTCACTGTGACATGCATATTTACCATGGCTGAGTAAAACTCTTCGACAACTTGTATTTACAGCTGTGGTGGGGCTTCCACAGTGTAAATGCTCCACGTGCTCACAGATTGCTTCCTGACACCCTCACTTGGAAGATTCAGCTCCTCTTTGGTGAGAAGCTTTGCCTTCAGACTGCCAGAGTTAATTGTCCTCTTGGGGAATCTAAATTATCATTACTCAACACATTACCTTTGCTTTAGTTAGTGAACAAATACAACCAATTCATTAAATAAACCCCCTCTCATTTCAGCTTGAGTTCTGTAGTCACGAATGAAGAGGGAAAGGTAAAGTACAACTCACCAAATTTTAAAATTTAAAATGTGCACTTTTAAAAAATGGTGATTATTTATATTGTTAGGAGTTTTTATCAAAGTAAAAAAAAACACTTTAAAGCAGAATCCCAACCTTCCATGGTACACTAGACTTGGGCACACGCGCCATGCAATATTGCAAAGATTCCGGTCCTGCTGCAGACGTTAACAAGACAGTCAATTAAATTAAATTAAATTAAAACAGATTCCCAGAAATCCCTAAATTATGCCTGGGAGCTCTCCAGTCCCACCAGGATTAGGCAAGCACAAAACTGTTTTACAGATATCTCTATTCCACCCTGCCTATTAAAGGTACAGCACAGCACCTCCAGCAACACTGATTTTGCGGACATGCTTTTATGTGAGAAAATAAGAGGTAAACAGTACATTATATTGTTCAATAACCCCATAGTTATTTATCAGAACATTTGGCACAGGTGTGCAGGAATCCAGGACTTCCATTCTGCACACACCTCCCTCCTGAGACCAAAGCTGTCATCTGACAAGGACAGCAGCTAATGCTTCTGTCTTGGGCCTTTTGCTCCCCTTTGCTTTTTTTCTTATTTTACAAGTCCACACTGAGATCACTTATGGATAAAATCACCAAGCTCTGGACTGACAACCCAGCGAGAGCTGTTATAACTCACTTATCTGGGGCAGCAGTGAAACCACAGGTATTCCTGTTGGGATGGGGTAGAGAACTACAGTGTGTGTCCTTCAGGCTTCTAAAGCTTATGCTGCTGCTCCACATCTTCCCTCCCCTGACGTTAATGCTAATTTGGTACAGCTCTATGCATTAAAATGACATTTCCAGGTACAGCAGGCAATACATTCAGGTGTGTGCATATGTTTAAAAGCCAGCAGA
Organism: Dryoscopus gambensis; assembly: GCA_013389985.1. Classification (NCBI taxonomy): domain Eukaryota; kingdom Metazoa; phylum Chordata; class Aves; order Passeriformes; family Malaconotidae; genus Dryoscopus; species Dryoscopus gambensis. The sequence continues at coordinate 43,707 of WEIT01011823.1, forward strand.
CAAAAGCAATTTCTTTGCTTTAATGAGAAAGAATAGCAAACTGAAGACAGATCATTCTCAATGCACAGATTTTACCAGGCAGACGGGAAAGTAATCAAGGCATCCACTATGATGAAATAATATAGCAAGACTAGGGGAAGAGAAAAATCCTTGTCAAGCCTCAACTCAAGAAGCTTCAGCCAGACACTCTTCAGGATAAGCCATGATTCCTTCAGGGCAGTAAATAAAGGGAAATTAAGAAAGGAATCAGTCTCTTCTTCTATTGATATGCTCAACATCCATCAAAATCTTGTGAACAGGTTTTATGCATTGAGTGAGAATCCAATGTAAAGGACTGCCCAAAACAACATTTTAGCTTTCATATACACAGATCCCAAGCAAAAAACCAAACCTGAAAAAGCAACCAGAGTATAGAAATTAGGAAAAACAGCACATGGGCAGAACCTTCTGTTTGAACTCCAAGAAAAATCTCTTGCACCTGACTGCCAAAACTGAACTACCCCAGCTGGTCCACACAGAGTTCTGGGGACAATTCCTCTCTGTCCTCCTGAAGTGTCCCAAGCAGAGACCAAGCTGGTTCTTTGTTTCCAAGACAAAAGGGGGAAATAAAAAAAAACCACAATCAGCCCTAGAGCCAACCAGAAAAAAAGACCACGGAGAGACAGAAACAGAGGATAAGGAAGCTGACAGGCCAGGATGGTGTCTCACACAGCATCTTCTCATTCTGCAGTCGGTCACTCGCACCAGAGGGAATGTTCCTTCTGTAGGCAGCAAAGATCAAGACGGAAATGACAAAAGATTACTTCCCACAAACCAAATTGCCTGGGGAAAGTTAACCTCTTAAACAGGATTTGTCCTATAGATACAATTTCAAAACCAAGTATCTACCAAACAGCTGTTCTCTGCACTGGCTCCTCCATAGGCAGGGCACAGTTTCTCTTATCACTATAATGCTCCGTTTTACTTTCTAAAAAGAAAAACAAATACCTCCTCCACAAAAAAAAAATCCCCAAACAAAACAAACCCACAATACCAACAAACCAAAATTAAGCAAAACATCAGCAAAACCCCCCACAAACACCAAAGCCCTTTCTGAAGAGAAATGATTTCTGGAAGAGAAAGTACAATTCCTTTTACTTTTCATTTTCCATCTCCTCCTTTCTATTAGTACATTAACAAATGCACATTCTGCCTTCAGAATAGTGTCATATACCAGTACCTACCTCCAGTATATAGCTAACCAGTATAGCACAGACCCATGATTTTAGCCTGAAAAAGGTAAAAGCTGTGAAACCTTTCAGCAGTGACTTAGATGTGCTAAGACTGATAAGATGGCAAGAGAGGGGTTACACTGGAAATTGCTTTATTTCACTGCTGAGGACTAGCAAGAGACGTTGCTCTCCTGTTTATGCGAGACAACAGTCTCCATTCACCAGCAACAGAAGAGAAAAATCTTGGTTTGATGCACAGCCAGGTGAGCTCAGTAAATGTTCTCTAGATTATATTAAGCAAGGGTTTTGTCTAGATTATATTAAACAAGGGTTTTGTTAGTCCTTGTGTATGTAATTTGGCACATACGAACCAAACTGCCCCAAAACACCATCCAGTTACTACTTCACTACCTAGAAAACATTGGCATTTCAAGAGCTGGATACTTACGGCTTTATTTTGCTTGACAAAACAATGTGACAAGTGCCCAACCTTTTGGAAACAGATATAGTACATTGTGATTAATCCTGCTTTATCTTTTGCTATTTCCCTCTGTGAGTAGGCACATTCTATTAAGTCAAAACAGGGAAAACAACTCCGTGTGTGGAAAAAAGGGATGGGGGTGGGGGAGTGGGAAGGTGTTTCACAGATCTATTTTCTGCTCCATATTATCTTCGTCAGCCCCAAGAAAAGAAAAAGCACCAGAAGAAAATAGTTCTTCTACAGGCCAGGGACCATGACTATTCTCAAGGGGAGAATTTTGCACCAAAAGCAGGAATGACACTTTCAAGTAAAAAGAATTAATTTTCAGACTGAGTTTTGGAAAGCTCAAGATGTCAAGTGTGGAATAGGTGTTGCAAAGATAGGATTTCAGAGCTGATGCTCCACACATGGTTTTGCTTTTAATGGGAAGCCCAAAAGAGGCTGCAGCTCTTCAGTCAGTTCCAGCCGCAGCCCGATCTGTGCACATCCCCTTCTCCTCAGTGACCTCAGCTGTCACACGGAGCATTCTCAACCTGTGACAGCCACCCAGGAGCCCATGTCTTTGCTTCCAGTGTATGTAATTTGGCACATAATTCCAAAAAATAATTCAGCCTTAAGGTTCAAAGCTTATGGAGAAGCTAAGAAAATACAACTAATGGAATATTAGGTTATTCCCCTACAGCCCCCATAACCTTAGGTCTAAGCACCCACAACAGATGACTTCCAAAGCTTATGGGCGGTCCAGATCATTATGTCCACATCCTGCTCTGAATTTATACAACAAATAGTTTCTTATTTATTCCCCCAGTGCTGCCATCAGTATTCCTTGCAAACAAGGCTCTGTCTCTGGTGCATTAACGTGCCACGAGCTGTGGCACCTTGAAGCAGAGCTTTGCACAAAACGTACCTCCAGCCTGACAGCCAGAGGATGCCAACCACAGTAGGAACAGAGAAAGCCCAACAGATTCATAGCCCTGCCTCAAGAAATCCAAATGCTTAAAATTCAATGTTCAATGCAATTAAATTTTTTTAAAGGAAACTCTCTGCATACTTTCTAAGAAATGGACTGTGTCAGCCACGTAAATTGTTTTCCACTTGAAGGCAGAACTTGGAGCCCATCACATTTACGACATTGTGACAATTGTTCATTTATCCTAAGCGATAAATCCCGCAGTACCAAACTCAGCCTTTTACACTTGTTTGATTTTTAATAACCCTGGTGTGCCAGCAGAGAGAGTCTCTAGCAGAGGAAGAGGCCTAATGCTCCGTGTAGCTCCTCATAACTGATTGTTCTGTGTAATACCTAAAGTAAATCCATCTTGGGAGAGGGAGAAGGGACTGAAATTATGTTGGCAAATAAAAATAAAATAAACCAACATAAAACCCCCCAAATAAACAGCAGTGTATTCCATTACATAAACTTAGTGAGCACACTCCCACACATATGGGGAAAAATGAACATATGAACAAATTAATAGGATTATGCAAAAGAAGCTTCTAATAATAGGCCCATAATTAATCTTTTTTAGTCTTGGGGCTTGCCTATAATCATTCTTCATGTGCATAATCTAATTTGGGCAAAAACTAATTCTATGCAAAGGACATGTCTTACAACAACCTTTCAGTTGTGAGGACTATTTTTCCTAATCTAGTTATGGCCCAGCAGATGGTGCAGAGTCCACTCCTGAGCCAGGCTTAGCTTTGTTCCGTGCTTTCTTTATTGACAAAAAAGGGGGTGATTTTTTTTGGACCACTAAAACACAGTTGCCTTGGTACAAACAGAAGAACTGGAACTGAGGAGAATTATAGAGAAAACCTTATGACATCTAAAAGTTATCATGATAATTACTCTGCTGTAATTAGTCTTACTAGATTCCTTACTGTACTCCTCAACTATTTTCTTTTCCACTGATTATTGCGTAACTTTTTTTTAAAAAGTGCTCTGTTATTGAATCAAGTAACATCTGTAGGATGAAACACTTCATCTGACATTTTATGTAGCATTTGTACACGCACATGTGTGTCTCTGTGTCCATATAAAGCAACATCTATTTTAAAATAAGTTTTCCTAGTTTTAAGAAATAGATGATCCTTGCAGAAAAAAAAAAATATTCAAACATCCTAACATCTTAGTTTGCTTTACAAGTTTCCTGGAAGAACAAATATTTAAAAATGAAAAAGCAGGGAAGTAAGAAAGGAAATTCTATAGAAATTCTACTTACCGCATTAATAATTTTCTTTTAAAACATGATATTTAGTGAAAATATTTTCCAGTTATGGAAAAAGTACATTTTTATCCCCTAAAACTAATTCAAACCTTCACACTGAAGTGAGAAAATATTCAGGAAGTGGTTCCCTCATTCTTTCTACAAGTTATTTATTCTAGTTATTCAATTAGGGAATGCCACTGCTGGAAGTTGAGACATTCTCTAGCATATATTCATTCTCCAGCTTCTTAAAATGCAATCTGCTACAGGTGATAACTGAAGCCAATATTCCTTTCAAGTTCTCATAAGTATAATTAAGGGCCTTTGCCACACATGAAAAAGTTTCTACCAGCTGTATCAAAAATACCTCGATCACTGTCACACATCAACCCCTCAAATCACAGCCTTGCTCCTCATTCTCAAACTCAGTACGTAAGAAAATTTACTTTTTGCTTAGTTTCAAGGCGGTTCATTTTTTGCTGTGTATGGTGTTAGACCAGCCCCCTGCAGATTCCATACTCAACTGTTATCAGAGTACATAAAAAGCAGAATAATATGGCATTGCAAAAAAAGCCCAATACTGGCTAAGGTCTAATATTAGAAAGGAGAAAAAAAAAAAAAAAACCAACAAACCCTGAAGTTTTAAATGAAGAGAAAAAAACCAATGAAATCTCAATATATTCTGAGCAGAATCAGTGAAGATTTTCTAACTGCAGTTTAGATGATGATGTGAAGAGCTGGATTCCTCGGTACTGATTTTTTTATTTTAATTTATATTCCTGCTACTTCTACTACAAGCTTCAGCTGTAGTGTTGGGAGACATGAGTTAACATTAATGAGCCCAGAGAGCTGCCTGGCTGACACAGGGAGAGTCCAAGGCTCACACCCAAACCTTGGGGCAAAGGGGCTGCACAAGCTGGCTGCAGGCTGGAAGCTGCAGCAGTGAATGCATGTGCCCATCGATCAAAATTGTAAATAGAAAGTGTCCCAAGTGCCAGCAGAAAGGAGGGCTAACCACTGGCCAAACTGCAGGGAAGTGGCAGAGATGCAAGATGCTTCTACAGAGTTTACAAAAAAACCAAACAAACAAACAAACCCAAACAAACAAAAAACCACCAAAACCAAAACCAAACAACAAAAAACCACAAAAAACTAAAAAAAAAAAAATAAAAAAAAAACCCCCAAAAAAACCCACCAAACAAAAAACCAACCAAAAATATAAACAAAACAAACGAACAAACAAAAAAACCCACAAAAACAAAAAAACAACCAGGAAATTAAAGAATGCTTGGAAAAAGGAAGTGGGGAAGCAGCATTCTTAAGGGTAACAGGTAGCTAAACAACCGTTTTTCCTGTGGAAGAATGAAAAGAAACCACCCTTCCTATCCCATAGCACACACCAATCCATGACAAAAGAGTAGCAGCAATGCCAGAGAAGGATTCGTATTTCACAATAAAATAGTGATGCTGTCATTACAAAAAAATGAAGTCAAGGGGAAACTGCAGAGTAAACCCAAAGCCAGTGCACATGGAGCTTCCAAGGCATCATTTAAAAGAAAATTCTGTTTGCTCCAGGATCTATATAGAAATCTTCCTGAGGAGATGTGCTTTATCATGAGGCAAGACCCTGTGCCTGGAAGCTGAAAGGGTTTGTGACACTGTTCATCTTGGTCTGTCCCCAGAGTGCCCTGGAGGCTGCTGAGCTGCAGACCTGTGTCACTCTGTTCATCTCCAACACAGCAGGCAGCTGCAGTGACACAGCCCGGGGATTTTTATACTACACATACACGTGTGCACAACGCGACCTGAGGACAACAGGCAGTTATGGTTCAAAAGCATCTCTGAGTCATCACATATTCCTTCATTTCTCCATTACTCTGTATGGACTCTGTTGTAGACATATCACTGCCCTCCTGGACTGTCACCTGCTTGCACAGTCTGGCAAAGCAAAGCCAGACAGAAGTTCTGCAGATTTAATGAGATTGCTGATAATGTGTCGTGAGCTGCAGTGGCTCTGGGGAGTAGATGTATTTAGAAATGCTATGTATCTTCAGTGTTCTGCAAGTAACCATGGCTTGGGACTAAAATATATAAGAACTTGTCAAGACTCTGATATACTTAATATCTGCTTAGTGACATCTCATTTCGATAAAAGAGTCATTAACCTCAAAATGCTATTGGGTTTTTTTTCATGGCAGCAGTATTATATGCAAGGCTGAGCTGGTGCTTGCTTTATAAACAGATTTTCAGAGTCACTGGCTGAATGGATTCAGATCCCAGCAGCCTAAAATTTAGTACATCAAGGTATCAGAAAAACACTGAAATCCATTAAATGGCTTTGCATACTGGAACCTCACAAAATATGATTGTAGCCTACTTTGAGGTTGTGTCTGCTCCCTAAAATAAAAGAGAGACACTAAATTAGAATGACTAGATTTTGTTCTACCAAGCATCCTCAGAATAGGTCTTTGGGTATTGTGGGGAAAACATTTGAAATGAGCCAGGTATTTTTCTGCAAGCATGAATATTAAGTACTGAGCAGGTGCAGTAGTTAATTTTCATAATGTTCTTGGTTATGCAGCTAATATAGCATTGCAAGTTTCATTACAAGGCAGAATAGATTCTAACAAATTTTGTTTTGACACTAACTGCCATTCAAATGAGCAAAAGTACCCTCATTTATTTTAATGAGAGCTTACATAAAAAACCACATGCAAATAAGACAATATTACATAAAGGCAAAAAAGTCAATCAAATCACGAAACGTAAATAAAATGCTAAATATAGGGATTATAGGGTCTTAGAGTCACAAAATTATTTAGGTTGGAAGAGACCTTAAAACCACCTCCATGCAATGCCCCTGCCACGGGCAGGGACAGGTCCCACTAGACCAGGCTGACCCAAGCCCTGTCCAGCGTAGCCTGGAACACTCCAGGGATAGGAGTATTCACCACACTAAAACATTAAAGATCTGATAGTAAATAAACATAGTCAGCAAAGAAACAGAGACAATGTACACACACACCTGTTGTATTTACATGGAGTGTTTGTAGTCCCAGCAAAAGAGCTGCTGAAGAAGGGAAAGTGACAAACTTCCACGTAACCAAAACAAGCCCCACCTCTCCGTGACTTTTGCTCAGGCAGCTACCTCTAAAAATCTGGAAGTTCTGAAATAACTTTTTTTTAATCTTTCCCAATTCTTCATTTAGCAATGCCATTATCAAAACCACTGCTCTGTACATGCAGCAAAACTCAGTACGTCACTGCTCTGGTCAGGAGCTGCAGTGAATCATATTTGGTGTTCCACGCTATTATTGTTTCCTCAATCATCCTTCACTCTTCAAATTTTGACTGAATCCCAAGCAAAGACTCCATGAGAAAGAAAATTTTCTTGTATTTTCTGTCAATCTATTTCCAAGCATTTGTACAGTGTCATGTAAATAACAGCATCGTTGTATAAAACAGTGCAGCTGAAATGTTGTAATTAATTTTGATACCTGTAATCATAACCTGTAATTATCATGTAACTGGAGAACTATAATCAAGGAGCAAAGCCCAATTCCACATTTGATACATTTCACAGGAAGAGCTCTGTGGTTACTCATCTAAATAGAAGGGAAAGCTACAAGAAGATTAGCTGTACAAATGCACTTTAAAAAGTCATTGTAATTAGAGATGCCCAACAAAACACAAATGAACAAAAACAGAAAGGAGAGGAAAAAAAATTGTTTTGCTGGCCTTCAGAGAAATATCAAGCTTTTGACATTTCCACACCTTTTAACTATAATTGTGATATAACTACATAAAATGCATTACAGACATTACAGAGCCATCATTCTTAAACCCATGTGCACTTGGCTGTCTGAGCTGCACTGACTCCCCAACAGTTAAGTAGAATTTGTTATTATTTATAAATTAATCAAGCCAACTGTTGAGGCTATAGCAATATTTGCTTGGAATAGCATAGCCATATTTTGACAAGAAAGATGAATGGAGAAAAGCCCATGTAAGAGAGGGAAAAACATAATACTTAACAATAAATTACATTAAAAGATTGAATAAAATCATTTGCACTTATTTTTTCACACCCACACATTTGCAAGCACAGAAACACCTGCACTGAAGTGGTCTGCCCATTATACCCATCCTGGCATGGAGCAGAGGAGACACCAGCTCGCAGTGTTTCCTGTCTCCAGGCCTGTCCTTACGAAGGAGAGGCTATGGTTGCACATTTTTATAAATTTATGTCTTCTGCCCCTTTATTTGGATGTCTCATGGTTGCAGTTGTGTTCTTTACCTTCTCTTCATCAACTCCTTAGAGCTACTATCTGTTCATTATTTTGCTCTATCCTTTGTTTCCTCATCTCAGCATCTTGAAAACCTTTATGTCACTCTGCTGGGATCTTGCTGCTCTCTCTGTGCCGTTGAACCTTGCCCCATTTACCAGGTTTCCTTTCTGGTGCTTCCACAGCCTTTTCTTCCTCCTCATATTTCGCTCCTACAAATCTTACAATCTGTATTACAAATTGCTGCTACAATGCGTCTTCATAGGAGTCCAAAACTCAAACTCTGGACAACACTGCTTCCCTCTAGATTAGGTAGCTCCTATCTGCAGAACTAGATCAAAGAAAGACTGAACTCTCTCCATCCACAGGACTTGAGTCTACAAAATCATCTGCATGCTCTTAATTACACAAGTTACAGAGTGATTTGTTGGGTTTTTCTTAGAAGTTCACAAAACAGAACAACAGTGAAAGAAAACTCACATGTGTAACCAAGTTCACTCCTACACAAAAGAGAACTCAACTTGTTCCAGCGTTTGGGTGATTTGTGCTATAATGAACTTTCCCATTGTTATCTTGTTCTGTGGTGGTATAATTACCTTCAGGGATATTCCTGTAAAACTGGCATTTTATCTGGTGAATAATTTACAGGTTGGCAAAGTTTAAATACATATAAATGGCACACTTACTATGAATGTCAGATAGACAAAGGAGAACAAGTAGGATCCTGAGGAGGTGCCATGCTACTGTTTCACCACCTCGTGCAGGCAAAATTAGCAGGGCCTCTCAATGCACTCGCCTACATTTTCCAGACAGCTGCTCTCACACAAACCAGGCAGACTGATTTTAAAAACACCAGCGAGGAAATTCCATGGATACCACACACAGTGCCCTGTGCAGCACCTTGCCAGTGAGCGTGGAAGAAGCAGGTCAAATCTGACGTGTTGAAACTGATCAAAATGGAAAAGATCAAGTATGAGATGATCTTGTTCACAAAGATGAGTTGACCAAAAATAATTTGTACGAGTTTCAGCTGTTACAAACTGTCCTTAAAATAATAACACTTACAAAAACTACAAGATATGCTTTAGCTGTGATAAATCCTGCTAAAATACCACTCTGTCTAAAATGTGTGAATGCCATGGATTTGATCTATGCTATACATCAATCGTGAACAATCCAGTACCCACTACTTGCCTTAAAAACACTGAAATCTCTAGCACACACTGTCACCCTCAAAAAGCATAAAAGATGTTTTTAAATTGCAGGGAACTGAATTTAGTAAAAGCCAAAGTGGATTAGGGCCAAAGGAATCTTTACCTCAATGCCACTTCATACATGTCCTGGGAACCTGATGGATTGATACAGGGAACAGATAATTGTTAGGAGAGCTACAGACTGAAGACAGATGAAACTTTTTAGGAATTCCCACTATATACCCATTTCTTCCCATGAATCCAGCCCACAACATAGTGAAAAGATTGCCATTACATCCAAATGAATTTTCAGTAACATGCTGCCTGGAATGCTAATTATGACACTCCTTTTATGAATATTTAAGTTTCTGTTGGGTCTTATGTCCTTGAGCTAAAACCCATAACTTCTATCAATATTAATGCCAATTATGCATTCGGATCCATAGAGATCAGAGAAGTTATCCAGAGATCTTAATATGCCCAATCTTGTTTAACTATATTGATTTTCAACTTCATTTCTAGCTGGTGCTGTATGACAAGGATACCAAAACCACACAAGTTTTCAGCCCTTTTTAAAGGGCACAAATGATGATTGCAGTAGACCTCAACAGCATCTAATACCAGGTAAAAGGTTAGTGAGTTTGAAAACACTGATTAACTACTGTTATTAAAAGAGGAGGAAAAGCTAGAGAATCTTCAATTTGAAAATCCAAACCCCACATCTGAAAGACTGTCATAACTACCCTGCTTAATTTCAACTCAAAGAGATGCTTTTGCTGAGAAGTAGACTTCTGAGGATACAACTTTCTACCCCATAAGTAACTCAAACTATGTGTCTGCAAGTTTGAAATAAAAAAAGAAAAAAGAAAAATAAAATTAGGGAGAAGCAGTGGGAAATTATTAGCTACAAATGATGAGTCATACTTTAGTATCTGTCAAAGTTTGAGGTCAAAATTCTATGACTTGGGTTTACCACTTACTCCTACACTGTTACATGATAACAAATACACCCAGGGGAAAAAAAGCTACTCCCTTGCAGTCAATGGGAAAAATGCTGTCAAGTGTTAGGTGAAGGATTTTATCCATTGGGTGGTTTTCCAGACCAGAATCTGTACAGAAATATCTGGGTCTAAAGAAGTTTTGAACCTATGCTAAGCAGTTTTAAGGCATGTTGGCAAAGTGAGAAAACATCCATTGTAATGTTGTTTAAAAAAATGCTGTTTCATCAAACCTGTGCTTCACCCGTAGGTTTCTCCTCTTTTCCCATTTGTGATGGTTTCTGGCCAAATTTAGGGGAAACGTCTGAGGGGAACGTCTCCTACAAAGGAGATGCCACCCCTCCTTATCAGGTTCGGGAAGAAAAAAAAGAAAATTCTCCTCGAAGGAAGGTGGAAGAGAAAGTAAAACTATTTATTTAACAAACAGACAGGTTAAGAGTAATAACAAAACCTCCCCCTGAGGGGAGAGAACCTGAAAGATCTGAAAGTCCTTCTGTGGGTGCGGTTTCCCCTTCTCTCCCGTGACGCTGGAATCGGAGCTGGCCGGCACGGGTGCGGGGCCCCCGAAGACAGTGGAGCTCAGTGGATCTCTGATGCTCCTGATATTTTTGGTGACAGGATTCTGTACGTCAGCAAGCTGGTCTTCTTCAAGGATTATAGCAGGATGGCATTCCTCAAACTGCTGGCATGCCTTCCCTTCTCAGTAGTAGTTCTCTCAGTAGTCCTCCCTGGGCTCTTCTCCTCTCTCCTATGTGTTATCTCCCTGAGGCTCAGCTGGTCTCTGACCCTCAGTGGAAACACCTGGTTCGACACAGCTGGAACTCATCAAGGTCAAGTCTGCCTTTTGTCCAGTACAGTTCTTCTTTCAAGCATAACTTAAGTTATACACAGTTTAAAAACACAGAAAAGCACAGGAATCCTGGCTAAGTAGGGGCTGAATAATGTGGGATATAGCACAAATCACCCCATGACACCGTTTCAAATGAAATGAGTGTGTTTTTTGTAGGTACCATCATCCCCTCAAATCTGTTTGCATGGACTCTCCAGGCTCACTCACGTATTTCAGCAGGCTACAATGAGATCACATTGTAATAATCACATCGGTTTGAAGAAGACTTTTTTAGCCAAAGTAATTCCAAAGACAGACATCCTGTGCACACTCACAACCCAAGCAGAACCTCAGCTCTCTGTCCAGCAGCACAACCTGAGCCCTTCAGTCCGGGCTCTCCCCATTCCCCACCCCAACACTCCAAGCCATGACTTTCACTGCGCAGCTCCTCTGCCAGTTCTCCCTTCCCTGCCAGCTGCCAGGCTTTCCAGAGCTTCCCTGGGGTATTTCAGATTGTAAGAAATGTCACCTCTGGATGCAGTTACACGCATTAAATTTAGCAATTTCTCTCCGATTATATCAGTATAAGATGCTTTTCTCAAAAATGCATTAGAAAAGCTTTGAGGAAAAACAACATCCTTTCCAACCTGTTTGTAGGACAAAAGAAAAAATTTTCACCTTCACTTCCATGCCAAAAATTTTATTTCTGGTTAACTTTGTTAAGATTTGCAAAGCAGTAAGAAAACAAAGCAAAGGGTAGAGTTTCTTTCTTTTTATTTTTAAAATTATTTTTCCCCCACAGCTATTTTCCATTATATAATTTCAAAAGAAACATAGCCAAACCCACATTGTTTATGAATTTCTAAAAGTGTCACTTTGATTTGAAAAACAAAAAGTCTAACTGAAATAATACAATGTTTGCAGATCTCTGGTACTGGGATTTGCTAGACTGACTTAAGTTATTAGAAGATATCACACTGTGCCTATATCAAGCCCTTCATATTCCTTTCTGCAGTTCAAAGGTTTTGTTACCTGTCTGCAGCACAAAAATCAGTGCTTTTCCAAATGAAATTACCTCAGAATGACATAGCACGAGCATAAACAGCAGTTTAAAATTCAGAGACTAAAATTCTATCAGCACAGTTTTTACGCTTCTCCGTCAAAAATATCTATTTTCTCTAAAATTTACCATGGATACCTAGTTTTATCTTATATAAAATGCAAATATATTTCAAACACCGCAACTGATCAACAATTTTATTTTGCATGTGGAAGATCTTGAGAAGCCACGTTTTTACATTTTCTAAAAGCTCTGCTTAGGTCGAGGTCATTTTGCCTGATATTTAAATGGAACAACACCTTTTTAATGCTTCTTAAAAGAAAGGCAACGGCAAAAATCCATCCTTGTTCAGTAACCTCCCCAAAGCCAGGACACTTTGATACATTGCCACAACAGCTTAAAGATAAGCCCATGAAAATTATGCAAAAGTAATGTTTAAGAGGCACTACACAATTCATGTGCCCCTCTGCAAAACGGAGCAAGTGCCTCCTCCAACCTCGCAGTTTGGTTTGTTTTGTCCTAATAAATAAATAAATAAATAAATAAGATAATTATTTTACTGTTGACAGTTACTTTTCACCAGAAATTGATGTGCCAAAACACAGACTATCAAAAGGCCTGAATGAGCATCATCTTCTGTTAAATCAAAGATTTCAGAAGAGCTCTGGGAATTATCTATTGCAATATTAATTAAGATTTACCAACGTACAAAGCAAAACACTGGCAGGAATGGTGCAAAATACTTTCACAGTACAACACAAAGCAACAATTTGCCAGATCAGCGCAGCTACACTGCACAGCAAAGTCCCACATCCGCATTTTTCAGTTCTTGCCACCATTTAACTTTGCACATATTAAATATTCACAGCTTAATCTTAAATTCTCACTTTTTAAAACTCAAAATCAGGCTCTCTTATTTCAGAAAAACAAGGTTTTAACCAAACACTCCAAATAGTGAGCAATAGCAAGATCATATTATCAGCACATAAAATAATTGTGGAATCAACAACCTGAGCTATTTTAGATTAAAACCAAGGGTTTTTTTCAAAAGGAAATAAAAACTATAGCTTTTAGATTCCATTAAATCCAGAGCATCAGAGCTTAATGTTGAAATGTACAAATTTCACCAAAAAAAGACAGTAAAAAATTAAAAACAAGTCCTCCCCACCTTTTCATTAAATGAGGAAGAAAAACTAATCAAAACAAAACCAAACCAGCAAAGGGGCAAAAAACTCTACTTGGTCCATAAATCTACCATCAGTACTTTCCTTTCCCTGGACTGGGTTATGTTATTCTTCAGAGAGGTTGAAAAGCGGATTTGGAATGGAAAATTTACCTCGGATACTGAAGCCTGGAAAGCACATAATTGCAACAGCAGCATGAAATTCATCCTTTACTCTGGCTTGAAGTGCTATTTGCCTTGCTGGTTTAGAGTGTTCGTGCTCAAAGCTCCCTCTTTGCACACACAAAGTCTTCAACGTTTAAACCAAAAACATCGTAGCAAGTAAATATATCTCAGGTAAAGAAGAGTAGGGAAGCTGGAAAGCACATTTTTAATTGCTGAATACTTAGGGATTTTCTAGAAATTATTCCAAACCTGATGGTGTAAATGATAAAACTCGGAGAAGAGAGTATAAAGTCAGGAAAGTTCTACTCTTGTGTGCTGAGCTGCTGAGGCTGCACCAGGCTGCCAACTCACAAGGGCACCAGGGAACCCCAGCCCCAGAGAGGAAAGGAGATCCAGCAATTTCAGGGTGGCCTCATTACCTCCAGAAAAATGCATTTTAAAAGCCTGTATATAGCTGGTTACAAACTCTGTAGCTTCTCCACTACACATCTTTTCGTATAAAGAACTTGCTTTTCTAATGCAATGGAAACCAGCCCTGGATTTGGAGTGGGGAGAGCTGGCCTGGACATCAGAGTGGAGCAGCACAACCACTCGCCCCTCACCTTTCTCTCGGTCCAACACCCCAGCACACGAAAGGCTAAAAACGAGCTTGATTTTGCACCAGAGCATGATCCACTAACGTCCTCGTCACCACAACTCAGCTGATCTCCACATCACTCCACTCTTTCTGCTGCCAAAAGGGCCCTCGCACTCTGCAGAGGGGATTTTTTCTAATTAGCACTTCTCTGCCTTGTTAACATACAAAGGGCACTATGGCATATGTTTGCCAGCCAAAACAAATGCACTGACAGCACTTGTAAGATCCTGACACCGCGATGTCTCGTCGCTTATTGCAAAGCACAAAGGGTTTTATGTGTGTGCATTGTAAAAACTAGAGGAGGAGAGGGAACATGTATACACACAACGAGAAAAAAAGAAAATAAATGCCTCTTAACTGCATTGTATCAAAAACATTTCTGCTAAAGCATCCGTTAAATTAGAAAGTGGACAGTTTGTCTGAACACCAGAGTGAAAATCACATCTAGCACGAGACAAAGCTTTTGTAGATGCAAGGGCAAGAATAACTCTTCTTTTTTTTTAGAGACAAATGCCACTCTGATCCACCTAACAGTGACAGGAACTTGGCCAGGAAGATAGAAACCAAAATGAAGTGGGGCCTTTGTGAAAATGGATGACTAAATTTCTATTGATTTCTTTCTACTTCCTAAGGAATCAAATTGCTGTAAGACTCAGTTTGGAGGTCCCAGGTTTTTGCTCAGTAGGTTTAACCTTGACTCGGTAACCTCTGTGACACATCTGTTTCAATTTATTATATTCAAGCTTATGGAATTTGTACTTCCTTCGTGTCCTCATAGTGATTTGATTTTCTCTGGCTACAAAGAGGGTCATTAGGTTTAATGCAGGGCATCTGGACACACACTGATTTGTAAGAGAATGTAATGCAAAGTGATATTAGGTGTTAAAAAAAACACAGCTGGAGCACAGGGGACCATAGACAAAGTCAAAAATAGAACTGAATATTCTTCTAAAAGAGAAAATAACAGCAGGAATCAAAGAATGCAACAGTAGTTCTGTTCTGCTTTCTAAATATAAACCTAAATATGGCAAAAAAATAAATAAATAAATTAGAGACGATAGTTGAGAACACGGGTTGGATGCACGGGAAGTCTGTTAATCAAGGCTGAGAAGAAGAAGGCTTAGCCCAAAGGGAATACTGAAGACATTCATCAATGGGATTTCTGTTTATACTAACTGCGGGCTTTTGTTTGCTACAGCGTTAAACAAGCATATTCATAGGGACCTGGATCTCTGCAATCCTGCAGTTCCATTCTGGTCTGTTACTGCCTTGAAGGGTTTGAGCATTGCCAAAACAATGTCTGCTTACACTTGGAATTTTTTAACGGATTAGTCTAATCTGTTAATTTAGGCAGAGGTTGTGCAGCAAATTTCAGTAAGTTGTGAGTTTTATACCATTTTCCAAACCAAAGCTCACCTAGATACCTGTTCCTTTTGCCTAAATCCAAGAAGAATTTTGGAAAACCCACATACTACTCCACTGGGTTGGGGGAAGCCTTTTTCCATGTCACAGCTGACTGCTTTGTCACATAGAGCCAAATCATCCTGCACACACACTGTGCAGTCATTTTGCACAATCTCCTGTACATTTTAATACCTTTAGATGAGTTCTGCATACATCAGTTACACTGACTACTACTTTGTCGGCAATCATTCGCCTACTAGAGGAACAGCGAGATCTTGCCAAGTCAGGTAAAACCTAAGGAATAGGTCACAGATAACGAAAAATTAAAATAAAGATCACTGTATATTCATGGAAGCCATTGCTCCAGTACAGACAGAACATTAAGGAACGCTCTGCAGTGGAATAAGCAATACACAGTCATATCCAAAAGAAGGATTACAAACAAGATAAAACTTGGTCAGAGTGTATATTTAAACAAATTAACAATAAAGGGAGATTACACCAAATTCCCCAACTTTTACTGTTACTCCTTCTGGCAGCCTGAAGAGTCTGTGAGACCTTTTTAATGTGTTAGTAGAGGATTTCCAGAAAAAGGGAATATAGAACTTTTCACATAGAGAAAGGATTATACAGTTAAAATGTTGAAATGACACTTAGTAATTCTAACATTTTAGCCTTCAAACTGCATTAATAATACTTAATGTTTCTGTTTCTCTGTAAATCTTGAGGGTTTTTTCAACCACAGCACAGTGATACAGTAAATTATTGCCTATCACATATGCAGACACTATATAGGTGTACACATAAAGTATTAAAACTAGGAAGAAGGAAATTAGTGCAGTGGTTCTGTAAACTGTTTGTGCCAGAATCGTTTTCTGGAGCCAAATACATTTGATTGACACATTAAAAATAGATATTTGTGATCTCTTATGTAGGTGTGCACACATATTTGGTGTATGTGCATGAATAGATCCCCTGCCCAACAGCACAAACGGGACAGACCCCAGTGTTGCACTGGGGCCCAGATGGGAAAATTCAGGTCAAATTCTCTGTTACCAGATCATCTCTACTGGTTTGGAAGTACTGAAAAACATTGTCAGAGAAATCTAAATTACACTCTATGATACACGTAATTATTACATCACACAGATAATTGTGCTGGAAGGAGGAGACATTGCATTATTTTTTCTTTTCTGTCACTCAAAGCTCATGGCCACAAAATAAACAGCTATGTGTCTCATGTTCTACTTACCTTAACCAGTCTCATTTATGAAACTGAACTTAGAACATCAATTTGGAGGCTTTTTCAAATAACTTCAAGAATTAAATCTCTGCCTTTTCCTTTCCATCCTTGACATATGTACCCTTATACAAACAATATCATCTTATTTTCTGTTAATAGTGAAAGCAAATCTCATGAGGATCACGAGAACTCAGCACATCTTAATGCTGGTTCAAAAATTAAAAGCCAGAGGGGCTTCTTTTCCCTCTCTCTGAGGTCTTCCAGCAAATTATTGATTGTTGCTGATCTTCTTCCATTAATATATTTATTTCTTACAGCCTGAGTGATTGCGTTAAAGTGCTTAGTAAGTCTCTAATCATGTACATCTCCTGATGGAGGGCTGAAAAGAGTTTTGGTTTTAAAAGTAATTTGTTTCAAATGAGGCTTTATCCATCCTAAAGTGAGGGTCAAGGGCTCAGGGAAAAAAGGAAAAAAAGTTTTCTGGGATCATACTTGGAAGATTCTGAACTCTAAGCCATCTTAGGTCTGACAGAATAATAACTCAAATTCTATCGTCTTAAACTCACCTACCAGTTATAACCACCTAAGAACACCTACTGCTACAAAACTGAGTGGTTTAGAACATTCCTTTTAACAAGATGTATAATACTAGGGAAAAAAAGTTAATAGGTTCCAATCTTCAGCAATCTTAGGGTCAGACACAAACTATGAAAAAAACCTGAGCCACAATACTCAATTTTTTTCCCCGAAGTATTGCAGCAGCATCTTACTGTTGTGGTGCATGTGACCAGAGCCACTCAAACCACTGAGTGGTCATCCAAGGAAGACCCCAGCACTGAGGTGTAGCATCTCTGTTAGGGGGGGTGTTATAAACGAGTCCAGATATCAAAAAAAAATTAATCCGCGTTTATTAATCCGCAGCTGGGAACTGGAGATGGTGGGCAGTCCAACATCCCACTCAGCAAAACAGACAAAAAGATAATCCAACAACAGCCCTCGACCACAAAAATGCTCACCCCTCTCACTCCAATAACCACCCAAAAAGCCCGCNCAGTTTTCTCTTATGGCACCTACCAGGTCGGTGCCTTGATGTTGTGTCTTCTTTCAATCAGCTGTTAATCTCTCCCGTGGTTCCATGAGATGAATCGTCATCTTCTGAGGCAGCAGCCAAACCTGTACATTGCTTAGACATGCTCAAACACTTTTATTAGTTAATGTACTTTGCATTAAATCCAATCCTTTAATGTTTATAACAAGGGTGAGCAGGTTCCACTCTCCCAAGGTCCTCCTGTTCCTTAGTTTGCATATTGTTTTATCACAGGTTTATGCTCTCCCCTCCCCAGGTAATGTAATCCCTTATGATTATGCATATGCTCTGGAAAGTTCTGTTATATTCGACACCCCATTGGGCTTTTCAAGTTAAACCCTCCCCTGAGACTGTTCTATTGGTTATTGTCCCATACTTGTCCTTGTTTTATTGGTTATTGTACCTAGTACCGCCTTTCCCTGCCCCCGTATAAAACGGGCTGTGACAATTATTTCCCACTCTCTGCACTCCCTGCTCTACTGTACTTCTGTCCGGGAATAAAGGATTGGAATACCAGCCAGAGAGACCCTCTCTCCTCCTCTGTCTTCGCTCCAACGCTACCTTAACTGCAGCCTGCAGTCCGCCCCTTGCAGGAGCCTGCAGCGTCTGCCACACCGCTCCCGTCCCTGCCGCGCGGCACACCTGGAGCAGTAAGATGCCTGCACAGCCTCCGGGTGGCTGTGTGGTCAGCGTCAGTTTAGTCTCATCCTAGAAGCCGAGCTAAGCTGGATGATGCCGAGGGATTTTTCCTTCACCTGAGCGACCCTTCTAGGCAGAGGCCTCACTTTGCTGCCGTCAGCGCAACTTGTTTCAACTACATCAGCGTTATTAACATTAAAAGGATTGAGTTCAATGCAAAGTATGTTAACTAATAAAGTGTTTGAGCATGTCTAAGCAATATACAGGTCTGGCTGCTGCCCCAGAGGAGGACTATGAATTTCATGGAACTACGAGAGAGATGGACGGCTGGCAGAAAGGAGACACGACACCAAGGCACAGACCCAGTAGTTGCCTTAGGAGGGAGAACTACATGTCCCATGGAGCCTCGGAAAGGATGAACAAACAGGGAGCGAACACTCGGGATCAAGACTTTTGGGAGATTGGACTGGGATATAAAAAGGGGACCTCGTGGCAAGGGGGTGGGCTTTTTGGTTGGTGTGTTGGAGTGAGAGGGGTGAGCTTTGTATGGTCGAGGGCTGTTGTTGGATTATCTTTTTGTCTGTTTTGCTGAGTGGGATGTTGGACTGCCCACCATCTCCAGTTCTCAGCTGCAGATTAATAAACGCAGATTAATTTTTTTCTGATATCCGGGCTCGTTTATAACATCAGTCTATGGATCAAGCCCACACTCTGCATAGCTAAATTTCAGTCATGATAACAAACCGTAATAGCCTAAGAATCCCACAAGATTCTCTGGCACAACATAGCTGCATCTACTGAGGAGACACTGGGACTGCACCTTTTGGCCATGCAGGTTGCCAGTATCCTGCCACTCCTTTCAGAATTTTTGGAGGGTTTTAAGACAGGTAAAGGAAGCACAGAAAAATATACACATTGAATTTTTGATCTGCTTTAGTGCAAAAGCTTTCATCTTAAGCTGCAATTAAAGTACCAATCAAACCTCAAAGAGACGGCAAGCTCAATATCCCAATGGGATGACCAAATGCTTTCACTTCCTGTAATAAGACTTTCTGTTGCTTGGCTTGGACTTGTTTAAAAGCCATCAGTAGTATCAAGGTCTATGGAAAGTCCTGGTGCTCCTACTCACAACCACAAGCAGGGGCCAAATCCTATGCAGCAAAGCCAGAGGATGCAAGGGACCAATACTGAAGGAAGGGGGTTTAGCTCACCCGCATAAACCCCATAGGTACATTGTGTACAGAAATACAGAGGGTCTTCTGTAGGTTGTTCAAGTGCTTGCAGTAAGGTCACATGAAGGAGTGGAAGTTTTAAGAGCTTTGCATCTGCTGGACTGCAGTCCATATTCTGTGCTGAGCAGTCGATTACAAGTAGAATTCAGCTGAGACATGAATTTCCACAGAGAACATTTACTTACTTATTTATTTTAAAGCTCTCTTCTTCCCCAGAATGAAATCAAAGACCGATCTTTGAACTGCAGAATAATACCTCCAGGGCAGGCTTCCCACTATGTCCTACACCTGGAATTTTTTCTGTGATATCTAAACCAAGTCTGGAAAACAAGGATTTGCATGTAAAATTTGGGACCTACATGGTGACACCTGATCATCATATGTACCTGGTGCCTAAGAGGTGAAAAACGGGGACAAAAACCATGCAGAAGTTGGTCACTTCTGGTTTAAACACAGCTCTCTCTTATGATTAAACACTTTCTTAAATCAGGGCTCAAAGCAGCCACCATGAACCCTGTGGTATGAAAGAGAAGTAGGAAAAGCTTTCTGCTGGTATTTATTGAATTAGTCTGGCAGAAAAAAAGCCGTTAAGACAAAAATAAGAATCTATTAGCTAAACTTGGCAGCTTTTCCACTGTCTGCAGCACTCAGCACCACTCAGGTAATAGACAGGTTCTGGCCTTGTATAAGCAGAACAAAGTGGATCAGACAATTCACCTCTCGCACCAAAAAAATTGCACCTGCTGAAACTTTGCAGAAGTATCAAAGGAAGCAAAGTAATTCCTTTTGGGGTATACACAACTCAGATTATGTTTGCTACAAATGGTAAGATTCCATCTCAGACTTAGAGATTTTTGGCCATTTCTTCCCAGATCATATTTGACATCTATTCAGCACCATAAAGTGATTTGTTGGTGTGAGGAGAAGAGGGGCCACAGGTCTCCACAAGAGTCACTGAAGATAAAAGAAGTTTATACAAATGCTTTGACTGAGTGCATCTGTCAGAGAAACTGCTTTTCCCTCCTAGGAGGATGTGTTCCCTATATAGATAGGGCAAACAATGTGACTAATTCTCTTGGCTTATCCAGGGAATACACTGTAACTTCCAATATGCAAAATTTAATAGGTTGGTAAAATTTTTATCTCTCCACCCCCTGATCTGTTACCCAACAGGGTTTGTTAGATCTAAGAAGAGGTCTGATCGCTACAGCAAGAAGAACAAAACTGCAGCTCAGCAGAGGTTTCTTAACAGGAATCTTAAGCTTTTACAGATAGACTTTACTTTGAATCCAAACCCTGAAACTACAGTTCAGGACGTTCAAGCTGTTTGAAAACCAGATTAGGACCCAAAGAAGTGTTAGTCACTAGCAATGAAAATAGTTTCCTTTCAGAAGCTCTAATGCTCTGGATCTGAAGGTTTTGATTCAGTTCTCTCCCTGAGATACTCAGCATCTGAAAAAGACAGGAGAGTTTGGAAAACTCACTACGTTTTGCCAATAACTGTTATTTTTTTAATGAGATCTCTTTGTCCTAAATAATACAATAAAGTGAAACACATTCCTGTCTTTTTCCTTTGTATATCACCACTGTATCCAGGGAACTTGCTGCTAAATGAAGCTAGTAGAAGTTTCTCTTCTTCTTGCAGAAAGGGTACAAACAAAGTTATTAAATAAAATTTAAAAAAATATATATTAAATACATTGCACAAGCTCCGTTCCTCTCTAAAAGCCAAGTATAATATTGCATAGTAGCTTTTAGTTAGCTTCACCTTTTTCTTTACTTCTGCCGACAATTAAATTCCATGCATACTCTATCTCTCAGATTACGTGATACGTTTTGACCAACATTATATTAAGAAGCAGATGTTTTAGATGTTATTGCCATCCAGAGGAAGATGCCTTAAGAACACATTGTGTGGGTATTGATGCACTTCCCATGTAACAGAAAACAGGGCTGTAACACTTAGGCTGTTTCAAAATAAAACTTCAAATTCAACATAAAGTAATTAAAAATAGCGTATTGAATCTACAAGCAGCAGGTTAAGTGCACAGGTTAATTTATTCATGTTATTTATATGGCAGCTCTGTACCACTCCTCCTCACCGGGGCACAAACCTGCCAACCCACTGCCAGAGCAGCTCAGCCTTCCAGCCTCACCCGCTCCACGCAGCTCTCATCTGCCACCACAAACACAAGATCACCAAAAATGAAATGTTCCACTTCATTTGACCTTCTCTTGTAGAAAGATATTAAACATGTATAAAAATTGTACATTTTCTTTCATTGATTTCAGAACGTATTCAACCGAAAGCAGCAGAACATGCATTTCAAGAGCTGTCAGACACTCAATTTACTGCTGTTCTGGGCACTAAAATGCACAGGGCTCAGAGAACATAAAAAACAAAGCTACAGATACATGCTCAGAATACAGAGGATCCCCAAGATAATTCAACTGCTTGCCAGCAGGTTTCTCAAGCCTCAATTATTTGCACATTTGCTATGCAATACTCAGAGAGAGTATATTCACTGCTCTTTGTCTCTCCTTTTAGTATTAAGTTTTAATTAATTGCAGTTAGATCTCCATATATGTGTACGTGCATTGCCATGAGTGTGTGTGTATATATATAAATTGTTTTATGAACACACCTAACCAATATTTAAGGCTTTTCTTCTACACATTTACAAACAGGCTTGAAGGCAGATGTGATCTTCTGATCTATCAACTGGCTTACTCCCCCATTTAACATCACCTATTCTTGATTAAAATGTGACATGAATCTTATCCTGTACAAGCAGACATTTGGGCTTTGCAGATCACCTTCCTAGAGAGAGGGATATCAGCAGCAAAGGGCATGGAAATATTCTACGTGCACCTTGTGCTTATTAGCATAATAAATACCAGTCTTGGCTTGGGACAGATAAAGTCAAGTGGCATGTCTTTCACCTCCCTGAGAGCCCAGCTCTGTGCCTAACTCTGCTGACTACATTAACTCAGATCAGAGAACCAGGCAGATAACATATTCCTGCCAGAAAAGAAAAAAAAAAAAAAATGGGCTAACATGGAATAAAAATAAAGATCTCGCATGAAACAGAAGCCTCCACAGCCTCACGTGCTTCTGAAATGGTGCAAAGGGCTCTATTGAGGTTATTTTAGTATTCTGAAAAGAATTTTTCATGTCTTCCAGTGAGGTATCAACCATATTAGCAGGCATAAAACTTCAATTTCTCACATCTGAGACTCTGGGCTTGCTGCCTGTGGCCTTCCTTCTGCAAGATAAGCTTTTACTCAGCAGGCTCCTGGTTGCCAACAGGGCTATGTCCTGGAAAAGTTCCTAAAAGGACTGCACGATATAAGAGAAGGCAGCCACTTTTTCATGTAAAAAAGACATTTATGGACTTACAGATTATTTTTTTGCTTCTTCACACATAAAACAGCGGTATGTTACACACTATAAAGTGACAATTAATTAAGCAAAGTAAACACCCTCCAATAAGTCCATGCTTATTCCCACTTGGATTTGCTTTGTTCTGGAGCTACAAGTAGCTGGAGTTTCTTGGAATGTTTAAAGGCACTTATTTCTTTCTAACAGGGACCCAGAAACAAGCCTGTAGGAATTTTAAAGGAGTTGCCAGTCTGGTTTGGAGAACCCTCGATATCTGCCTTTCTTCACTGTTCATCGGATTTCCCGTGGCAGAAGTACTTAAAGAGTTCAGTTTCCTCTGAAATGTAACTCGTGTTTAAGTGCACAAGCACTGGCTTTAGTCCAGACGAGGCCATTGAGTGGTTTCAATAATCACATGGCACAGGGGCTACTTAATGTCACCAGATACTCTTCTCTGCTTTTAAACTCGACTCTGCTCTTTTTATTAGCCATATGGGTCAATTACTGGGTGGTTTGGATAGAAGTATAAATAAAATGATTAGTTTAAGAACTTTAGTTCTCTCTCATCTAATTTTTATAATTGGTCTCAGGATTTAAATTTTTCATAAAGAAAAAAAAGTCTATTATTTCATTCAAATCAGTATTTACCATTAAGTTTACCATTAACTTAATTTGTAAAGACAGGCTTCAGATAAAATTAGAAATCCTGAATTATTCATGGTGAGGTCTACTAATTTTACACTATAATTTCTTATGTGAAACTTCAATGTGTCACACCAAAAGGGTTGGTGGTTTTTTGGGGGGTTTTTTTGTTTGTTTTTGTTTTTTTTTTTTTTCTGGCAGGGAATAAATGCTTCAAAACACTCCCCAGAGAACAAAATGTAGCTGTCACATTGAAGATAATGCATTTAATCTCTTTGTTACATTGCAGCAACTTCAGTAAGCTTTATTGTACTGTGTTTCTTTATATCAACCCTGCAAAAAATTCATTTACTAAGTAAGCAGCATGACGGTCTGTACATTTCTACCCACTTAACAATTAGATTAGTGCTTTCAGAATACTCAAAAGCAGCAGTAAATTCCTTTCAAAAAAGCTGGCAAACAAAGGAAGCATGTCAGTCATTCCTCAAAGCAAAGATGCCAGTTATTTTCTAATCTCCACTGATTCAGTTGAATTTGGATGCAAATTACATATGATTTTTAGCATTCTGTTGTAAATCTTGCTCTGCTCAAGACCTATTATGCAGTTATTTCATCTTAATTTATTTTGATGCCTGTAGTGGAACATATCCTAGCACCAGCACAAAATCATTAAAAACACTGACCATGACTAAAATGTGCTCCAAATTTCAAAAAAAAATTCTTTGAAAAATGCACCTGGAGCAAAGAAATTAATCACATGTCTATATCTGGCTGTAACATGAGAATCAAGAAAATGAGTCTGAAAATCTCTTTCCTCTCTCCTGCTGAAGTGGCTCCTGCAAACTCCATTTACTGCACACTCAGAGTGAGTAGCAAAGTGTCTTCCCAGTACACACAGCTGTCCCGGGATCAAAGTGCCAATCCCACACAGCCTCTGGAAGGATTTGGCCTCTCTCTTTTTTGTCAGAACCATTCAGATATGTATCATTAATTGTCCCTGCTAAAAGTGCAGAATGCTCTTTAAACCATCAAAATTGATCCCTCAATATACGTTAGAGCCTAGGGAATATCAGTGCTCTGTCATTTTATTTAATATGACTTCTTTTGTCCTTTCCAAAATGGCACGATTTTAACAAATATTTAATTCACAGACCACAACAGCCTATGCAACACTGAGTATGTGTTACAGAATGCTTTCTGTATCAGAAGCACAGTGGCAGCTACCATGAGAATAAAGGGTATTTTCTCCTGCTTTGTGTAGAGGAGTATAAAGTTACACTGATTTTTCTGCTATTTCTGCTTTTTGGTTATGTCAACTGCTAAAATTATCTTTTGTCAATTAAGCAGGGCCAAAACAATCTTGAGACTGCAGTAATAAACAGAGTAATCCAGGACTCTATAAACTGCAATTTATTTCATGCTGGAGGTGATTATCTGGTATGAAATGTTACAGTGTAAGAGGAGACTGACCAGAGCCAGTAGCTGTCACAACCATGTATGTATGACTTCCATGCCAAACCAGTATCAACTCAACCAGTGTTGAAAACCAACAAATAATTAAAAATTAGAATTACTAAGGGGAAGAATGTGGATGCAATCTGAAAAAAACCCTGCCATGCATTAAATAAAAAGCTCAGGACTATCATTGTAGTTCAGAGTAAGGAAAGCAGCAAGCTAACTGAACACATTTAAATACATTCACAAACTGGTTTTGCTAATAAAACTTCCAGACTGCGCACATGGCTCATCTTGGAAAAGACTGCTTAGAAAGTTGGGCTTTGTAATATTCCCATGAGGATGGGCAACCACGAGTTTTGGTGTGCATTGGAAAGAAGAAAATTCAGAATTCAGAGACCTCAAAATGCTTCATGACTTCTTCTCCATCTATAGGTCCCCAATTAAAGACAGATGTTAAACATATGCTTCAGACTATTTCAGTTTAGGAAGTCAGTGAAGCATGAGCTCAAGGCTTACATTCTGCACAGGGATCCCTGTAGAAGTAGGGAATTTAGTAATAAGTAATACTTAACTCTTAAGGAGCAGCTTGGATTAGTGATGTGGAAGTGTTTAATGTAGGAAATCACTACCATTAGCTTCATTTTAACAGATGAAAGAGCTGCAACACAGAAATGAGTGATTTGTCTCCAGGCATACAAAAGGCCAATAAAAAAAGAATCTAGGGAAAAATCCTATATTACCTGATTCTCAGTTCAGACTTACAGTCTCTCCAGCCATCTAATACAACTGCCCCAATTGCCATATTTAACAGAAAAATAACAGCGCTCCATCAATGCAGACACTGCAAACCATCAGACAGAAATGGCTACCAGACCTTCACATATGCTGTAACACAAATCTGCAGTAAATCTACCCTAACACAGCAAACAGGTGCAATCATGGAGAACTAGAAGCTGAACCTGTCAGAAAGTTGGTGGCCCATATTGACTTGAGATGTCTACCTTCATTACACTGACGATTTTGGAACAGTTCCTGAATAACCTACCTATCTATTTTTCTAACCTGACACAGTTTTGCCAGAGATGTTAAACCAGACATTTGCAAGACGTTTTTGACAAAATACATTTCCAAGAGTTTCCTCTGTTCTCACTGAATTCTTTCCCAACTTCAAAAAATCCCATGCAGACTCATTTGGCTTATTATGGATGCATGAATGAAAGACTGCCAGAAAAAGCAATAATGCCCAGTACTTGTCATACAACACAGAAGTATCATCAGCATCTTCTGAAAAAAGGCCAGGACTGACAAGTCTTTGATTTCAGCCTTCCTCAAAGACTCATCCTCATGTGCCATCTCCATTGCCTCTGCCTTCAAGTTAACTCTTAAACAAGATAAATGAAATAGTGTTCCATGTTGGCAGCACAATGTACACAAGACACACATCTGTTACCAAAACTGGGATGTTCCCCTATTGCTTAAACAGTTGTCAAAACTTGTCACTACCTCTGGTATTTCACTGGTGCATGATTTACTTAACATTCAAAAAGATGATGCACAGGACTGTAAGTAACCAGTAAAACAGGCTTAACAATACCAGCATTTGTTCACTACCCCCAAAAATTAAACTGTACAGAGAATTTCAGACACCAACAGAACAAAGCTGTTTTAAAAGACACAGTTGACCACTAGACAGAGTATTTATATTCTGTACCTGAGCACGTTCTAAGCCCGGGGATGGTATTTTCCCAACTGATATTTTACTATAAACCTGAAAACACCATGTTAACAAGGCTATGCTAATGTTCATTTTTGGAAAAAATTAGATCCTCAGAGTTTCATTACTTATTTTGTAATTATTTTAACTATTCCCTCAACAAAGAGTATTTTTGCTTACTTCTTCAGATTTCACAGTTTATGTACAGAATTGCCTTTTAACAGCCTCTCTGTGGGCTCCCACAACCTTAATTCATTTGAAGCCCATATAAACCTCTATGCCATCTGGTAACTTCTTGCAATCTAATTATCCTGATAAATGTATGCACAATATTAGACATTTTCCATTACAGGGGTGACTAATGTTGCTTCTCTATTTACAAATCTGCCTGCAGTTTTCTGTTACAGGCCCTTTTGAGGAGACTAACAGACTTGTTCATTTAAATTTATATCTTACTCGATGCCAAGGTTTTTAGCCAAGCATTACTTGAATTATGAACTACTGTTTATTCAAATCAGTTTCAGTGTAAATTAGCTATATAAAGTAAAAAAAAAAAAGGCCAGAGAATTAGTTTTGCACATTTCTTGTATGCTGCCAAGTGAAATTTTGAATAAAATCTTTGGTGCACTGTGAAAAGAAAAATAATGATTGAAGCTGCAGTTTCCCCCCTCATTTTGGAATTTCAGGAAAGCAGCTGTATGTCTTGATGAAGGTTCTGGAAAGACAGCTGGCTTTGAAGTTTACATCACAGCATTGTATGTGATCTGTGCTACACAGGAGTACTGGAAAATATTATGAGCCCACAGGCTGCCCAGTGCTGCCCACCCAAACCTTCAGCCCCACAATCCACAGCGTGTTACATCACACCTGTTCATTCCAGAGAGCAGTGACATCGCCGGCCTGCTGGGCACTACTGGGACTCAAAACCCTCCACGGGAAGCAAAACACTTGTGCATCTGTCTGTATGTGCACAAGTGACACCTCAGAACACTGAAGGGAGGCACAGCAGCTCTGGGAACTCGTGTTTGCTGCTGCTGCTGCTGAAAACGGTAAAAAATACAGTAAAAAAACTTGCTGAGTTGAAAGCTGATAGCAGCTTGTCTTGTTTTCCTCATCACTCCTCCCATTTCTTCCACCTTCCTCATTTTCACATCTCCAGCCATGCTATACCCTCCCATCCCAGGTTTTCTGTGGTAGATTCTGGCATTTACTCTGCCAAGTAAAATTCAAACCCTGCCTTTAGGGAATACTCATTGATACAAATCACAAGTTTTTCCACCTGCAATCCCCCAGCACTTCACAAATGGGAGCTGCAGACTGAAACCAAGAGGTCTCTTGGCTTACACCTTTAAAAGGCAGCTCAAAACACAGGGAATGGACCTCTGCTCTGCCCCAGCTGTGCACTCCATCAGCAAGTGCCACTGTCTGTAGCCCAAAGAAACTTGGCATGGAACAGTTCATGCACCATGGAAAAGTCTCATGGTCACAGACTGGCCGCTGCCATATTTTCGCAGCGCCTACAGAGAACAGTTTGTGAAATTACAAAAAATAAGACTGATAGAAGGAAGAGAGCTACAGTTTATCTCTAAATAGAGAAGAACAGTGTTTTGTGTAGTCAGCTTATTTAACATCTGCAAAACTGAGCAAGAGGGAACTGGAGAAATGGTTTCTGCATATTTTATAGCTATACAGCTAGTCACAATATTAACTAAGATTAGGAAATTCCCTAAAGATTTGTCTTTTTTTGTTAGTTGAGGTTACAAGGCTCACAGAACAATGTAGTTTACTTTCAAAAGTGCCTTAAATCAGCCACTCAATGTGCTTATGAAACGTATCTAAACTCTTAAGAAATCTAGGTAGTTTTAAACCTTTGAAATATAATCACTTATGCAAATATAAGACATTTACTTATTTCCCAATATATGACACTTTGTTGTACTATAGGTATTACTTTTTACAGAAATCTATTTAAAATGTGAATTGCTATGTCCACATTTCTCACTAGCAGCAAATAACAAAAGCAACAAGAAAAAGGGTTTTTCAGGAAAAGGTACAGAACCAGCAGCTGCATAGACTCCTGCCAGCCATCCCCACTTTCTCAGCTTTGGCTCTATTTGTTTTTGCATATTTGCAATACCATCCTTCAGTTTGGGTATCTGTGTTGCTGTTTCCCCAGGAAAACTGTCTACCACAGTTTTTATTTTCAGATACTGCTGCAAGTTGCTAAAATGAAGATGATGCTGGCATATCCAGTATCACCAAGCTTTTAATATTAAACTCACCAGTCCTATTTAAGGTGCTGGCAGATAACTGGGTATCAGTGGGCAGAGCACTGAACTAATCCTGAGATTAGAGCTGCCAGTACAAAGGTACACTAATTACACAGTTAAAGATTTTTTACTCTGAGCTCTACTGAAAAGGGAGCAGTTGGCTAAATTAGACAAAATTAATGAAAAAAGAAACACAGTATTAGACAGGCACATTTATCCTCCTTCAATTCAACCATTAGTAGTCTGTTTTGCTGCTGAGTAACACCAGGATGGCTCAGCACTAATTAAGCCAGTCATTATCACAGCTAGGTGTTTACAGCCTTTAAACTTCTCACTCATTTCTTCTCCACTAGTTCCTAAGAAAAGCATTTGCCCTTTTTAATTCAAAGAGCAAACAGGTCAAAATAAAAAATTATCCTATTTAGGGCTGTTAGCCAAGAGATTAAAAAGAGAAAAGCCTTGTACCTCGAGGCATCCTGAGGGATGTGCCAGAGCATCTGGGCCAGGGTGATGGGGAGGGGCAGCTGGTACAGGGGCTCCAACATCTGCTGACACTGCGGAGGTGGAGAGGATTCCCTGAGACCTGCAGAAAGCCCTGCAGAGCTCCTGTCACTCCTCACAGTGGCTGCAGGTAATGCTCAGACAGGTGTTGATACTACACAGACTGATGTACTGCTGCTGAAGCCGGGGTGGGATGGGGGGTTTTCTCTTGTTGCTGGGTGAAGATAAGCTTTCACATGTTGTGATAATGCAGCAGGACGTGGAATGTCTGCATTTCATTAAATAACATTATTAAACAGACTGCCTCACAGCCTCGGTGACAGTACAGGGACACAAAGCTTCATGTTAAATGAATACCATTCTGAAAGTAAAATTGATGAATAAAACAAGGAAAGAGCTGTAACAAAGCAGAGCTGTAACATCCACAGTGTTTCTAATTAAGACTAAGCTCCTCTACAAGCTTACTGCAAGGTACATTTGCACTTCCTAATACATCCAAAGCTGTGTTTGAATGCCTCAGATTCTGAGGACATGTCAGGGAAGGCCCTAGAATATCCAAAGAATTTTGTGACAATCTCAGACAATAATGGAAGGTGCCCGAAAGGGTTTGTAGGATCGGACCTTGCAACCAGCCCTTGTATTAAAAATGAAGAGGAACAAAAAGCCTAATGATAATTCAGGAAACAAATGTAACTATCAAAAAAGGCTCGTTTCTTCCTAAATGATTCATGAATAATGTATCAGTCTCCGGGGTTTTTTTTTTAACAGACCTCAGCAAGCAACTTCACTGAGCTTTCTGATGTGAAAAAGCTATCTTAAACCATGGTTTTGAGCTGCAAATCCCTTTTGTTTATCCACACCAAATGAATCAGCACGTCTGAATGATTCCAATCAAAGTGGACACAACTTATTTAGAGATGACTCTAGAGATTCCAAAGGAAAGCTACCTGGCTTCAGAAAGCAGAAATCTGCCCCAAACTTTGAAGCAATGATTACAACCACGGAACAGGGCAGCTGTGCTTCGTAGTGTGCTTTCTTCTTTGGGTTCTGCAGACGGAGACTCAGGTGGCTCCTGGGCACACTGCACTTCCTCTCGCTCCCCAGCACCCTGGGGCCAGCACCCAGCTGCTCAGAACACCAAGGAAAACTGCTCACCAGGTACCTCATCTTTACTTCTGAGTGTACAATAAACATGCAATGAATCAGTTCCAATTTCAGGAGTCCCCAAACGTGTGGGCTATAAGGGTTTATTTTTCAAACTTTCAAATACCATACAAATATCAGTGAAAAGAAGGATGTGGCTTCTCTGTAGTATAGGTGCTACGCTAGTGCAGAGTATGTCAAGCTACTAAATCCCAAAAAAATCAGTAAATTGTTTTTTTCATTGCAGGAATATTTTATATCTTCTTTTTCAGCCACTAAATCTCCCTCCCCCCCCCCTTATTATTTATTTCTGGGTTTTGTGAAGCTTATAAAAATAAGAATTATCCCCAGAAGTACCATATAAAACTAACTGCTTTGAATAGTAGAACCATGAAAGCAATTGATTAAGTCAGATGAAATTATTTTTCTCATCCCATTACGTTCTACTAAGATTTTAAAATAAATGCTCTAAAGGAAGAGACATTATTAACAAGATAGAAATGCTTTTTAAAAGAAGTAAAACAGCTCAATTGCTTTTTTTCACTCTCGAAAAACAACAACAACAAAAAAGACAAATTTTTGAGTGTCTCCCAAAACATGAAAATTACTGATTCTTTGGGTTTTTATAAACCTTGGTACTTAGTATCAGCCAAATTCTCCATCAGAAGCCATCATATGAGTATAAAAATTCTTTTTACCAGGATTATTATTTCCCCTTTCATATCAAGGCTGTACTCTGCTGTAAAACCATCCTCTAACCCAATCCAAATCAGAAGCTGGGGGAAGGGAGAGTGGGGAGACATAATGGGAAAAAGAGAGGCATTAGTTTCTACACAGACACAGTTAAAGTAATGAGTTAAAAAACGCAGCAGGTGTGCTGCAGATAAGTTCTCAGGGCACCCAGTGCATAAAAATGTCTCTATCAGGTATGCAAATATTTGAATATCTGAAAAGCCCGGCGTTCTGGGAGACCGGCACACATTCCTAGGCTATTTGTACATTAGGAAAGGTACATCTTCCTCATTAGATGGATTCAGAAGTAGGCCAGCCAGCAATTGTGCAGATGCCACTGAGCAGCACTCAGCATCAGGTGTGGTGCCATTGTGTTTGCTGCCTGCATGCTGCTAATGAAAGGCTGGTTAGGAACAGAGCAGAGATACAGCTGCTTCCTCCAAAGAATGAGATGGCCCCAAATCATCCAGAAACAGCTGCCAGAAAATTGTTTGAGTTACACAACTTGAGATGTTCAGAGCAGCGGGAACAGATAATTCACCAGAGTTCAGGCAAACCAGTAAAAAAGGCGGCAGAGGGACCTGAGCTGGGTTTGCTTCGTGCTCCAAGGGAAGGCAGAATAAACTGCTTTCCACAACTGAAATGTTCATTTGCAGCTTCAAGGAAATACGGTTAGCTATGGGAAATCAAGGCTGATTCATGGAAAAGGACGAGTTTTTGGAAATATAATGAAAAACTTCAGAGCTACTCTTTTTGCAAAACCAGAACAACATCACAAGTCTGATTTCTGATTAGATTTTTCAGTAATGAGTCAGGTGGAAGTCTACCAGAAATGAGGCAAATTGCGATTGAAAATCATTCAGCTTCCTCAGTAGGTTGTTATGAGCTATGTGAGCAGTATCAGATGTGCTTATGCAAGTGAAAAAGCCACACTGATTTATGTCAGATGCGACAATCATGACTTAGCATAAGAACAATTTGTATAACCTATTTTCCTACAAGAGCCGTCTGTGTGTAACCATTTTTTTCACCTGCTGTGCAAATGTCTTAACATCTAAACTGCACCCAGTGTGCAAAGCCATGTAGCACTGGGTAAGAAATGATGATAAGCATTTGAAGTCCATCATGCTCATGTCACAGTGAGAAAGTTATAAAATGACTGTGACACTCAATAGCATAAAAATAAATCTATTAAAATATAGATTAAGCCAACAGTGAGAGATGAAAGAAGTAGGAGTCTATCCCTAAAATCCTCTTAAAACACATACAGCAACATTCCTATTTTACACTGCCCACACCCCCCAATACTTACCATTCAATAAGATCAAAAAACATGTAGTATCTGTCAGCTTTCCAGTCCCTTTATTCTGAAGGCCCTGCTAGAATATTCTTTAACCTTGCATACCTTTAGAATTCACTGGGCACTGCTGGGGTCCCCCCTCCACGTTTCCCCTGGGGGGAGGGGGCCCTGGGGTGGTGGCATGGCCTTGGGCATGGGGTTTCACTGCCCCTGGTCACAGGTACCCAAGTTCTATGTTCATATTGGTCCCAAAATGTTCCCCCACCCCAGAGAACCCTGGGTTCTCACGTGATTCTTGAGTCTGTGTGCTGACTCCCAGCCATGTGGGCTGGAAAATAAAGATCTCCTGAAACATCGACAAAAATGAGCACTCCCTGATTCCTTCCTCGGGCCCTCCTGTCTCTGGGAAGGTTGTAGAGAACAGTCTGCAAGAGGACACAGGTAGAAGTCCTTTCTTACAGAAAAGCTGGGAGTTGAAAGGCGAAGAAGGGGATATTTTTATAATAATTCAATTGTATTCAGCCACCAAGACTGCTACCACAGTATTTCAGGATTCCTCCTAAACTTAACCCTGTCATATATTCCAGGCTAATGGGGAAGTTGCTCCTGTAAGCCCTCATGGCAATGCTGCCCTTTTGTGTTTATAAAGCTTCAGATGCTTCTCCAAACATTAAGGATGGATCCAACTTTACCATTTTTACACCGCTGACCAATTTTCATCATAGGAAGACACTTTATTTCTCAAGTCTCATTTTGAGGACTTTGGATTTAAGCAACACACACGTTCAGCACTGATTCCCAGGCATTCATTTACTGATTATTTCATTATCAGCCAAAGAGCAAATATTGAGAGGAGTTAGCTTGGTTTATTGCCAAGCTAATTACTTTTCCTATGCCATTGTTTAAATAATGTAGGAATGTGTTGACAACAGTGCTCATCCTCAGTGATTTGTTATTTGATGTTGCTTCCAGTATTAATTGTACATTATTAAAAATTATAATAAAATGGGGACACTTGATTACATACATCCATATAGACTTTCTTTAATTGGGGAGGGGTGAAATAACCATAGGCAGTAAATACAATTCCTTCAATCAAATTAGTTAGAATATTTAGTTTGCTGCCTTCGTGAATTTGCTTAAATGCTTCTCTAAATTTTATTGACAGTATAAAGCTGGTTCTAACAGTCAGATCTTCAGTATATTAAAAGAGCTCATAAAGGAATATAAAATATTAAAGAAAGTTGTCATTTATTACAGCTAAAATCAACTGTATGTGCCGAATTCTAATGCAATGGTTATCAACCCTTCCATGGCCAGCACCAGAAAACTCCACAAGAAAAGTGTCTCAAGGCCTGTATTTGCATAAACACTTTCAGATCTTTTTCAGAATTGCAGGCAGAATATTATATTAAAACCTCCTATCTAGCTATACAAGATTTATTATTTTTCAAGTAGTGTTTTACATGAACTCACTATTCCTCAGACTAACATAGTTCCACACCATTAATTCCATAATCATGGCTGAGAATTTGGTTCACACATCTTCGTTTTAAAAGGACATTCATATGCAAACACACATATCCCATCAATTACTGCAACATTTTAAAAAAAACCTGAGACAGTCATTGAAACGACCATATCAGTCACATTAATGATTTCATCTGATATTATACACAAAAGCACATGTTTTTACAGTTTCAAAAGTAAAGTGTCATTTTGATTGTGTTATTGTTGGAGAAAGGGAGTGTTAGGTTTAATGAATCTAGGTGGACATGTCTTTAAATATTTCATAATGCCATTTTAGGCACTTAAGTTTTTTTAAAATTTCACTTTACTCTCACTTTTTTAAAAGTCTCCAGATAAAAAACAAAGTGTGCAATAAAAGAGCCATATAAAACAAACCCCAAAGTATTCTTAAATTCAGCCCGTAAATTCACACAATAAAGTTAGATTTTCTCTCTGCTGTGTTTGAATATTTGTACATGTAGTTCTATACAGCCTAGTGCTTTTCCTGACAGCTCCTGGCAGCAGATTTCCTAAATTGTCATGCATCACTTAAGAGCTGGAGAAAAAAATAATTAATTATACAACTGTTGCCAAACAGCAACATTTCTCCCCCTGCTTTTGTACAATCACTTACACATGCAGAAACCTTCTGTTGCGAGAGTTACCAAGCAGCAAGGTTTTATACCCAAGTTACAAAAATCCCAAGGAAGCTAAATAAAAAATAAAATGCTAATAAATCTTCAGCCATAGTGATGTGAAAGTGAGTCTGTAATTTCTTCTGCCACTCACAATACATTTTTAACATATGTTTATTCAGTAAGGTCCCTCAATTATTATTTAGATCCCTCCCAGCTATCACAAGGGGTGCTGGATGTTTGATGTGGGCCTGTTGCGTCTGACAAGGGTCATGACAGAACTTTCCAACTGAGGAGTTCTAAAGTCATTAAAATTGCTCTTGAATTGTTTTGCTGGCCAGAAAAATAGCAAGAGGGTAGGCAAGATACCTGTACAAAACTCCCCAAACAGTATTTGGTGGGGAGTTTCAGTCTCATCATGGCCAAGAATATCCAAGTGGGAAAAATGAGAACATATTTTGCAGGCTTGGGGCAGAAGTGACATCCACCTTCTCCTTATGCCCCAGAGAAAGAAAAATCTCGTGAGCTTGGCTCTTTCTGCAGAGTTTCCCTTTGGTTCCTGATTTAGTGTAGGTTGGTACGACCCGCAGGCCATGCTGTATAACCTTTGGCACATCTGGGAGTACAAACCTCCCAGGGTTCTGGCACCACAGCTTCAGCATCCCCAGTTGAACTGGGAGCTGGTTCTGAGTTGTTTTTCCAATGGAAAAATTCCTTAGCTGGAAAATAAATGAACTGGTATATTTCTACTGATTTCAATGCAGTTACAGTCCAAATAAGCTGGATACTACAGTTGATCATATGCCAGTTAAAGATAATCAAAAAAAGCACTGTCCTTACTTCTTTTCCTGTGCTGAAGCATAAGCCACTGAAGCAACCAAAAACCCCCACATGACTCGTGCTAAGCAATGATTTCTGTATCTCTTTCTCTCCTGACATATTTCTAATCTACAGTTGAGCAAAACAGTTAAATACCCAGCAGTCTCACTCTGAACTGGGTCAGACTCTTGCCTCAGTTTGTTTTCTGACCTGCTCTTTTCTTGAGAGCAAAGTGACTTCAGTATTGATTTCTCCAAAGGATACAGAGTGAAAAACATGAAGCAGTTCCATTCTGATCGTCAACATTGACAATCAGATGCCTGGTGCTATAAAAACACTTTCAAATCCTTACTTAACTTTGGAAATATCTGACCTATAACTTCAGTGATTGCCTGGCTATTTGCAAGTACATGAATAACCTCCACAAAGCCAGAGCAGAGAAGAGAAACTTGGGACTGAAGGGGTTTTTTCCACAAAGCATGAGCATAAATTTAAACTGCTTTGGTTAGTGCCACAAAGGTGGCACCAAAACTAGAAGCCAGCTGAGTTGGACACAACTGTAAAGACTTGATGAGAAAGTAGTAAGTGTGCTATGAAGTGCAAAACTTCATTCATTTACCAAGGAAAAATACCTACAGAACAGAGGTACTGCCAGTGTTTACCAAGGACTTCAGCAATGCTTCTATTAACTTGTTAGCTTGCATGGCTGGGGAAAAAATTAAAAGGTATTTTCCTTGTATTAAAAAATCCCCAAACCCTAGGTTAATTCTATAAGCATGGCAAAAGCTGTTCAAAGTTAAGCCTGGTATTTTCAGAAATTGTTCTGAATGGCTCTGGCATGACAAAGATCAAGAGACAGCGACAAGTTTTTTAAGTGTTGTTTCAATTACGTGCCTAACATTTGCAATTATGGAGTTTTGAGAAGCTGAGGCAACAACATGTTCTCATTAATTTATCCAGCAATAACAGTTTTGGCATGAGGCTGGAATCACAGGCCAATAAAACAGATGAGCAGGCAGAGCTGTCTCTCACTGAAAAGACGATTGGCCTCAGTAGGCTTTCTTGCAAAGTCCATTACTAATTAAAGTATTTACACAGACTGAGAGATGGAAGACCTTCGCCAACCTTTTGGGACATGTGTTCATGGGAGGGAGGCAAGTGTCCAGGAAGAGCACAAGGAAAGAATTCCATGTGGTTACACACACACTTCTCATTTTACCACCGCTAGCGAGATATAGGCAAAGTGATGAAAAATTGACACCAGTGTGCAAGGAAATTCTAAATCTGTATTTGTCTCATGCTGGATTTTTATCACAGTCAGTATGTGCCTTCCAAGTTTCACAGTCAGTATATGCCTTCCAAAATGTTTTACCAATATTAACTATTAATTAGCTTGTAAAATTTTCTCACAAGGTACCCTGGGGTAGTAAATTTGACCACTTTTGATGAAGTTCTGAAGAAAGATCAACTAGTTTCTGCAAACCATTTTTGAAGTGCATCTCAAGAGTTCCTCAAAAATATGTTTCCAACACATTCTGCCAAAAAAATACAGTATCACCATCTGAGCAAATAAACCTGCCTGGAGGCTTTGATTATATAACAAGGTTATTTATTCATCTTTTACAGGTTTAATTTCCACAACAAACAATCTCTGTGGAGACTGGCATCATAAACATTCCAGTTGGTACAGTTACACTTCAGGAAGTCAAATTTAGGCAACACTATATGAGATATGGTACCTCTCTACTTCCTTGCAATTGTGGGGACAAGATTTTTAGAAATACTTATATACTTTCACATTTATTTTAAAATAAGATTTATTGCCTGTTAATTAGTTGAAATTATTGTCAAATGAATACTGATTTTCATCCTTTCCTCGAGCAGACACAGCACACATCAAAATATCCTGGCATAAGACTTAAAGCTGCTAATTAAAAAGTAGAGGCAATGTAGTTAGTGCGCATACCATTTGCTTTAATTTAACATCATTTAACATACTCGTACTTGCTTAGACCTATTGCCATTTGCAGCAACTCAGTAAGAGACTGTTCATTCCTTTTTCAGTGATGCCTGAGCCTCTTTAATAGAGAGAGTCAATATGTATCAGTATGAACTTTTCCAATTTCTACTTTGTCTTAAATGCAAATAACCAAAACCACCTTCATGCAACCATGTCCAAAACCACATGCACAACCCCCTACATTCTGAGCACAATATTCTGTAACAAAGATTGAATCAGATTTTATTAAACCTGTGAGTAACCTATTGCTGATTAAGGGAAGGTAATGATCCCTAAATAGGTGAAGATTTTAACACCAGATCTTTGAAAAACTGAAATACATACTAGATTCATGTATTCAACATTTTATTCCACAATTCTATTTCCTGCCAACTCTTTTGGTGCTTTGTTTCTCTACACATTGCCTTCTTGAAGAAATGCAGTTGCACATAATGAAGCAGAAATGCAGTGAAGAAAAAGCATTGTGGGTACCTCAAGACTGAGAAGGTACAGCCTTTACTCTCTCACTACTTTGTTCCCTCTCTCCTTACAAAAGGAGATGGAGACCAAAACTTAGATGACCAGACAAAATTCCCTTCTGCAGGACACTGGAATTCCCTCCTATAGCATATAAAAGTCCCTGTACCCCAATGAGCACAGGGCAAATTAATGTAGATATTTTTGTATATGGATGCTGACATCCTCATGTACTTCCTCCTCTCAAGAGGAATTGCTGAGAATGGAGAAGACTAAAGAGGGGGGAAAAATATTTTTAGTTGTTTGATTTTCCAAAATGCTCTAAAACAATTCCTGGTCAAGTCAATGAAAATTTGACTTCTTCTTCTCCTGTGAGCAATTAGACAGAGGTGACAGATTGTGGAAAAAACAATTCCACTATGGTATTTTCATTTGGACAAACTAATTGCCTTCTCACTGACTGCATGCAAAGAGCAAGGTCCTTCTGCTTAAGGTCCTTACCTAGAGCTCTGTGGAACTGCATTTGTGTCTCTGTCCTGTTAATTCTCGACATATCTTAAGAGGTAAGGCCTAAGTGATGTAGCCACGTGCTGCACGACAGAGTCAGCAGGAACCTCTGATGACTCTCAGCCCATCTGTCACACAAAGTGCTTCAGTGAGCATTTCTTACAGTTTTTCCACTGCCAAGTGAATTCGCTTCCCCACCACAAGTATTTTCCACATTTTATCAATACTTCAAATACAGGTTACAAACCAAACCCTCACTAATAAATTAGGGGAAATTTTACACTAAGAAGAAATGGTTAATTATTTTTATCAACACAGCTCAAGGTTCTTTTTCAATGTACTGATAGAGCTCTCTTTCATCAGGGCTAAAGTTTCAAGTACTGAATAATTGAGAGAGAAATAATACTCTATTATTAAACTACCAAGCTTTTCAGAGTACAACTGTGGGTTATGATGATACTGAGAAATATAATAGGATACTCCCAACAGCCCCATAATATCTTTCAGCCAGATGTTATGCAGAAGAGAGCCTGAATTCAGTCAAAGAAGAAAACATCCGATGCAGGGAAGGTGCTTAAAGCCTGAAGGGTATTACTCCATCGCTCAGTGCTATAATCCTTAAAAGATTATTTTGGAAATAAGAATCTACATTTTTTTCACTAAGCATAAACAAAAACTCATCTCTAACTTTACCTTTGATCAGTTCAGCAGTTCTTAACCTTAGGACAATGTTAGGACTGAAAGGACTGCACTTCACTGTGCCTCAGCCACAGCAGAACTGTTCCCAGAGAGAGTTACACTGCTCCCCACACACAGAGCCTACCCCTTCTTCCTAACAAACCTACAACGACTAAGAATAAGCTCTGCCTCTTTTTTGTTTGTTTGGTTGGGGTTTTTTGTGTTTTGTTTTGGTTTGGTTTTTTTTGTTTTGTTTTTTTTTGGTTTCGACTTTCAGCATTCACTCTTGATTTGATTCACAACAGATCACAGATCGGCTGTTGCATTTAAAATTAGAATATCTTCCTGATCTATCTGTGGGGACCAGACTTGTCTCAGGGCCTCTTTGCTTGGCTGCAGCTCCATGCAGAGCAAACTCAGAGCACACCTCAGCTGGCAGCCACTGTGCACCCCAACAGGAGTCCCAGACAGGAGAGATTCAGGGTACAAAAACCAAATAAAACACACTTCTGTTTTGCGGAAAAGAGACTCTACCACTGAAATGAGTAGCAAAGTAGGTATGTTTTAATTCCAGCGCTGGGACGCATGGGGGATAATTCCTCCAAAGTCATGCATGCCCTGGCTGTACTCAGCCTGGTATATATCGGGTTACACGTTACACATGCATTAAGTTTCTTAGTACGCCTCTACATATTCATTACCTAGCCCTGCCTAGCCTCGCCTGGTATTATAATGAGCTCCAAAGTCATTTACATCCACACTGCGCCTGCGCCGTGTTGTCTGGTGGTCATGGGCAGGGGGCTTGGGATGAAGTAAGGGTCTTCCTCAGATGAAGTAAAAGGGTCTTCCTCCTTCCAAACTTTTCACCTTGCCTACCTGCGCATGCTCTTTATGTCCTTGGCTCAAATCCAAACTCCGAAGCTGGCTGAAGCTGTTTTTAGGTTGGAAAACAGGATCTTTGGTCATGATTTCTTCTTTTTTATCAATAGTCTCTTAGCTTCTCATCCTGCTTTGGTCAGCACAATAAGTATCAAGCAAGCTGTATGGTTTGTTCTTTAGCAAACATCTGTTTCCCCCCCTTCATCCTGATTCACTTTTACTCAGTGCTTTCTCAAACACATTTAAATAACTACCATATGTATCCAAGAGCTCAGCTTCCCTCTACTCCCATGTCATCAAAACTGGACATCCTGGCTACCAGCATATACCAGGAGCTAACAATTGCCTTATACTAATCTCACTTTGTATGTTCTTTCGCAATTTGTCTCGGGTTACAATTCCTATAAAGAGTAAAAAAATGAAACCTCATAAATGAAATTTGAATGCTATTTCTCCCATCACTGCAGACTAAATTTCACTATCATCACTGAGAAAAAAATCATTACAAATAGTCTGCCTGTGGTATTTATGTTCTGCCAGTAGCTACAGTACAAAAGAAGTGATCAAATGACGAAACACTGCAGAAACAGAGTGAATTTTGGCTTCTCAAAATGAAATAGAGAAAAGAGGTGGTCACTTACTACAAATGCTTCAGGAAGATAAACATCAGGGAGTGGAAAAGGCAGGATGAAGACAAGAACAAGAGAGGCATCAATACATTCAGGCAGTGAATGATAAGGCTGCCAGTGTGGAGTGCTGAGTTCTGGAACAGCCTCTGAATGGGAAAGACAAGACACACCATGTAGTGTTCTGTGATATGGCTGCTGTTGCTGATGGGCAAGTCAGCAGCTTTCCTTCACTTGTGTTCTCACCTCCTTACGGCTTGCTCTGCTATGCTGATTGAAAAGTCTCCATGCAGTCTAACTGCAGTGTTAAAGAGATAATGCAGCACTTGAGTCTTTCTGTTTGGGAGGATTCAGATGGGTATGAACACCCTGTCATTCCATTTTAAAGATGAGATTCCCTCAGGTTACTCAGAGCAGTTCACGCAAATGTGCAAGTATTCGCTTTTAGTTCATACATACACAGAAAATATTAACAGATCTTTAAAGCCTTGCTTTAATAACAAAATCTGCCTGCTAAACTTCAGTTATTCTTTCCAGACTAGGCTGGTCCTGAATGAATGTAAATTATACTGTGACAAATCAATTCTCAGGTGACAAAAGCACAGCCACAGCAGCCAGCTACACACGCTGTCAGAAGCTCATATTCCAGGGAAGGTGGTAAAAGGTTATTTTGGACACTTGCTGTTATTTGATCCTCTAATAGCAGTTGGGAATGCAGCCAAACCCCTGCGCCGTTGGTGACAACAGGCTGACAAATACTTTCTATCAAAGTGATTGATAAACTCTTTGCCATATTTAGTAATTGTTTTCCACAACTTCTGAGCTTTATTTCTACCCTGCCTTCACAGCCCCTGATGGCTGTCCACTGAACAGCTTCTGAGCATTAAATAATCAATTTCTTCAGCAGGTCTGAAAGCAGCAAATTTATAGAGCTGTCACCCCAACACCCAGCCATCTCCACCCTCATTTCTTCTTAACAGGATGGCCGGGTCTGAAGAGGGATAGCAAAAACAAAGCAGAAGCACCTAGGAGAAGGACTGAAGAGGGGATTTAAGGAGAACGTCCACACACTGGATACAAGAAGATTTAGGGATTCTTTCTCTTTCCCCAACCCAATGAAAATTTCAATCCTACCTAACATGCCTCCCAGGATTTATTCAGCCTGCTGTCACAGGAACAAGTACGTTTTATGAGCATTTGCACTGAAAACCAGTGAAGGCACCACACACACCAGCATTGGAGTTCCTAACAAAGTCCTCACTGCAACTCAGGTACAAAGCTCCTTTCTCACAGAAAATGCACAGTTTACAGTATTAAGAGCAAGCATCTCTCTTTCTACCTGGAGTTTTAGCTAAATTAATCTTTTGGAACTGCCATGATACAGTTTTTCTTGAATGAAAAAGTATCTTATTACCAATATTATTACTGTATAAAAAACCTACCTCCCAGTTGAAAAGTCTATTAATAATTGGCAAATTGAGACTTTTCATTACTTTTTGTGAAAAACAAGGTTCACTCTCTTCTGAGAATTTAAAAGTTTTAATAAAAAGACAATAAGGGACACAAACAATAAAAGCAAAATTTACAGCACTGGGTACCCTTGGCTCTCAGCCAAGAGCACACCTGCTATTGCGGAGACACCCTTTACATACCTTTACTATTACATCAGCCTAATGCATATTCATAAACAATTATACATATTCAAACTTTTCCCCAAACCAGTTTACATATTCTAGCAACTGTTTAGCATGGCTCCTCCTTGGGTCTGCCTTTTCAGAGCATGCGTGTTTCTTGGCTGTGGTTTTGGTCAGTTTTTATTATCACCTTCAGTTTGGGCCTTGGTCTATGATGTTCACAGGTGGTACTTGCTGATAGTTGGCAAGTCACTAGCAGGACTCTTCATCTTACGTTCATTGGATGTTATCCCACCACGT
Organism: Dryoscopus gambensis; assembly: GCA_013389985.1. Lineage (NCBI taxonomy): Eukaryota > Metazoa > Chordata > Aves > Passeriformes > Malaconotidae > Dryoscopus > Dryoscopus gambensis. The sequence goes on from WEIT01011823.1 coordinate 86,767, forward strand.
AGACAGTTCAGTTACCACAAGCATAACTATATCAGCTATTTTACTACAGAAATAAAGGCATTGGTTATTGTTACCAAAAAAAACCCTATCTCTTTATAGCAAAGCTACTTTAACATTATATACAGCATTCATGTTAATATTTGTGGAAAGCCAATATTATAATATGTATTTTTCGCATTTTCCATCAAAGACCATACCATGAAACAGCAGTTACTGTATTCCTTATAATCTCTCTCCTTTTATTTAACTCCTGACTTGCAGAAAAGTTTAAATCATCACAACTGTTTTCAGAAAGGAAATATTTAAAAAGTACAGTATCTGTAAAAGACCAGGTTACTCAGGTGCAATAAAAAAATTACAGCTTGCCTTTTACTTGGGCAGTACTGTCCTATTACTGCAGTGGATCAAAAGTCTCTCTTACAGGTTCCAAACCTTAAAAAAGGATGATACTTGGTATTAATCTGCAGTTCTGGCTGCAACCTGAACACTAATCCTTTGAGAACTGTTTTAAGTTAAGATAAGTTTCAACTATCTTGAAGATGCCAGTTTGGCATGTAGGGTTTTTTCACTTGAGACTTTTCAAAACCAACTTAGAAGATCTGTGTTTCTAGCTGAAAGTCCCATTTAAAATGCTTAAGAGTAATATGCAGTGTATCTTGACTAAAATATACTTTTCTGACAGTTCAAAAGAGTTAATGATATTTAACACCCCGAACAACTCTCAACTTCCCCCAATAACTTTAGATGTGCAGAGACCAGAGAGATGTTATAAAATGAGATATTATTTCTGTATATTTCTTTCCTTTCAAGAATATTCTTCTTGCCTTAAGTAAAGTCTCTCTTCAAAATGTGTTCTAAAAGAAAAAACCCGGTTTTGGAGAAGACACTGCATTAAGATGCTGATCTGATCTTCTTAGTTCTCAAATTAATAGTTGATACCAAGTACAGTCTGTCTGACCGAAGACAAACTTTTCAGCTTCTATTAGATGATCTGAGTATTGCCTGAACCAAGAAGTTATTTAATTCAGTTTTGGATTACAGGATCAAAGTACAGTGAACAGCAGAGGGGTTGGTTGGTGGGTTGGGTTCTGCTTTTTTAGGGGGGAGGTAGGAGCACATATGTCAGAATAGAAGAGACTTTTAGCCCCGTATTAGTGAGGCCATGTATAAATGAATGGTATTGCTCTTTTAAATCAATGACATTTCAGGTAGTTATTAAAATAAAGGAGTAAGTATCTGTCTTGGGTTACAATATGTAACCAAAAATGTTTATTCTATTTTCATCTGTTGAAATCGGCTGGAAGATATTTTTATCCCTTGTAACTCCAGGGGAAAGAGGGCGGGTGCCTTCTGTTAATGGGTCAGTCGTTAAAACCAGATGGGGCAGTGCTTCCTTATCTCGTCCTCCACCCATCCTCCTCCAAGGGGATATCACCTGGGAATGAGCCATTTAAGGCTCTCCTTGTGACCGATAACATCACATCATCCCACTGGGAGATGCTCCACTGAGTGGAAGGAGCCAAAGCCTCTCTACCTGCATAAAACCTGCAGCTCAGAACACCAGAGCAGCTGGCTTTTCCACTGGATTCCCAGAGGAAGACTGGACCCATCCTGTCACCACTGGACCCTTCTACAGGATCACCTCTGCTCCAACGGAGCCACATCTGCCACTCCAGGAGGACTTACTTTGGACTGCTGCCCACACCCTGACCAACAGGGTGTCAGGTCGTATTCTGACCCTGTCAGAGTTTCTGGGATTATTTGTTTGTTGTTGGGTTTTTTTCTCTGTACCACTACCTTTGTCGTTTGTAATATTCTTAGTAAAGAACTGGTATTCCTATTCCCATATCTTTTGCCTAAAAGCTCCATAATTTCAAAATTATAACAATTTGGAGGTGGGGGGTTTACATTCTCTATTCCAAGGGAGGCTCTGGTTTCCCCTGGCAGTCACCTGTCTTCTAAACCAAGACAGTATCTTATTTTTTCCTTTCTCCCAGTTTTGGATATGTCTTTCATTCCTGGCACTTATCTTGAACATGAAACCTTTGTATGAATTCATAAATATAAATTTATGATCAAATTGTAAGTCAGGAAGAAGACAGTGAAATTTCAGAGTGCGTTCTTCCCTCACACTGTTTACAGCTAACACAACCCACACCTATGCCTGTGGCGCCCCTGGTGAGTCTGCTGACAGCTACAGTGCTACACTAACTCCAGAGCCAGTCTCATTTTACATTCTGAAAAGATGCCGTTTTGCACTGAAAAATATGCTGTCTGTTAACAAAAAGGAACAAAAAGCTGCTTGCACAAGGAAGCGTGTGCACTTTGTTATATTTCCAAAGACCTTCAGACCTAGACAGTCCCTTTATGCCTGGATGTGCAGAAAGAAAGCAACAGGTGAAGAGTACAGCAGAACAAACTCCTGGCCGCAGGACCACTTTCACCTCTAGGCAGAGGTAAAGCTCAGCAATTCCTTATCCCATGGCCTGCAACACTGAAGTAACATAAATACGTGAAACTGTCCTACTTCAGTGGGGCCACCTGAACACGGAACTCTGGTCAATGCTGGATGCCTGTGGCAATAATTTCTCAAAAGATAGGAATTAAAACAGGAAATGCAAGTGAACAGCTCAACCAGTTAAAGAAAAGGCAAACAAAAACAACCATCAAGATCATTACAATCAATGTGGACTTAGGAAAAAAACCAAGGTGATATCAGTTGAGGTGAACAAAACTTCAGAAGGGTACTAGGACACTGCAAGCAGACGTGATGCTGCTTCAGTCATACTTCTCTCTAGAAGCTCACAACAGTCCCAGAAAGCATTGAAAGAATTCCAGTTTCTATCAGGTAAATGGGATCAAAACTTTCCCTTTTTAAGGAAAAAAAAATTGTAAGTAAGGCATGAACTTTTCAGGAACTACTGATTTTATCTATACATAGCTTCTGGTTTTTAGCTGTGTATAGATAAAAGCTACAACAAGATGGATGCAGGTTGCAAACTTACTCCAACAGCAGTTTGGTGCCTAAATTCTTTTCATTCTACAGCTCCTTTAAATGCTACCACTTAATCTGCCTTGTGAGCAGGCCATTTCAACTATTCTCTGCAGTTCCTCCCCAAACATTTTTCAATAATAGTTTTTAAAACACCAGAATGCTTAAAGGCCAGTGGCAACATACACGTGGTCTCTTGCTCAACCCAACATTATTATTAGAGTTGCCAGAGTGCAGCACAACCTTCTGGACAGGAAAGATTTCAAGATGTTTGAGTCCCCAGTGTTTTCTGTGTTTGCCAGGGTGATATGCAGCCTAAGACACCTTGAACAATTGGAACACCTTGCAGATACACAGAAGCTGACTATACTGCTCAAAGGGCTGCATCTTACTTGAGTGACGGGAAACATTTCACATGGCAGTTCACGTACCCTAAACCTTCTCTTCAGACTCCAGCCTGCCCAATCCCCCTACGAAAGCAGCAGTTTGGTGAGCACACAGATTTCCTGTGTTGGCATTTGTTGCACAAAGGCTTGTGCAACTTTTTCACATCAAGCCCACCCAGAAACCACAGTAGTTCCATGGTGCCTCCTCCTACCCTCCACTGGTCCCCGGTTTGAAAGCCAGAGCTCGTGCTGTCTGTCAGACAGTGCACATGTAGCCTCTCCTTTATTTGCCCACTGAATTCTTCTTTTCAGGGTTTTCACTTTCTGTCAGTCTTGTCTGAATGGAACAGAAGTTGAAAGGTTTGAAGTGTTTGGCAGCCAGGCAACAGCCACAGGTGTTTCCACAGGAAACTGGTTTTTCCCTTATATATAAGCCATCACACTAATGCTGGCAGTCCCATCAGGGGCCTGACACTCATTTTCAGAGGCCAGCAATAACCAAGCCTGCAGGGTAAATTGTCAAGCCCCTACCACTCTCCCTCCCCTTGGCTTTTAAGTGGAAGAGAAGGGTTGAGGAAGGAGGTTCTTCAGACAACACTATCACAATTTAACCTATACTGTACATTTCACTTGGCAGAACTTGGAACAAGCCAATTGAGGCTTCTGCTGGAGAAATCTGTAGTTAAAACCAAAGAGCTGAAGAGCAATCACCCTGTACCTAACTCATTACAAGTCCCTCAGAGAATCTGATCATTGGTAAGGAAAACCTGAAAACCACTTGAAAGAAAATTAAGCACCATTGGACACAACAATTTGTATATGAAATACAGATTAAAATAATGTTGACCTAAATGAGAATGTGTTTACAAGACTCTTTAAAAAAGAACACATATCACCTATGGTGTTTGCTTTGGTGACCTGAAAGATTTATACAAATTTTTAAAAGGCCATAGACCTGCTTATGAAGCTTCCTACATACCTCTAGTCTAGGCTTCTGGTTAGTAGATTTTTAATTCTTCCTTGTCATTTTGTGAATCTTGCCTCGTTTCAAATAAAAAACTTCAGTTCAAATTTGTAGTTTACAAGTTAATCTCTTTACAGCAACTTGACTTACCTCTATTTTCCCAGAGAAATTGTTGTCTAGGTAGAACAGCAACACCATTGCTATAAAGACCTCATGAGTTGTGACAGGCTCTGTAACTTCGGAAAAAATTAAAATTAAGAGACAGAAAGAGATTGTACTTATAGTTTTGTTTTCACAAAACAACATATATAATAAACAAAACAATTTTGTTAAAATTACATGTAAGAAGGCTTTGCCAGGTCAGGCCATCCAAACCCTTGAGATACACACACTCTTTCTGAATTGCATATATTAAATTCAGTAGGAAATCTGGTATTAATACTGACTCAAACATCATTTTTGACAAGTCAAATAACATAGAGATCAATGACTGTGCCAGCTCTCAGTTCCACACATTCTTAGAGAACAAGTGAGCATTTCCTCATTTGGCAATTTCAAAGGAACAACTGTACAGCTGTATGTTGTGTCTGACCAAGCATAAATCGTTTTCTTAGTCCCAAAACTGCAAGACTTTGACAAAATACACAGTACAACTCAAAGAAGGGAAAGGTGTTGCCGAGTTGCTTTGATTGGCAACAATTCTTTAAAAACAAGTTATACATGAATATGGCAAAGTTAATGAACTGCATTATCAGGAGAGAGTATCAGCTGTCAGAATCATTAGAACTGATGGAAATGATTGCATTATTGTGCCAGCACAAATATAAATCTTAAAAATTATTTTTTTTGCTAAGATTATCTTCATGCATCCTGTCGTAGCCCACTTATATGCTAAGTTATCAGCAGGTTTAGTTGGTGTCAATTGAGAAAGTGATATAAAAACTGACACGATTGTTCCTACTGAGCCTCCTGATCTCTCCTAACACTGTTGGTTACTCAGAGAAAACTTCACTGGCATGAACTAGAACTGACCAGTCACCATGCCACTCCCTCCGCTGTGTTTGTCCACCCCATGCCATCCTTCTCACAATCACCACAGCATTTCTTCTTTAAATTGCACTTCATTCCTGAGAAGAGACCAACTCCACTTCTGGGGGGCAAAAAAGCTCCAAACGGCTCCATGAGCACCGCTGTTATCTGCGTTAATGTTACATTCCAGAGACTATTACAAATGTTCTCATTTGGGCACTACACTACTCTCCACCCCAGCACAGCAGCTCAGAGCGAGCCACAGCAGAGTATTTTTGCTCCTTTCCAGTTTACATGTGCCCTTCCACAGAACCATAGAGGCAGATTGCCACCTTTAAATGAAAGAATCTGTGAAAGAAGTGTGAACTTGCCAGCATACTCTATAGTCTTTCCTCACAGTCTCCTAAAACAAGCTGTGCCTTCAAAACAAGCAACAACCAAGTGTAAGATACAAGCCAACAAGCTGCCAGAAACCAGCTCCCTCCAAGATAATCAAGATAACCCTGGACAAATCCAGCCAATGGACTGAAATGTTATTTAGGAAGGGGAACGACAAACAACACGCAGAGCAAAAGACTACATAAAAATTGTTTCCATAGAAATCCTGTCTCCTAAAACAGTGATAGAAATCACCATGGCAACTAACCTAAGGAATTATGATGCATATTTAAAATTTACCCTGGTTTAAGGATTAGAGGACAAATCAGACCACTGCTCAAGCAGCTGTATCCCTCTTGGTGCAAGTGGAAGCAGGATGCTTTCTTAATCACAACTTATTATTTCTTCTGCCATTTAGTAAGATCTATTACTAATTTTCTCTTCCAAAGGAACCCATGCACATGGGTTTTGATAATTTTTAGAAGTTATGTTTCAGTTGTCTCCATAAATTGCAAACAAAAACACCAAAAGCACCAAGGTATCCTGGACATTGTTTGTAAGCTCTCTATAAAATGGGAATCAATAAGCCAGTAGAAAAGAAAGGGATTTAGGTGTTTTTCTGCTCATTCTACAGAAAAGCCATATAATTTTTTTGGTGCAGCCATGTGTTCAAAGGAATCTGTGTGACTCCACTAGTAGGGATGATAATTTGTCCTATGCCTGTGAACAAAATGATGCATTCTCTGCTATGTACCATTTATATTTTTAGTCTCAGCTGGCTTTAAAATCTAACTCTAAATATTTTAGGTCTGTTCATATCTGCGCTGATTTAGAGTAAAAAAAAACCCCAAACAAGTGATCTCTGGCCACTGAACACATTTGGTTAAAAATTAGTATCTGTTAGGAATGATGAAACCATTGTTATCTGAATATTTACTTTCTATACTTAATGGCAATTAATCAACTCACAGAAGTTTGTGAAGCCATGCCTTAAGGTCTTAATTTTCCTTCACTTTCACAGCAGTAACTTTGGTGCTGCCACCAGTTTCAAGTAATGACAAATACTCAAAATCCTACTCTGGGGAAATCTGGAGTGAAAGTTTGTTTAGGTTGCTGAAAGTTATCTTTCTTGAGAACCATCTTGGTCCCCTTTAATTCCATTCCAGCTGTTGTATTTAGGACACAGATGGGTGAATAACTCCCTATCAGCTGCTCGCCTGTTCAAAAAGCACATTTATTTCAAATATAAAGGTTATTTCTGAGGACAGCTAACCTAATATTATGAGGTCTTACTGTCTTCCTGCTTTTTAAATTCCTTACGTAGCTTAAGACCCTAAATAAAAACTCTGGCTGTAAATGACATCCTGAAACAAAAGATATTTGTGAACTATTAGCTAGGGTGGAATTTGCTATAATGCATGTGGCTGATCCAGTTCCCTCCCTTAATTGTATGGAGCCTGTATTTGGAAGCTCTAACTAATAAGCTAAGAGGGTCTTTATGGCTTTTAATTTTCAAACAGCTGGCTGGTATGGAAAAAAGGTGTCTTGGCACAGAGAATTATTTATTCCTGTGTAGATTCAGTGTGACTAATATGCCACACAACAATGTAAATCTGCAAAATAAGTAATGTGAAACATCTACCCAAACTCTGGCAAAAATTCTTCCCCATCATTTACCCATTAAAAATGTTTTTATGCAGAGGTAAGATTTCAACAGCCCAAGAAGAACACCACATTTGGCATATGCTCAGCATCAAAAAAAAACCAAAACCAACCCAACCCACCTCGCAAGTACTGTTCATTCATTCTCTGAAGTACATCAGTTCATTTCAATTGTAGGTTTTGGTTGTAATCTTCTCTATTGTTTTACATTATGCTTTCTATGCATTGGTTCCAGAAGACCGGAAATTTTTCTTTATGTCACTGTGTTTTTCAAATTTTATCCTGTGGTTAAGAGCAGCATTAGTTGCTAAGATGTTACACAGGGATATACAATGGACCTAAATTTTTCTTGCCCCTGTCTGTTTATCACTGTCAAGTAGAGGAAAAAGAGAAAATCAAATTAGACTATTCTTGCTTTTTCTGAAAACAGTTGTTTTGCCTTTCAGGTAAAAATGCTTTTCCTCTTATTTATCTGCCCATTCAAGCTTTTGTGGAATTCTCATGTAAATAAATAGGAAGAGGACATGCACTCTCAACAGCTCTGAAAATGCTTCTGACTTCCACCACTCTATGTCAAGATCAGAAAAATTCTGATACCATGTTTCCCATCAGACAGGTGTACATAGAACACAAGAATTTCTAACTACTCAGCATGAGTTAAACTGGTAAATTAAAAAAGAAGAACAACAAAACACAACAATACAACTTACAAAAAAAATTAAATGAACTTTTCCAAGAGGAACAGATAATTCCTTTTGTTTTGTCCCTTTTGTTGAACACCTTATATACCTTTTCTGCAGTACAAAGAGACTTTTTCATTATTAATGTCTGAAGGTAGCTTATTGCCAGTTGAGCAGTCTGCTACATCACAAACTAAAAAATTGTCCCTTATCTGCTGGGTGGCTCCAGTGTAGTGCACCCACCTTCAGCTCACCAGGCTTGAGAGCCAGTCTTGGCTCCACATTGAAAGGAATGACATCGATTTGTCTTTACAAACAAACTGTGGGTTTGCTGATAGATAAAAGCTAGATACTGAGAAGTGAAAAGAAGCAATGAGAAGGACCATAAATTCCATAGAAGAAGAAAAGAGGGGGTATACATTAGAAAGGGGTCTGTATTAGGGAAGTCTGTACCTCTCAAGTACCTCAGCCAATGGGGAAAGAGAGGGAAATGCGGCCGGGAAATTGGGATTAAAAGGAGGCTGCATCCTCTAACAATTTGAGAGACTCCAGGGGAATGCCCCATGGCCTCTCCCTTTATTCGAATAAACAGGACTCCTCTGTCTCCTTTTTTGGACACAAACTTCTAGTGTTTGTGGACTGATTTTCCTGACAAGACGGAGCACTTCACAGAAGTGCTCGTGAAATCCTCCCCGGAGGGCTTGTTCTGTGGACCTATGCTTTTTGTTTTCTCTTAGGGACTGGTGGCGAGGACAAGCACTCTCTACCACCAGTCAGCTTCCTTCCTGTGAACACATCCTGATTTTTCCTCGGCAAATGTGACCGTTTGCCTGAAGACTCAGCAGCCACTGTCGTGTATCTCCTCTCCCACAGTTAGTTTCCTATGCAGAGTTTACACCTTTATTAGAAGAAAATCAGCCATTATCCAGGCTCTTGACTACAAAGAAAGGAAAACGCCATCTTGGGCCATACCAGAGAGAAAACCCAGGATCTGGAGGTGGGGTTCTTGCACTCACGTGGAAGGGAAGGATACGCACATGCTGCATGAAGCAGAGGCTGCCACTTTGGGAGCCATGAAGACTGGCATACACAACAGACCTTTCTAACCAGGACCGGCAACAAGCAATGCAAATTCTCCTCCTGGGATTTGCCACAATCTGTCCCAAGAGGCATCATCCAGCTAAAGTCACTTAGTGACCTGCACAGACGGCACCAGCCCTTACTCTGAGGACCTCCACAGGGCTTCATAAAATTCCAACCACAGGCTGCCATCCTGAGTTCAGCAAATGAGCAGAGAGGGAGGACAAATACTCTCAATCTCCATAAAAATGGTTTCCTGTGGTGAAGTGTTTGAAGAAGCAAATCCACTCTCCACATTGCATCCAAGAGTAACATCCCTCCGTAAGGATTTCGTAAGCAAAGTGCCTTCTATCCAGTAAACTACAAGAACCACAATCAAGCACAAGACACTTCACTACCAGAGGAAAAACTAAACAAAACAGAAACAAAAAGAAAAAACACTAAAACATCCACAACCCTACAGGTAGTTATATATTGCTAATCATATAGAAGACATCAGCAGTGAAAAAAGGACTGGGTTCTATGAAACTAGGCTAAAATATATTGGCTGGATATCCTAAAATAAACTGGAGTATTTTCCTGGTCTAATACATTTGTGATTAAATAGTGTTTAGGAATATCTTCTGAATTTGTTAACAGCTTCTCAGGAAGCTTTTCAGAGAGCAAAGGTTAATACACACTTGGAATTACCCAGTTGATTTGTCATCTCATCTTCATGTGGTTAAGCCCATCAGAGGAACCAATATAAATTTAACACCATTTCAGGAAAGGCTTAACAATATCCTGTGTCATATCGTTTAGAGGAGGTCATGTAAGTTCCAAAGGCAGCCTTTCACATCCACCATATGACACTATTAAATCCAAATGTTTAAAGCAAGATCTTATTAAGATTACCCAGCTAGACAGGGGATACATAGTATTTTACCTACAAAGCACTGTAAAATGTCTTGAAGAGTCAGCTTCACACTGATGCTGATTTCAAAGATTCGCTGATTGAGAGTCTTAATTAAGCAGCTGTATTCTAATAGACTGTTTAGCCTTCTCTGAACTAATATTTCCTAAGCAGCTTGCCAATTCAAAATACTTTATTCTTCATATGTTGTCGCTTTCGGCTACTTTGCTCTACGAAATCACCCTTAAATTATTTCTGTCAGCAGTATGTCAGTTGAGTAGACTCTTAAGCTTCAGCCTCCCACTCAAGTGAAAAAACACACAGGAAGTCTTGTATTTTTTGACTATCAAAACTGAAAAAAAAAGTATTATTCGTTGTAGAGACTGCAAATGTTAAACAGTTGCAACATGCAAATATATTACCACCTGTAGCAGTCTGAGGTTTCCCCATTAGCCCCAGTCATTAGGCTATAATCAAGATTGTTTGTCTCATTCTCTCTGGAATAAGTAGACAAGGAGTTTCCTTCACCACTGCTTCTCATAATTTATTTATTCATTTTTGTCACACCTGCAATCAGCCCTAAAGTTCTGGGACAAAGACTAACTTCACTTTCCTAGGGCACATCCACGTGGGGTTTAAACAAAAAACAAAATGCACCCAGGAACAAACAAACAATCAAACAAACAAACAAACCCCCACACACACATTTTCTATGCAAATCGGATTTCTGGATCCTGGATGAAATAAACAAAATGAGTCAAAACAAGATGCAACACACCCACAAACAGCTTCTGGTTTTAACTATAAAGGTAAAGGTATGTGCAGCTTCGTAATTTGAAATAAAATTCCTAGTGCTGCACAGCTGAATGAATTAACAGGCACAGGAAAGAGCTTTTCCACTCGCATTTCAGAGTTCATGTTCACAGTGTGCACTGTGAGATTTACAAGACACTTCACTTACACACGTACACTTGCAAATACACAGCTCACCAAAACCCTAATTTCTAACTGTGCCTTGTTTGTAACATCTCCATCTTGAGAGATTTTCCTAAGATATTTGCTATTAAACATTTTTGTTGACTTGCAACTTTTTGTGAGTTGAGCCACAAAAAGCCCAACATGCAAAATGCATCAAGTGAGACAGTGAAGCCAAAGTGTGCCTTTTTTAAAATCCATAACCCTGTGGTTAAGTACTATGTCTTGAGATGAAACTCCCAGAACTTTTGCATCCTCCCAGGGTTTCCATCTGCAAGAGTAATGCTCTGATTTCCATACCTTTCAATACCCTGGTGAGAAGTATTCTCAGTTTTATCTGTTTAGGGTTTTCATGGATGTCTATTAATCACCCACTGGAATACACACTGGATCTCAAGGTCCCACTTGGTAAGGACCTACTCCTAGAGCTCCATTTCGCTCATCAGTGCATCATATTATTAGAATTCTGCCCAACAGAGTGGATATTTGCATTTCTTCTGGACACCCATGGGGATAGCAAAGATTCATTAGAATGGATTAAAAAAATGCTTTTCCTTCTAGTCTAATGTAGATCAACTCTGAAAAGGAGAACTAACTGCCTACAGAGATGGGCCACATGGAAGTGGAAATGTCTTTTTTCACAGTGGGAATTGAATGGTTCACTCATACCCCATGCAACTACCACAATTACTCAGTTACTGGAGAAAGGAGTGGAAGGCAGCATAAAAGTCCTCTTGCAGATGTTCTTAAAGCCTAATCTTCCATTGTATTGGGTTTGATATTAAAAAAAAATATATTAAAAGCCTAAAAAACCAGCAAGACCCCCCAAACACTGCTTCCTAATGAAACAAAGAAAAAATTCAACATTATCTTTTTCAGAAGAGCAAAAGAAGCAGAGGATACTAACATGATCATTCCTGCCCTTGGCAGGGGGTTGCACTAAATGACCTTTGAAGGTCCCTTCTGACCCAAACCATCCTGTGATGATCTGCTGCATCTGCATGCTGTTATACACCATTATCAGAAAAGAAACAAGGCCAAAAATAAAGACGGTTCCATACGTGACGGAAAATATATCATACAGATTGTAACAAGCCATGGAACTTCTCTCAGAGGACAAGTTATTTGTGTTCTATACTGGACAATTAATGTCATCAGAGAACACAGATTTAACAGCCCTCATTAAAAGCATCTAGAGAATTTCACTGCTACAGTGGCTGTGACCAACCCAGGATGCCCAAGAACAAATCAAGGTTGCATCCTTCACTCCTGTATGTAATTTTTGCTGAATATACTTCTGTTCATTATACCTATGGTCACTCTGTATCTCTCTGTGTATTTATTTCATTGAAAAAACATTGCTTTACTCTTATTGTAACAACATCTACTGGCTGCTAATACAAGATTTCTATTTTGGCACTGAGCAAGAGCAGGTACCCTGTTCTGAAGGTTTGAAATCGAAGGAGCATTTTAAGGGGACTGATAGGATTTAAATCTTAAAAATCTCAATATTAAAAAGGAGCAAGATTTCAAAGACATGTTAGGAAATTTTTTAAGTAATTTTAAAAAAATCAGTAAGCTATTTCCCCATCAAGCCATTTGTAATCCAACTTTATAGTGGAACACAAAAGCGGCTCTAAGTAGTTTTCAGAACACATATGTAGAATACATATTCAGCTTTCAGTGTCTACATATGTGCTGAACCAGTTAAACAGATTTGCTTGTTAACTGATTTCAGAGACATGGTAACAGACAACAAAGATTATCAGAAGACAAAAATCCTATGCTATACAGTGAACCATTATAGAATCATTACATATGACATACCAGTTCATGGTATCTCTTAAATGGAATATCCAGATAAATTTAAAGAAACTGAAATTATGAGTCCGTCAGATAAGGATATGTTGTACCCCACTTTATGGGGGTATGTATGGGTGTAGTTCTTTTCAAATCACAGCTCATGCACCTTTATGCTTACTTTATTTTAACCTAACATTTTCAAGGAGGAATTTCTACGGGGTTGAAGGTAGAAAGAGTCACAAAAATATTGGCAGAGAAACAAACCACTGAGAAAAGATTTATAACTTTATAAAAAACATATAAAATGGAGATTAATTCTCTAAAATAAGCCTTCATTAATACGTGGCAGCACAGTGAATTTTATCATATATTAAGTCATCTGGGAGTCCTGTCTAAAATGTTTCCTCAGGACATCTTCAAGAGTGGGGGGGAACGATACCTTAGGTTTTAACTTCTATATTTTTTCAAATCCTGTACTACTTAGTGTGTAACTCTGAAGTTTCTTGTAGCCTGTTTGCTGTTCTGTTATGCCAGATAGACATAACAAAGCTTCTTGAGCCTGCTCCCCAAGGACACTCAGACTGTCCTAGGCCCAAAGTGTGTAAACTAACATCTTTAGAAGGAGAGTGAGCTTGGAGAAATTACATCATTAACTGAAGTTTTAATTGGAGAATTAGCCCTGATATACAAATGAACCAACCTTATAAAAGTGTGAAGAACTTGTGATTCTGGGTCCATCTTGGGTGTTGCCTTTGGCCTGCCCAGGGTGTGCCTTTGAAGGCCCTTCAAATAAATACCTACCTTTATTTCCTTATTCCTGTCTAGTCTCTGGTTTTAGGTAGCCACCTCAGGCATCAAGAGAGCCAGCGATGCTTACCCTATTTGCTTTACAATTCTTTTATTTAATGCTGTGTTTCAGTGATTACTCTCAGACAGTCTGAGATGAAGGCGCATGACTGATCCCAATCAGCTCTAGTGCATAAGCCATTCCCTTTCCTAAAAACTCTTACATGATAGGCAACACACAAACTTGGGAGAAAGCTCTGATAAATTTTACTGAACCAGTCAGTTCTCCTACCACAGCTCAAGCATCTTGGACAGCAGGATTTGCTCACTGCTATAAGTCTTAAAGAGGAAACTTAAAGAAGTACTTGCCTACGGAAAAATCCTACATCAGTAAGGGAGGTATGAACAGTTAAGTTACTCCCTGTTTGAAAGCAGGCATAACAGCTCACCCCAGTCTACTGTAAAGCTCCTCCCAGGGGCAAAGGTGCCTGTGAGCCCAGGGTTAGCTTTGATACAGCCCTGCACTGCTACCTTCTCTCAGGTTTGTGAGACACTGATAAAGTGTGAGACACATCTGGCAAACACCAGGCAAAATGAACACATTAACAAGGAAAAATCACAGGAAGATGTGAGGCTGCTGAGACAGAGATAGCACCTCCTGAATTCATAACTGTTAGAGATGGAAATGTTCTAGTTTATGACTTAAACATGTTCATGAAGGACTTTCAAAACTATTACAAAAGTTGCAGAGAAGACTACTACACCCTGAACAGGGCTCTGAGAGGCCCATCACTGGTCGCTGATGAAGATAAGATAAAATAAGATAAAATAAGATAAAATATAAAATGTCCCCAGAGCTGGGGACATTCACAAAGCACAAGCTGAACACCTCAGGAGTGGAGCCCACAGCCCCAGGGCTCTCAGCTGCCAGGCTGGCACAGACCCTGGCACCAAAGGGTGGGGGAGAGAGGCTTTGGGTGTGTGCTGGAAACCCTCTGGCCACGGGCAGTGAACGCCCGTCCTTCACTGCGCGGAGGAGCCCAGCCGAGGGGCCCTGCACCCCGGGAAAAGCCGCGTCCGTGTGAAGGTCAGAGGGGTGTCATGGCCCATCAAAGGCCCCCCCAAAGGGGTCCCCAGACCCTGCACCAGAGCACTGCAACGTGATGCAGCAGATCCACAGTGTTGCAAGGGAGGCACGAGGGCGTTCCCACCTGCCCAAAACGTGTATTCATCCCCTGCATTCTGTACTCTTCAGAGTGTGGCAGCGTGGCCGTGGCAACAGGGGACCCTCACCAAGACCAGAAGGAGGGGAGCAGCGATGACAGGACCCTCACCAAGACCAGAAGGAGGGGAGCGACGACGACGGGACCCTCACCAAGACCAGAGGGAGGGGAGCAACGAGACATCGCTGGGACCCTCGGATGGGTGATGTGCTTCCACCTAACCCCGTCACTCTCTCCTTGTACCCCACTCCCCCCACACGTCTTTCTCTCTTTCTTTCTTTCTTTTCACTTTCCTTCTCTTTGCCTCTTTTACTATTAAATAAAACATATAAAATTTTTTGCACCAACATCTATCCTCATTTGGTTTTAATCTCATTTTGGGGTATATTGTGAACCTTCTAAGTTCTCTCCGGTTTATACACAGAGACTTGACTTTTCTTTGCTCTTCTGAATTTTAACCGGATCGTAACAATAAGGAAAAGATAGCAGCATGAAAAGATATAAAACTATATGGGGGAAAATCACACTATCAAATTGGGGTCTCAACCACGAGATTCAGCCAGTCTCAAGAAACATTGAGATCAACTTCTCCACCTGACTGACAACAGGTTGTCTGGCAAGAGCTCCCCAGCAGTCTCACTAGGATGGGCAGTGCAGCTGCAGGTTAGTTCCAGCTCTCCACTGCATGTGTAGCCAACAAATAATTGCTTTAGACTTGCAAACATTTCCTGTTTGCAGAACCTCCCTGCACAATGTAGAAGCTGCTCGAGCGAAGCAACCCCCTAAGGAAGGACGCTGTGGGCATGAAGCAGGAAAAAGCTTGCCTTTAAAGGATTAAAAAAAAAAAAAAGACAAGAAAGAAAAAATTAAAAAGCTGTTCTTCTTATGTACAACACTGCTGCAATAGCCCCCCATCCTGGAGCCTTTCTGTCTGTAGCCAGAAGAAAGGATTAAGCCACACTGCATACTTTGGAAATAAACTTTCTGGTGATGAGCTGCCAAATAAAGGCCAGCTTTGGATTAAAAAACAAAATTCCATGCCATTATTTAGAAGTAAAAGTGCAGAACTATAGCTTAGCATCAATTAGAACAAAAAGGAAATATAGTGGCCTATACACACCTGACAACCATAACTCAACCATAACCATACATAACCAAAACCTGTGCACCACCTTCCGTCTGTTATGCCGACAGACTAGTGTTAAAAAATGCTATGAAAAAGCTAACGTGATGCTTCTAACAACTTTCATTACTGTCCTGGGTTATCTGTATTCTGATTACCATCTTCATGAGCTGTTAAAATCAGGTTCCCTGCCTCCTCCCTCTGGGCTATCTGCTGTTAATGGCCCATCAGTGCCTTATCTCATAACTCACCATCCCATTGTGAGATGCTCCGCCCAGGGGGAAGGAGCCAAGCATTCCTACCGGGATAAAAGGTTGAGAATTTTGCAACAGAGACAGCCCCTTTCCCACTGGATCTCCAGAGGACTGGAGCTGCACGGCCACCGCTGGACTCTCTGAGGAAAGACCGGACCCTTTTTTCCTGCAGGATCACTGCTTCAACAAAATTACATCTGCCAATTCAGGAGGGCTGCAGCCACCGTTTAATCGGACTGCTACCAACACCCTGTGACAACAGGGTGTCGGGGTATATTTCTGACTCTGTCAGTGGTTTGTTTAGTTTTGTTTTGTACTCTTGCACTTGTTTTGTTTTTTTTTTTTAATTTCAATTTTCCTAGTAAAGAACTTTTATTCCTGTTCCCATTTTTTTGCCTGAGAGCCCCTTAATTTCAAAATTCTAATAATTCAGAGGGAGGGGGTTTACAGTTTTCATTTCAAGGGAGGCTCCTGCCTTCCTTAAGCTGACACCTGTCTTTTCAAACCAAGACAATTACTAATCTAATAAAGGAATACAAACCTGAACTCCTGGGGAAGTGTCTGGATTTCCTGACATTTTTCTTCATGCTTTTCCTGGCCAGCTTGCTGCCTGCTTTCTCCAGACCCGCAACAACAATTTCCATACTATTACGAACGAGGCCAGAAACTTTAGAAAATATTTACTTGTTCTATTAAAGTTAACAACTGCGGAGAGAGACCCTGGATGAATCTGGGTACCACACGGCAAGTCAGAGATGTAGAAAAAACCGGACGCGCAATGCTGGGCACTCCCTCTGCTAGACACAACAGGAACTCCCCCAGAGGAGTCCTTTTATAACCGTGGAGAGGATCAGAAATGCACCAGTCAGGATGCTCGCTTTTTAGGCTTCTGATTAGTCCGTTTCCAGCGCTCTAGTTGGCCTATAACGAGGAGCGTTCCTGACCAATCATTCCCGGGGGGCTCCATCTCATTGGTGGCTCGCTGTCCCGTCACAGTTCGGGGTGTGGATTCCACTCCTGATGTAATATTTCTGGAAGGTTCCTCTCCTTAATACATGGGGTTTCTGTTGTACTGCCACCTGGTGATCAAAACTGCGCATCGCTCCCCGTACACCCGAACGCTTTATTAACTTATAACCATTAACAACTTCATATTGCATTAGCAGTAACTTATGTCCATAATTGCCCTACGGAAGCCAAATCCCTTATAACACATACACAACACCAGCCAACACTCAGGAAATAAGCACATGTTGAAGAAAGGTGGGTGGAGGGGAAAGGGAACACCCATGGGAGGTACACAGGAAAAGAGCTGCTGAACTGTAAGAAAAATACACTTTTACTTTAGGCCTTAATGACATTTAGATTGAACCCTCAGCTTACAGCATGAATTCAGCTATTATTAAAGCATTTAACTTAGGCCATGACTAACAAAACTAAAGGTGAGAAGTTGTAATGACTTAATTTGCTCATCCTTGAAATATAGGTCTCATGATATGAATGACAAGGCACGAGTCACTCACTTCTTCATGAGAAGGGTGGCAGCTGATGTGCCAGGTGAACTCAAGCACTGCACTCCCATCACCCCCACAATGGGTTTATGAACAAGTCTTAGTCTGTTGCTTTCAGTTTAAGAAGTCAAAAGTACACAGTGAGTTCCAATCTAAGGCTCCTGGTAACTCCAGTTAATACCTTACACACATTGATCAAATGGAAATGCTTGTGAACAACTGTACCTTTTAGTCACATTTCAGTTAAAATGGGGTAATTAGGATCTGTAGGACTGTGTGCACTTTCTTTCACTGCACTGTACTAATTTATGTCAATTATATCACATTTTGTTAGGCTTAAAAAAAAGAACATTCCAAATTACCTATATAAAAGCAGTTGTTCTCCAGTTTTAATTTAACTTGCTTCCTGTACCATCAATAAATTCAACAAAAGGTTACACATATTGGAGTTAGAATTGTGTTGAAAACAAAGCTGCAGCCTGCTTTCCTGGATGTGTTTACATGCATTATTATAGTTTGATCTGCTGCCTAATTTCTGAAGCAATGCATTTTTTCTTCTCTGTCATTTATTTTGAATGCAGCATGCTCACAAATGCTTTTTACTTTTCTGCTAGGGATTTTAGCCATCTGTGCTAACACAGTTGCTGAGAGAGTCAGAGAGTCGCACACAATAGGAATAAGAGATAATAGTCATTAACATGAAACAACAATAAAGGACCTAAATTTGCAAACTCCAACTTTGCCTACAGTTTATGATTAATGAAAACTAGTGCTTACTGAAAGCTGATTATGTGTTTCATTCTGTGTGAAGCCTGAGGGGCTGAAGCTTAGAACATTAAAATCCTTCAAATTCCACCCAATTTAATGAATCTCTTCAATTAACTTTGCAGATTGAATCACTGAGTCAGCACAATCAGTGCAGCAAAACTCATTAGAATAGATTTTCCTCTGTCTTGCTAAAAAAGCATCAGTTGGTGATCACAGATGATTAAGAAATACAGAACAGTACAGCGCATCCAGAAAATTACTTTTTCTTTGAACTCACAATTTCACAAGTTTCAAAGTACTGCTTGCATACTTACCTAAGGTTAGCTTAGAGTTTAGACAAACGTAATGTTCCAGCTCAGGGGTAACAAGGCAACCATAATATTGTGTGTGGTGTAGCCATTACTTTTATAGGAAGAGCTAGGATGCAAGCACAGAGTTACTGGGGAGTAAAGACTCTAAGAGCTAAGGAAAATAAAAACAAAGCAAACCAACAAACCACACTTGATCTTCATTTTTTTTTCTCAGTAGTTTTTTCAATTATGTGGGTTTGGTTTTTTTGTTGTTGAATTATCAGTGAGCCAAGATTAATGCCAAATAAATAAAACGATTAAGCTGAAACACTGCTGGTTATTCTATCAAGGCCATAAATGAGATAGCACCCTGTTTTAAAATATCTAGTGTAATGTTCTCATTATTATGAGTGCCATGAACTCGAGGGTCCTACAGGCTCTTCTAGGTCAGTTGCCAAAGCCAGACTGGAGCCTGGCCACTACACATGGACTGTTGTTATGATCCAATTATTATTATTATTAAGGTTCTTTAGAAATTCCTCTGCCCGAATTAAGGTGCCAATGAGACCATATGCCAGGGACAATAATATGGGTTTTATTGTATAGTGAATATGAGAGAAAGGAGAGAGAGAGAAAGAGAGAAAGAGAAAGAAGTAGAAAATAGGTGGAAGTAGAAAATAGGTGGAGGGGACAGAAAGAATGACAGGGACAGAATAAGGAAAATACCACCATCTGTGGATCCCAATGATGTTCTCTTGATCCTCTCTAGCTGGTCTTGGTGGTGAAAGTCCCCCCAAGGAAGCATAGAATCCAATGGGTATACATGCTTAGGCTAGGCAGGCATGCCCAGGCATGTCCCCCCTGGGGGAGGGGGCAGTCTCTTACAGCAGTCTCTGGGTCTGTTCCATCACATGCAGTCCTGTGGGTCCAGGCCTCTCCCGTGAATGTCCCATGGATGGATCCTGTGGGGTTGGGGGTCCCACAGCTCGGCCAGCTAGTGAAATGGAGGGTGGGTGTTTATGGCCTCTCACTAGAGATTACACCATGCACCCGAGACCTCCTCCTCCCCCCTCGGCTGGGGTGAGCAGTCTGTGTACCTGGCTTCTGTGAGCTCTGCTCTCCCCCCACCCCAAACTCAGCCAGGGATGAATCTTAGCATGGCTGCTGGGTTTGGTTCACATTCTTTTCTTTGTTTACTTGTTTGTTTCTCCCCGGGCCTGAGGCTGATGAAAGAATGGGTTTTCCCTTTATCTAATCTCAGTAGTTTGACTCACAGTCCAAAGTTCTTCAGAGAGGTTTCTGGGGTTGTAGCTTCTTTAGAACTTTATATCAATGTTTGAGGCATGAACTATTTCAGTCTCTGACAGCTGTGAGAGCCAAGGTCTGCAGGATCAGCACATGTTGGCTGTATAGTCAAGGTGGATAGAGCACCCAAGGAGGCAGCACAAGGGAGGAACAGAGCACTTCTATCCAAAAGGCAGAGTTAAGCAACTTGCAACCACTAAAAATAAGGCCATCCTTACCCAGCTTTATTCCTGGACTTGCTGTTCCGTGATGCTTCCTTGCAGCGCGGTATTCCCCCACTTCTTTTCTTACTAAATGCCTGCCCTTCCCACACTGTTTTCCCTTCCCCACCCCGGTCCTGGCCACTCCCTTGACTTTTCCCTATTGGTTCTGGTATCCCAGCTCCGCCCATGCACCGCCCCTGTGCCCTGAAACCATTAGTCCATGCGCTCTCTCCACCCCCCTCATTCCCATATAAAACTCAGGCTCCAGGCTATGTGGCTCTCTGCCTTTGGGAACCAGCGTGTCACAATGTGGATAGAGATCCTCTGAGGTCCCCATGCAGGAGCCTTCTCGCCTCCGTTATCGCCACCGTGTTGTGGAGCCGACAGCAGCCGGAGCACGAGTGCGGGGCAGCTCGGAAGGGCTGCGGGAAGCGGAACAGCCGCTCTCCCCGAGGCAGCCCCGCAGCGCTCTCCGGGAAGGTTTGCGGCTTGCCGTGCCATTGCAGAAACTACAAACCGCAACATTTCCTGACCTTATTAAGCCCACTGCAATGGGCCAGAAAATGACAAGGTAAATAGATTGCTGCTCATGCAGCAAGTGCCCTCACCCAGGGAGAAGGAAAGGTGGCACTCACAGATGAACCATCAGCCCAGCCTGACTCCTGGTAGCTCACCTAAAGGCACATGACAGAGTTGGTGTGTTCCTTTGTTCTTCAAACGAAGTAAAAAATGCACGTTGATTAAGTTCCTACTTATCTGCCAGGTCCTTAAGGGAGGGTTAATGACAGCTGTGTGACTGGCAACCCCACAGAAGATCCATTTCTCAGTAATTTATTGAAGTACATTTTTCCCTTCCTCTAGTATCACAGTATCACAGAACAGAAGAAAGTACTTTTGAAAAGATGTCTATCCTAAGGAAAAAGTTACTAATACTAAAAAAATACTCCTTTGCTGATACTCTGCAAGAAATGACAAGCTATAATCCCAACATAAAGGACTCTAAATTGGAGTTAAAATAAAACCTCTAAGTTATTTAGTGACTAGAGCATTTAATTTACTTATTTTCAAACTGCAGAAAGAATCAGAACATTCAAAACTGTCTATAAAGTTAATTACATCACATGTAATTAAATTATTAAATGCACTAATTATGTCACATAAATTTAATTAAATATTAGATTACAGTCACAGTTGTGCAACAACTATGTTGAGAGACAACAGAAAAAAGATAAAAAGTCTGGTTTTTTGAGGTCACATCACCCCCCCCTTTAAATCAAATCAATT
This sequence comes from Dryoscopus gambensis, assembly GCA_013389985.1. Lineage (NCBI taxonomy): Eukaryota > Metazoa > Chordata > Aves > Passeriformes > Malaconotidae > Dryoscopus > Dryoscopus gambensis. Next base: position 108,355 of record WEIT01011823.1, read on the forward strand.
AATCGTCTGTTTCTAATTAACCATAATAGGCATTAAACAAATACACTATTAAAGAAAAATGTTTGATCTCCAGTTTTTCATGCTTTATGGTGTTCAATTAAAAGTAGCTTTTTAAAAATCATTCCACTGTATCCTGCTCATAAACATTCAGTCCGTTCACATCATCCTTCTGCACACATCATCTGTATTCTAGGAGAACACAAACCATCTACTATTCAAATTCCCAGCTTCTCACAATGTTTTTTTTAAAAAATAGTCTTAGCTTAAGTTATACTACCAGAAGCTTCAATTCTAGTCATGTTACACATAAGCTTTGAAGGAGAGTCTGATAGTCCCCTACTTCCTGACAAAAGAAAACCTAAACTATTAAAACCAATGTGTCTTCTATTTTATTTATGTTACCTGAAATGTATTCTCAGATCAACTCAGATGGTTTTGTGGGCAAAGTTAATTTCATCCATTCTTTCACAGTGAGAAAAGCATTTTTAGTGTCTGTAAGCAAAAAAGCTCACAATGAGAGACTGTTTTAACTTCCCTATATAAACCTCCAGGCCTGCTTTTCCATTGTACAGCAACATCAAAACAAATATTCCTGTTTGAAAGATTTGGGTGTAATTCAGCTCAGGCTTCTACAATCCATGGACTACTCTGACATGTCCTACAATTTCCCTTCAAGTACTGGAAATTCTATATTGCATCAGTGCAAGACCAAATTGTTCACTGACTCTCAAGGAATGATTCAAATTTGAACTATTAAATCATGTTCCCAGAACTTCTGATGCTTCATTAAAAAACCCACACTAGGAGATTAAAAAAAGTTCAAATTTTGAGGTACACAATGCCTACTTAACTGCCAGGAAACAACAAAGTACTGTAGGTTTTTTGGTAAGAAAAGTTAACATTCTGATAGAATTAAATTTGTAATAGAGGTATTCACAGCATCTATTCTGAAGTCTTTAGTTTAAAAAGTAATCACGTACACCAAACAGTTTTATTTGTTTGCTTTTAGTGCCACATGAAAAACACATACAGACCATTTAAAAGTCAGTCAGTCCTCAGAGCAAGACAAGGTCAAATCTGTGTTTCAGTGTTTGCTCTTGGTTTGGTTTTTGTTTTAGCTTTTTTCTGGGGTGGGGGAGATATGTTGGATTTTTGGTTGGTGGGTTGAGGGTTTTTTAGCAGTCAATTCAGTGTTGCACAGCACTACTTGCAAGAGCTCTTGACTATTTAAACCAACACATGGAGGGGAAAAAAGATAATTTAATATATATACTGTCCATCACAATCCCTTCAGTTTTGTTACTATAGTTCCATTGTGCCACTATCACTGTTTGCTTTACATACTGCCAGATTAATGCAATTTTATTAAACACTAATGCAGCTGTGAGGCTGCAAATATTAAAATTTTAAATATGGAGCAGAGTTTTGCTCTGATAAGTTTTTATTCCAGAAATTAAATAAAATCAATCCTCTTACCTTCCTTAAAACCTAGCATGTTAATATTCAAGTTCAGTATCATCTCATTTATTTCTATCAATTGGAAAACTGTTCTTTATAATAATATTTTTATAATTTGATTCTCAAATGTGCTGTGGTGTCGGAGCAGCACAAGCATGGGATGCAGGGGACAGGAAGGGCATCTCTGCAGTGGTTATCCCTGCAGCTTCTGTCCCCTGCTCCTCTGCAGAGGAACTGTTCACTCACAGAGATGGTATCCATGATCACACCTCCAGAGGGAACCTATAAACGTGCCAGTTTACCCAAAAAGCTGCTGGAGCAGATCCCGCACCCTTCCCCTCAGTTGAGGAACTGTTTTGCTCATAGGCACATGAGTTGCTTGGGAACACGCAGTGAACTTGTGATTACCCAAGCAATACTTCGGGGAACTCACGTGCTGCACTAGTCCGTGTGAAGGGGACCAAGTCCTCTTTGATGTGTATGGGATTGGGGTGGTTTTTCTCAAACTCAAGGAGCCCATCAACTAAAGTTTGCAGAATACCTAGTCCTATAAATTTTGGGAGATGCACACAGACTGTGACAGCAGTCCATGTGACAAACAGGTTTTGATGTTATGCTAACTAACTGCAAGCAAGCCTAAGAAAACCAATTTGCTGCTTGCCCACTAAGTTGTTCAAAAGCTTCTGTCTCCCACAATGTGCAGGATGTCCAGAACTCAGGATTCGGGACCACCCTGGAAAGTTTTAAACAGGGAGATACCCCCAGTGCAGCCAGAGCTTGCCAGACTCTCCAGCAGTTTCACATCCGAAGGTCACAATTTTGAACAGAATTTGTTTAATTAAAAAAGTTTGCTTATACAAAAAGGAGGTGAGATTTTCAAGCTGCAAAATGGAAGTAATTGTTTTTACTGTCTGCCTGGCTTCCACTTAGATACAGATTTTTATAAAAAGAGAAGAGAAAGGACAATCAGAATAGCATGTAACAGTCAGAAATACGAGATCCAAGATACCCTGGACCAAAATCTGATATAAATGTTTGTCAAAAAACAGTAAGGAGAATACTAATAATAGTACATTAGAATGTGTCTACAATCTTATTAGCAGGAGCTAATAGCCACAAGCATTTCTAGCTTACTGTTGGAGAAGAAATGAAAAAGACTCATCATACTACAAGACTGATACAATCCTTTCCCTCTCCTATTGTGACTTAGAAAGTTCTTATTAAAACAAAATCTTTAGACTACAAATTAAGAGAGTCATCTGAAGATACAGAATTGATTTTCAGTAATTCCTGTAAGCCTGGAGGGACTCCAAAAGCTGTGGCTCTATTTAAAACCAGTAAGTGAGATGAATCAGGCAACCTCTACCCCATCAGTCTGAGTTCCAAATAAAGTAACAGGACTCTGCCATTCAGAACCACTAACAAAGCTTTTAGTGATTGTATAAAATCAGGCAGTGTTTAGGGCAGCTAGACTTTGATTGATGACTGTTGCAGTGTGCTCTGTTTTGTTAGGAGTCATAAGTTTTAAAGATTTTAGTGTCTTACATGTTGGGTTTGTATATTCCAGTCCTTCCCCTATCTGTTGCAATAAAGTGGTTACTCCTTGTCCCCTCCCTGACCAAATCCCTACCCCCAAATATGGGAAACTCCCTTCCCTCAGCACTGTGTCTATCACCAAAACCCTGCCCATCGTTGTTGTCAATCTCCTCAAACCTCTACTTCCTCATTTAGAAGCTTCTGTGTTCTTCGAAACCCCAGTGGTTCTCTTGTATGTCAGTTTTCTCTCAGGATATCCATTGGTCTATGTTCTTGTAAACCCTCCCCAAACTCCTCCTCTGGCTGGCCCCGATTGGTTGTACCCTTTCCCCGCCTTTGTATCCACTCCCCCTTTATAAGCTGGTGCCCTCTGTAGTTTGTGGTTCAGTCCGACCGGACGGGCTGGGGGAAATAAAGTGTCATTGGACATACTGGTCTGGCTGACCCCTCCTTTAACTCTTTGCCTCCGCGCTGCGCCTGCCGACAGCCTTGGTGAGGAGCAGGGATTTTCCTGCTCCCCAAACCGCTACCTAGCCTCTGGCTCAGAGGCACGAGGAGCGGCATATCCTACCGCGACCCCGTGCGCGGGGCTTGCCGCGCTAACAACTGAAGTGGACAGCGCATGGGCTGACCGTGGCAGATGACAGTTTGGTTTAGGCAGTAACGACTTTGAGGTGCACAGGTGAGATCCTTGGCATTTCAGCTCACTCCCTCAGGCAGGTTGGGTCACCCAACATCTTAAGTTACAGCTTGAGAATGAAAAAAGATATCGTTATACACACTAAAAGGTTGAGTTTAATGTAAAGTACATTAACTAATAAAAGTGTTGGAGCATGTCTAAGCAATGTACAGGGTTGGCTGCTGCCTCAGAAGATAACTACACATCCCATGAAACCACGGGAAAGATGGACAGCTGACAGGAAGAGGACACCGCATCAGTAAATCAATGCACAGACCTGGTCGCTGCCTTAGGAAAGGACTACACAGCCCGTGGGACCACAGGAAGGATGGACGGCGGACAGGAAGCAGACATCTGGGACTAAGACTCTTGGGAGATTGAACCGGGGGATAAAAAGGCACCTTGTGGCGCGGGTTTTTTTTTTTTTTCTTTTGGGTGTTATGTCAGTGTGAGAGGGAGTAGGCATTGCAATCGAGGGCTGTTGTTGGATTGCTTTTTTTTGTCTGTGTTGCCGAGTGAGGTTGCGGACTGACCACAACCCCCATTTCCAGCTGCGGATATTAATAAACACAGATTAATTTTTTTTTCCATATTTGGTCTAGTTTATGTTAGATATCTATATCTTTCTTTGGACTACAGAAGCAGTTTTATAATTTACAGCTAGCAGACCTAGAGTCAGATATGGATTCCAAGGGTTTGCACTGAAAGGGACAGAGCTACACTAATTAGAAGTACAGGAGAAAGCCATGCTAAAGGAGTTTCATGTAATTACTCATCAGGTGGGCCAATCTGGTCTAAGCCATATCCAACACCTTCAGCTATGACTGCAGCCACAGGAATGGAAGATGCTCAGCAGGTCATTAACACCTCTCAGGATGTGGCCCAAATTATTTACACTGGGTCACTCCAGCAACGGCCAAGAGAGTTTAAAGCTGTCATTTCAGATTGGCTCAACTTAATTCCCCCAGTTCCTCATTTTAGTTCCAATATCTTACTACAAATTCTGCACAAAACGTCATTACAAGAAAAAAGTTGATCTGTTATGCGTCGAAGTCCTAAGCAGACACAAAGAAAAAAAGCCATTTTTCTAAGAACTACTCTGTTGAACATAGGCCAAGTAAGAAAAACAGTTGTTGTAGGATTTTAAGTGCTATTTTCCAGCTTCTCTTTTTCTGTTTTTGTCAGAAATACTGACAAGCACTTCTAAACTTGGCCCAAAGAGGAGTTAATCAGAAATTTTCAAACACCATTAAGGTTTCACTAAAGTAATTTCAGCTTCAGTTTAAGGAGAGTTCACTCATCATTAATCAAATATGTCAATGAGCTCTTTGGCCTAATTGTTTTGCACACAAAAAGGTAGGGTAGCACAATGACTCCAAAGCAGTCACAACAAACATTTCCAACAGCCTCAAAGTAAGGAGATCAGACTGAATGCTTTAGTAAGTGGCAGTAGCAAGCTGCCCCCATCGTCATCATGTGTAATCAAATGCAGTTTGGAGAGGAGCTCAGCTTCTCCCTACCACAGCCATGTGTCAGCTCAGGAGGCCTCAGAGCTGTGGCTGACAAAGGACAAGCAGCGTTGGGAACACCCAGAGAAGGGCTGTGGATTAGTATCTTCACCTCTCCAGCTTGATCAGAATTTGGCTCAGGATTTACTCCTGGAGCACTTCAGCAACTGCACAAATCCACCATCACCTGTGTGATCCAGGGGGAGAGCTCCATGCCCTGACTACTGTCCACACTAACCCAGGAGCACAAAGTTTGCCCTCCCTGCCAACTTCGCTCTTGGAACACCACCTCTTACAAGTCTCACAGAACAGGGATCTATCTCCCACCAAATCCCAGATTTTCCTCCAATCAGTACAGCTGGAGGCTCAGAATTCAGATGATGAATTCCACTTTTTCCACCAGACCCGGTTTTCATTCCAGTGCTGGAATCCAGGCTCTTAAGTTGAATTTGATGAGGACAGTATGACTGCATGACCATTTCCCATCATCAACTATTCAATATTCTTACTAATGCTAGCAAGTTGTCTTGGGTTACAATATGTAACCAAAAATTTTATTCTATTTCATCTGTTGAAACCGGTTGGAAGATATTTTCATCTCTTGTAACTCCAGGGGAAGGAGGGCGGGTGCCTTCTGTTAATGGGTCGATCACTAAAACCAGGTGGGGCGGTGCTTCCTTATCTCGTCCTCCACCCATCCTCCTCCAAGGGGATATCACCTGGGAATGAGCCATTTAAGGCTCTCCTTGTGACCGATAACATCACATCATCCCATTGGGGAAGGCTCCACTCAGTGGGAGGAGCCGAAGTCTCTCTACCTGCATAAAATCTGCAACTCAGGACATCAGGGCAGCTGGTTTTTCCCACCGGATTCCCCGAGGAAAACTGGACCCATCCTGTCACCACCAGACCCTTTCTACAGGACCACCTCTACTCCAACAGAGCCACATCTTCCACTCCAGGAGGACTTACTTTGGACTGCTCCCCACACCCTGACCAACAGGGTGTCAGGTCATATTCTGACTCTGTCAGAGTTTCTGGGATTATTTGTTAGTTGTTGTTGTTGTGGGTTTTTTTTCTCTGTACCACTATCTTTGTAGTTTGTAATTATTCTTAGTAAAGAACTGGTATTCCTATCCCTACATCTTTGCTTGAAAGCTCCATAATTCCAAAATTATATGAATTCGGAGGTGGGGGGTTTACATTCTCTATTCCAAGGGAGGCTCTGATTTCCCCTGAAAGTCACCTGTCTTCTAAACCAAGACGCAAGTACACTTGTCCTTGTGGACAACCACCCCAGTGCTATTTTTACTCTAATATTCATGCACAGGTGCCTGAGCTTGCTGCTGATGGCAAGACTGGCAATGGCAGGGGAAGGCAAGCATGAGGAGGGCAGCAAGGGTCAAGAAATCAGTTTTCCAACAGTGAAAGAGTGAATGGTGTGCTATATTTTAAATAGGATTTAAGCAACTACAAGATGAATACTTGCAAAATATCTCTCACACTTTTAACAAAGGGAAAACATGTCTAATGCACCAGGCTTCACTTTGCTTTCTAAAACAGGCATTATTTGTGTAAACAGATTAACAGGCTGATTAGAAATGTAAGTGCATTTGTACTTAGGACCCTGTCGTGGTTTGACGCTGGCCCAGCGCCAGGTACCCATGAGAGTCACTTGCTCGCCCTCCCTTGCCACAGCTGGGCAAAGGAGGGAAAAAGTTAATGAAGAGTTCATGAGTTGAGATAAGGACCTGGAGAAAACACTCCAAGGGCAAAATAGGCTCAACTTAAAGTTACAAAGTGAATTTATTACTAACGGAATCAGAGGAGGATAATGAGAAGTAAAATAAGCCCTTAGAAACACCTTTTTCTCCCCAGCCCCTCCCTCATTCCCACTGACAGTGCAGGGAGACAGGGCATGGGGGTTGGGATCAGTTCATCACCGAGATTTTCTTCAGCTGCTCCAGGAGAGGAGAGTCATTCCCATGTGAGACCATGGGGTCCTTCCCACGGAAGACAGTTCTCCATGAACTTCTCCAGTGTGGGTCCACTCTCACGAGCAGCAGTCCTGCCAAACCTGCTGCAACGTGGATTCCTCCCATGGGCAACTGTCCTCCCAAAACTGCTGTGGCGTGGGTCCCTCTTCCATGGGGTGCAGTCCTCCAAGCACAGGTTGTTGCAGCCTGGAAGCAAGGGCCTCCCTCTCTCCACTGGGTCTCCCACTGGAGCACAGCCTCCTCCAGGCACCCACCCGCTCCAGCATGAGCACCTCCCCCACGGGCTGCGGGTGGATCTCTGCATCCCCTGTGGATCCCCATGGGCTGCAGGAGCACAGCTGCTTCACCATGGGCTGCACCACAGCCCGCAGAGGAATCTCGGCTCCCACGCCTGGAGCTCCTCCTTCCTCTCCTTCCTCACTGACCTTGGTGTCTCCATGTTGTTTCTCTCACATGTTCTCACTCCCTCCTCTTCTCCGGCTAGAAGAAAAAATTGTGTACCCTTTGATTTGATTTTCTTCTTAAATATGTTATCACGGAGGCCTTACCATCATCTCTAATTGGCCCCGGCTTGGCCAGCAGCATGTCCATCTTCAGAGCCATCAGGGACTGGCTCTGCCAGACATAGTGAAAGTTTCTGGCAGCTTCTCACAGAGGCCACTTCTGTGGCCCCCCTGCTACCAAAAACCAGGCTGTGCAAAATCAATACAGACCCTCAGTCTCCAATTAAAAAAAAATTATAGACTTCCATTCTGTTTAAACTCAGGTCAGAGGAAAACAGATGAAGAAAAACAGTTAAACATGCAAATTGTGAGAACCCAAGGTGACAGAATACGTAGGTATTATCTTTAAAAAATAAAGATAAATATGCTCTACCTGGGGAAACTGTATCTTCATAGAGTATGTCAAAGCTTAAGACATGCATAATTGATTTATCTAGCCCAAGACAAATGAGACACATGGAGAGCCAAGCCAGTAATAGATTTAAGGAACACTGATTAAGCTTAACTAAGCAAAATAAAGTTTGCAACATGCAGAATAGCTTCCATAATTTATATATATTCAGTTTTTGTATTTTCGTTAATGTATACATTTAAGACCCGACTGACAAATGTACTGATAAACTCAACAGGCATGGGCCTGCTATTACTGTTCAGACAAGCACCACCCTTGGAGCACCCAATGGAACATCCCTCTCTTCCCTGTCCTTTGTTCTCCTGCTGATGACTTGCAAATTCATCAAGAGCATTCGGAAGGAAGAGACCAGCTTCACTGGAAGCGTGTCCATGGAAAACTGATGTCTACAGCACCGATACCAGAGCTGCCCTGCTGGATTTGCTTGTGGAGCAGGGTGTTTCCAGTCCAGAGTAAGTAAGCAGCCTGTGGCCAGGGTTCACTTCCCCCAGGAGTCACGTGGCTTCCCAAGCCATGCCTGTTGGTCACTTTAAGCCTTAGAGGCCATCCCAGTGTGGCGGGAAGAGAAGCACTTCTCTGGGGAAGCTG
>WEIT01011824.1:0-15264 GCA_013389985.1 Dryoscopus gambensis
GTATCTGCACACATACCTGAAGTTCAGCACGAGTCAAATGTAACAACTGCAAAAATTGAGTTACTCTCACATTACTCATGAAAGAGGATCACACACACAGACCCTACACAGAAATTGACATTTTGTTCTTAAAAGTCCGTTTATTTTATTTGATCTCCTATCTCAGACCACCACAGATTTTTTAAACTTGCTACACCATTGGCTTAGCAGCCACATTTCATTTGTTGCTTAAAGGTTTTAAGGAAAAAAATCGTAATCAAAGTTTCTTAAAAGTTACTGATAAACACCCAGTTCTCCCATTCTACATATGTATGCAACTACAACTTGCAGTTGCTCTCCTCATTGTAATTTCACTGTTGTGAGGGTTCAACATCACCTTAACAACTTTATGCTGGCTCTCAGGCAGAACGCTGCCTTATCTACTTCCTTATGGAAGACTAAACGCCAGATATTGCAGGACATTCCTGGTTTGAAAACTCCCTTCTGCCTGCCTGCAAAACACACATGTTTATACTTAGATTCTGAGTAAGTTCTTGCTGGAGAAGAGATAGAAGAAAAGCTGTTTATGCATTTTATCAAATGACGTATGAAATTATTTAACAGTTCTAACAGACGGGAAGAGAAACTAAGTCTGTCTTTTCCAACATGAATCGTCAGTTGGTAGCACTCAGAATTTTTTGTTCTGCCTGGCCACATGACGTTTGGACTGTAGCTGTGTTCTTGTACTGAATACACCAGGAGGGATGAAGACACTGACAACAGCTCATTTCCTGCTGCAGGAGACTGGAGGAGATCCATACATCAATAACACTAAATCACTCTTCCATGTGCCGACCAAGTGCTTCCGCTCTGGGCTCTTCCTCTGTTCTCTACACAGGCCCATAGAAATCTCATTTAAAAAATGCCATACTTGCCTATATCATGACAATGGAGAATCCTTTCCCTTTGGTACTGAAAATGTGCGTAGGGTGAGGGAGGGTGGGAAAGTAGGAGTCTCAACACCTTTTCCCTCCCTACTGGGCAGCCCTCAGCATGTTAATTCTGATTATAAGAGCCTCCCTACTAAAAAGTAGAATAGGTTTATTTTCTTGATTTTAATGACGAAGTCCCGTTGCATGTTTTATTGGAAGGCTAAGTGCATAAGATTCCACATCTTGGAAATCCACAGTCCTGTATCCAACCTCAGCCCTGTCCTCAATATAGAACTCTGACTGACTTGTCTTGCACACAACAAATAAATGTCAGAGACATTGTCTGAAGGTCAAGCTCCACATGTATAGAAAGTTAATGCCTAAATAAATACATACTGCTACACTGAAAAGTAGAAAATGGAAAGGTCAAAGTGCTGAACAGAAGTAAAAAACTACAAATAGCCCATTTCTCAGGTAGCCAAATGCAGTAATTTAAAGTAATTTACTCAGATGCCACTCTATTCTAGTTATCAAGACAGCAAATAGGAATCTGTTTGCAGCTGGGTCACAAGTCTTTTGCAGAGCTTTAGATTAGCCATAATCTCACCAGACCTCCAACACCCTATTTTTGAATGAGAATATATTAGCAGAATCAAATGCTAACTGCAAGTGACCTCCTATGCAGAGAGTTACAAGAAAGGAGAAGGGATTTTACTTCAGTAAAAAAACCAATTAGAATTCTTAATAGAAGAAAATTTCAAAGAAAAACATTTTTCTGTGGTTTTTTTTTTTTTAAATCATATCCAGAGAAATTTCTCAGCAGTGCACATTGATCTTGAAGGCTTCACAGGATTTATGTAAGATATCTAATAATATTTTGCCAGTCAGGGTTTGAGTCAAATCAGAATTTTTTTTAAAAAAAGCTCCTTCCATAATAATCTGAAAAACAAATACTGTTTCTGCAGCCATTAAACTTTGCAACTTAGCCACTTGCAACCCCCAGACACACCCCCCATTGCTAGTGAAAGCAAGAATATTTGTTTTCTCTCACCCTGCACAGTCTGAGAAACCTATCAAACTTGGAAAAAATATCAACTCATATGATTTAACAGCCTTTTCATCATGTTTTTGGCTGTTTGAACAGTCCCACTGATTTCTGTGAGGCTAGCAAGAGACATTTGTTTTTGGAGGGTGGGTATTGGTTACTTCTTGTACAAGCTTCTTAAATGGTTATCTGGAATGCCAAAGATTTCACTACCTGTATGTTTATGTGCAACATTTTCTAAGGCTAATAATATACAGTACTCTTTTTTAAAGCCCAGCCACTTGAAATTAAGAACCTGAGTTTCACTTTAAAGAATATTTCTTACTACCACACTTGCAGATAAACATTTAAAAACATAAATACAAAGGACTTGAACCAATAATGACAAAACATTTATTTCAAAAAGTAACTTCCTTTTTCTAATCTGACCAGGACTGTCAGAATTGAGTAATTTTACCTTTTTAATATCATGTAAAATACAGTAAATTTGTTACCCTCAGAATTGTCTGGACTGTCAGAAGCGAGGGTTCCTTCTTCTTTGTTTAAGTGAGACTCTTTCTTGTCCTTATGAAATTTTTCCAGCATTTTGGATTTAGACAAAGCCTTGCTGCGAAATGCACTGGAAGATTTAGAGGGAACTACTTCTAAGTGTACATAAACATTTATAAATTTTAATACATAATGGACAGGGAATAAAGAGAAAAATGAGATGTGAGACTTCAAAGTGACACTTCTGAAAAAGTAATGCAGTTCAGTTTCTTGTACATTGAATTATCTCTAATTTTCTACCTATAAGTAAAAACTACAGTTAAAACTTAAAACTTTTGAAAATATAACTACTCTTCTCCATCTTTTTTTATTTTTAAGAAGGATAAATTCCTTCTTGATCCATGTATACTTTGCATTCAAATACATTGTTCTAAGAGCTCAATAAATGACCCAAACCCAAAGAAAACTAGGAAAACTACCTCAAGAGTAAAAGGTTTTACTACAAAGTTTGAAAGAAAGCATCTAGACTGGTTCAAAGAAAAGTGGGAAAACGTAGGTACGTAAGTATAAATTACTACTGTCTTTATCGCTGTCAAGTATAAGAACTGCATTTGCTTGCTCAAACCCTTGTGGGGACTTGCTCAGCAGCAAATACAACAAACGTCTTCCGTTCACATTAGCAAAATTAAGTTTTAGATGACAGCACCTATGCTGAAAACTATGCTGTCATGACCAAAGAATCATAGAATGGTTTGGGTTGGAAGAGATCTTAAAGATCATCCAAATTCCAATGCCCCTGCCATGGGCAGGGACACCTTTCACTAGACCAGGTTGCTCAGAGCCCCATCCAACCTGGCCTGGAACACTTCTAGGGATGGGGCATCCACAAGTTCTCTGAGCAACCTGCTCAGGGCCTCACCACCCTCACAGCAAAGAACTTCCTCCTAATACCTAATCTAAACCTACTCTCTTTTAGTTTGATACCATCCCCCTTATCCTGTCACTACATGCTCTTGTAAAAAGTCTCTCTCCATCTTTCTTGAAGGCTTCCTTCATGTACTGCAAGGGCACACTTAGGTCACCCTAAAGTCTTCTCTTTTCTAGGCTTAACAAACCAAATTCTCTCAGCCTTTCCTCATACAAGAGGTGCTCCACCCCTCTAACCATCTTGGTGGCCTCCTCTGGACTCCTACATGACAGCCACACCACAGCCTTTATATACCTTAGGCTAGCCAGATGGTCTGTGTTAGGTTTTTCCATGTTTAAATTGTCATGGTGGAAGAGGCTTAAAATTTGAATAATTCAGATAAAACTCTTAGTTACAGGTCTTTTGAGTTTACCTTAACACAAGAGAGAGTAGTCTAGGATATCAAGTGAAATACTTTTGCTATTTAGAACAGGAGTATACGGATATGTGACCAGAAGATAACACAGCTCAAACATCCAAGATAACCACAAGAAGCTGGTGCAGCAAGGAGAGAAATGGCATGAAATTCATTCTGATACAATGCATAGATCCTTTATTCCCTCACCTGATGTGTAAGTTCAGTAGCAAGGCACTACTTCTCTAGATCTATATTCTCCCACATTTACTGGGAAAACTTGAAGTTTTGACAGCATGCCTTCCATTGTAAATAATGCACACAGCTGATACCTTTTAAAACAGTAATTTGAAATAACTATTGAGGTCCTCCTAGTGCTCATATTTAAAACATTAATCCTAATTTGAGAAATAAATTAATTTTTTAGTGTTTATCTCCCAGACCGAGATGCTTTATACCCATTCTATGCAAATGAGGTTTATGAAAACAGAGCTGCATATACACTCTAGAAAGCTAACACAGGGAGATGTTCTCTAGGCTACGTACTAGATCACCAACACGATCCAAAGACCAAGTGCCAAATATTTCATTGTCATGGTTCTCCAAAATATTAACAATCTGCTTGAATTTAGCATCAATGCCACGCTTAAATTAGTACAAGTTAATTGCTATTGTCTTTTACACAGAAGTATTTGATGGATCAATGCTTACAATTCCTACTTACTTGCTGGAGTTTCTTCTCATTTAACATAAAAAGTGACGTCACATAAAAGGCCGAATCTAAAGTTACACTGACTAAAATAATCCTGCAGATTAAACAATTTAAGTTTTTCATTTATACCAACTGCTGCTTTCATTCTAGGGGCAGCATGCACAAAGCAGCACAGTGGTCAGCAAAGGAAAAAGAACCACATCAACAGAAAATAAATAAAATGCTTATCTGACTGCTGTCTTTGAAATTAAACAAGTAGAACAATGAATATTAATATTTCTCGAGTATGAAATGCAGGAAGTGTAAGAGATTTTCTGTTTACTAAACAGGTACTTGCTATAGGTGAGAGCTTTTTGTTCAGATTTTCAAAGTTACTCCCCCCTTTCTCCAGGCTGACATTCAGTACTGCCTGTCCTACTACATCACTATACATAGTGATATATGATGCTATGACAATTCAGCAAAAGTTCACAGTTATTAGTTTCTTCTGAAAATGACAAAAGAAGTACATGACAGCTTGGTCAAATGGACAATTTGCTAAGGATTTTCTATAGGAAACATACTAGTAAAACAAGATTTATACTGAATAAATATATCAAAACATATTTAATCAAATACCAGACTGGGAATCTGAACGAGGACTCTTTTGTTCAGTATTTTCCGCTACTTTGGCATGGCTTTCTGTCAGTTTCTTCTCTTTTCTCACTTTAACAAATTTTATTTGAAAATCTTGAAAAGACAAACAGCAGGAACAGACAGGCAAGCAAGACAGGACAGGAATTCTTAGTATCCAATTTCTTTTTATCATTTAAACGACAAAAGCAAGTAGAAAGGACACTACCTAGGTCTCTAACCTGTCCAATATGGAAGACAGTGTCTTGAATCATAATTTGCACATTTCAGTTTAAAGCTGAAGAACAAATAGTTTAAACGTGCCTAGAATAACTAGTGGAGTTATTTTAAAATGCACTTTATACTTCTCAACCAAATGAACAGAAGTAGTCTACACTGTTACCATTAATCTACAAAACCAAGTGAAAATAGGCTATTAGTTTAACTCTCTACTTATTTCCCAGCACTTCTGTAACAAGCCTTGGGAAGAAAAAAGAACAAGACAACAAAAAGGTGTAGAGCCCATATTAATCTTCTTCTCTTTGTCTTTCAAGAAAGCATGATATAGGTAACAAAGTAACTCAAAACCAAAACCTCAAACTGGATGCAACGTATCAGCTTGATGTATTACACAAGCTAATTATCCAGGCTTTCTTCATATAACATTATCTCTATACAGTCACAGCCAAAGACATTACCTTATACATATGGAGCATGTATTTGTAATGAATGCAGTGCTACACTGTGTGTGAAGGTAAGATTTATGCATTTATATAAGTTTGATTCATGATGACAAAACAACTTTTAAAATACTATTGCTATTAGCTGAGAGTATATTGGTTATATCCTATCTGCAACCAGAGTGAAGGTTCAAGCCTAGAAAGACACACAAGGATCTCCACAGAATTTTGAAGCATGCTGACATTACACTTTACAGAAATTAAATTCAGCTTATTTTCATGTTTTTTAGCATGACAGCAATATTATTCTTTTCTCCCATAGGAAATTATTTTGCTATTTAGGGGACATTTACATATAACCCTACAAAGAACTACTGGTCGAAATCATCATCTTCTCAGACAAGCACTGCAGTAACTTACATTGCAATGCTACTGTGCCATCACTCACTTTGAAGAGGTCTGAGCAACACACTACAAAACATACGCATAGTGAAGAATGTTAGACATGGCAAAATGGTATTTGACAAAGTACTTGGAAGCATGCAAGACAAACAGTGAGATACAGAGAGGGAAATATGAGCAAGTTCTGGAAGCCTATCCACACTGAATTCCTTACAGTCACCTGATGTCATTTTAGAACACAAGTACATCTACACGAACTAAAATTATAGCCACATAAAACTGCAGAGGAAGACCGAGTTTATCCCAAAGGGGACCAAGCTGGCCTCTGCAAATGGCTCTTTTTTGGCTCTAGGTTAATTGCCCCACAACTAGACCCTACCTTGCAGAAAGGCATCCTTCATGGTACACTTTCTGCAACTGCTACCCCTTGCAAGTGTACAGTGTGGCAAATACAGCTCTTTCCTCATGGGATGACACAACCACTTCATGCCATAGAGATACCCCCTTCTTGCCAAGACAGAAAATGGAAAGCCCTCTAGTAGGAATTAAAGGTCTCTCTGCTTGGCAATATTGAAGTACTAGGTGGGGTCTGGCTTTCTGCATATGCTCCATGAGCATGGTATTCTACAGAGCGGTGACAGAGGAGTAAATGAAATAAAACTAATCTGCCCAGCAAAAATGGTGCTCAGGAAAGAATTCTGTGCACAGATCTGGCACATTTGGCATACACTCTAATATTATCAGTTTTGTTATGTCCAACTGCCAAGATGTTGGATCTTGGAGTCAAAATGCATTACACACAGATTACCTTCAACTCCCTCTGAAAACAAAAGAAATCCAGCCCCCTATCAACAGTATGAATATGAACAGGCTAGCTTCTTTTGCATGTACATTGATTCTATACTGGCAAAACCGGGTAGGCTCACCTTCTGAATGTTTTTCTGTTAAAAGAGAAGCTTCTTTTAAGAGAGACCTTAAAAAGTTTACCAGATATTTCACACATCATTAAATTGTAGATTAAGTTTGTTTCAGTTCTAATAGCTTTACCTCTAGTTAACCTGCATAGCTGATAAGATATTCTTAATTTTCAAAATGACAGTGGTGGAAATCGTTTGGATGGAACATCTTGATATAATCACATTGTTTCTTATGATTCTGTTTTGAATTTTACTTAATCCACACAAACACTATTCTCTAAAACTTGTAATCACCCTGCCCTTTAAGAACCTCTTCCAGCGTGTTTTGTACCATGAGAAGTATGAAAGTTGGGTTGCCTCAAGCATCTCAGAAAAACCATTAAAATGTGCTGAACTTCTAAAGTCACCAGAAAATTTTCATTGATAGTATGTAGAAAAATGAGGTCATGCTAACCTCTTAATTCTCAGCAAGAACACTCCGTCCTTACATTATTTGAAAAGCTGTAAGTAAATCATCATATCTCACAACTACCTGATAAGAACTTTCTCATAGCCATCTGAGTTTTACAGCAACATCTTAAAAGGCCAGAGACAGATAAGAAGTCCAACTACCACCTATCAGGGTTAAGCCTAAATGGCACAACGGCTGACTAGGATTTGACTCCCCACTAAGACAACACTGACAGGATACAATTAGTCTTAAAATCTGAGACCAGCAGTATTTTAACTCTGTCAGATGAAAAACTGATTTTTGTAACTTTCTGTTAAGGTCCACTTGCAATTAATACCAATCATGAAAATTAAGAAACCATCAGTTACTACAAGAAGAGGAAATCACCCTGTGGAAACTCCCTACTCATAGGCTTTACTACTCAACAAGAAGACAATGTAGAAATTAAAAAAATAGAGGTGAAAAGCTTGCAAACAATAATATATTTTCTTCCAGAACTATGTGACTGTGTCAATACTAAACCAACAATCATGTCATCACAGCCCATTTCCCCTTGAGCCACGGTTCTTGGCAAGGGAAATGTTGAGAATACTGAAGACATACATCTTGGATTCAGCTGGTGTTGAAAAGTTTTTTTGTGCTTTTCCAACCTACTACAAATGTTGCAGCTCGCGTAAGTTTATAGAAATTGGTCTGTTTCCACTACAGTTTTGAAAACAGAAAGCTACAAAAAGTCAGTATAAAAACAGGTTGACTACAAAACTCATATACCAATATTTCCGCAGAATTCCTAAGTTACATTTTCTAATTATTTTACTATTTATAAAGTGCTTATTCTTTACAAGTTTTATTAACTCAAAAGCTACAGAAAAAAACAGCAGAAAGCTTGCATACATGAACCATTTAAAAAATTACAATTCTATTTGACTTTTATGCATTACAAACTTGCACTGTAACATTCTAAAACACTTGAGTGGCATCGGCTTAATCTGAAACCAGGCCTAACACGCAGTATGAGAAAGAACTAGTCTGACCCCCTGTGGCCAAAACATTGCAAAACTGTAAATTTACCACCATCATCCGAATCTTCCTCAGATAACCACCACGGCACTGAATCCTTTTTCTTCTTTTCTTTTTTCCTGGGCTGTCCCAATCTCTCTAGAATGCTGGACTTTTTCTTTGAATTTCCGAGTGAATCATCTGAAAGAGACTGAATCAATTGCATACAAGATTAAAGAGAGCTTTTACATTCTTACATTGTTCAAGCCACTCAGTCCTGGACTTCTGAGTCCAGATGCCTCTCATTACTTCCCACTGTTTGTCTTTTCTGTATATGCATGACAAAATTGATTAAGAAACAATAACTATATTCATGTGGCATAATACTACATACTTTAATAATCCCACTGCCAGAATTTGGATATATTAAAAGTTGACTGCTTCAGAGAATGTATGTTCCAATGAACAGCATAATCAGCTCTTTTTCCATTGGTTATGACATGTAAGAACCAAAACTCTGACTACCTTCCTGGAGATAATGAAGTAGAGCAGAGGCAATTTTGCCTTGTCCTTGCTTTGTACGTGAACATTATTATTAATATTCTAAAAATAAATGTGTATTAGGAACACTCCAGCTGCCAGCAAATCAGATTTCAGAAATTAATTTTGTATTTTGTATTCATGGAATAGAATAGAAATGCCAGAGCCATTCCTACCCAACTGTTCATTAAACTTCCATATGTGTTAGTCATCCACGCTGATTTTGACTGATGGCTTAAATCAATGGGAAAAAAAGTCCATGAGTATGGACGCCATATGAATTTAAGTTCCTGAAAAGTAACAGGAAGGAAAAGACAACTAACCTCTGCTCTTTTCCTTTAATAAAGCTCTTTGTGGCCTACAGCAGGCTCAGAGCCACAATTAGCTATCCACATACTGACCACGGAAATATTCATTAAACTAGTACACTGCAACTGTATGTGCTACGTATTCTTTGTGCAGCAAACTGGGCTTAAGGGGAAATCAGTATTTTTTATCTAAATTTTTAGCTACATCTGGTAAAGCCAATTGTCCTAAAGTGTCCTAAAGAACACTGTGCACAGAGCTAGCAAATGGTAAGAAACAAAGAATTCACATATGAAATGCATCACATCGCAAAATTTCAAAAACTTTACTTTTGTAATAGTCATAAATAAGAAAATGTGATAGTATAAACCAAATATTAGAGGCAACGGGATTGTGGATACTTAACATGTAAAACACAAGGGTATGTTTTATTAAAAGAAGACTCTGCAATCCATTGCCTCCTATTACATTAAAAACACTGACATAAAAGCCTACCTTTACTATCTGACTAATGCTTCACCTTCTCTGGGCTTAACAAGAACATTCAAAAATCAAATACCAATTATATAAAACCATAATTTAAGCAAAAATAATCGTAATAAAATATTCTTATTAACATCTCTGATCAAGAACATCAAGTTTAACTAGAGAAAACTAAATGCCTGTCATATGTCTCAGAAATAAAGAAGTGCTTTGCACTTGCACTTTAAAAAGTGGCTTGCACTTTAATAAAACACAATTTTAATAAATTATGAAACTGCCAGACAACAGGATGTATTGCAATTTCTTTAAGTTGGCTCTGTAACATAGAACAAAACAGCTTTAGATTCCCAATAGGTATCCCATAAATAAAAACTTCTTCACACTAGTCACAACACAAGAACTAGTGCCATTGTCCCCAAAGGTCAGACTGCCTCCTGCTAGCTGGAAGCACTGACAGGTGCTCGATGCAAGCTCTGTTATCACTTGCTGTTTCTTTTACAGCTAACAGTATCCTCCGCTCTGCAAGCAGAACTTCAGTGATGCTCATACTCCTTAGTGGACTGTAACCAAAGAACCTGCAAATCCCACAGGTTGTGCTCAAGTTCTGGAAATTTTCTATGTCCAGCCGTCCTGTCAACTGCAGACAGTAAAGCTGCAGCAGCTGGGAAAGAAATGCTGACACAAAAATACTGGTGCATTTTTTCCAATATGTCAGTTGTCTCAACAGCAAAACTTCCAAATTTTTTTTCCTTCCTTTGAAAAAAAGGTAAATCAATCAATCTATCAATTGACTTTTTGGACTCGTAATGACTTCTCAGCATCAGTAAGTGGCACCAATTTCTTCCTTCCCCTCCTCTCCAAGACAGCCTGTCAGCCTTCCAGGAACACAGACACACACAGACACACAAAAAGTGTCAGTTGTTTAATCTCAACATATATAAAAGCCAAAAGACAGTTTTAAGAACTGGAACAACTACATGGCACATCATCAGCTTACCACCTCCTTTGCATGTGAAGGAACTTAAAAAAGATCAGTAATACAGAATTTGATCTAAAATGCTCAGACTTTCATGACCAGTTGTCCTAATTAATTCATGAAACAAGCATTTTTCAATTAAATAAGTCTACTCCAAAATATGCTTTTATTACACAATAATATATTAATACATTTGATCTTTAAATAAAAACTTAATATGTTTCTCAAACATGGATTAATGTATGGTGTTTCTCTTCCAGATACTATTCTACAGATACTCTAATAAACATGGTATAGCCTTTCCTTTTGAAAGTCTTCCTTCTCAAGTATCCATGAATATCAAGTAGAACAAAAGTCAACTGAAAATACTAGAAGTAGTCAACAGCTTTTTCACAACATTGATTTGGGTCATCAAAAAAAAGGCAATTAATTCAATTAGTTGAAGAACTGTGTGTTAGAAAGACTTCCTCACGCTGCATGTCCCAAGAGAACTTCACAGCCAACACAGCAAACACTCTGAAAACCTAGAGCTAAATCAATATGACAGACAATGCTGAAGGGAAATCCACGTGACAACAGGTGAAGCACACCAAAACAAGATACTGATGGTGAGGAGTGGACCACAGGAACACAGACAGTGGAGGAGGTAGGATTATGGGAAGAACTATGGATGACAACGGGCTGTTTTGGCAAGAGGTTGGGAATAAGCACAACCAAGCAGAGGGAATCATTAAAGGATTTATCCTACATGCACTCATTGTTATTACACATTTGTGTTTCCTTCTGTATTATGATAATAGTCTAGAAAATCCACTGATAGCTTTTAAAGATCAGTGTATATGCCAAAAGACTTAGTTTAATCCTCATATTAGACCTGCATGATCCAGCTGTATATACAGTCTTTCTTTTAATTTCATGTTTTAATCACAAACATACATACACACCCTCACCCCAAACACAGATTCATTAGGAGTTATTTAAAAGAGAAAAATCCTGCTCCATTTCCTCTTTGAAAGATTTGCTTTAATAATATTACGTCTTCCCCAAACTACTTTGAAACAGTTTTTTTCTATTCCCCACCTGCTGTTACACTCTCAACCATCACCTACAGAAATTTCAAGCAATGGAGCACACCAGTTTCTCATCTTTCTAATATTAAAAGGCCACACACTTTTTATAAAAAACAAAAGCAAGGAGAAGGACATAGCAGAAGATGCATGTGTAAAAGTAACAGAGAGTAGGTAACGTTATTGTTATTTGGGTCTGTATCCAGCTGGCAAGAACACTGCATATTTTTAATAACTGGATTAGCAGTTTGAAAACAGTTTTGAATTGAAATGATAAAAACAATTAAGACATGAATTGTTAAAGTTACATTCTCTGGGACATTCCAAATGCCACTTAGAATAATTCAATACAGGTATTTTGACTTTTTTAAACGAGCACTCTCAATGTGGGCAATAGCTGAGGAGGAAGAAGAGCATGTCAAATGAGGAATAAAATACTAGAAGCAATCACATGGAGAGTTTTGACAGATGTGCATAACAAATAAAAGAATAAAACTCCTTTCTCTTCCCCAGAGCAACTCCCTTTGTAACAACAATACGTAAAGAACTTTTGAAGGAAATGCAAAGACTAATTTTCTAATTTTACTAACATTAATAATTTCAGTGAATTCAAGAGTGCTTAGTTACACCATCAAATTAAATTACTTTTCACAAGCCATTAACTGTAACAGTCTCTACATCAAAAAAATTTCAAGCATACATTATATATAACAGAGACTCCAGAAATATTCTCTGCCATTACTAGTTATGCTTATATACAGAATTAAAATCCAGTAAAGGCCTTATATAGGCAGTATTTATGTTTTAGGGTTACCACACTGTGTGTCTGATAGACCAGAGGGCAAGTTCTGAAATGACAGGTCTATTTTCAGTGAAAAAAACATATCTAGTCGGGGTATTTAGATCGTGTCTGATAATTCCTAGCTTAAGTCAGAACCCACCGACTTGCATGATTTTGGCAGTACTCAAAATCGTGAAGCACCATGTGGAATTAAAGGAATCCAATTCAAATTTTCTAAACACTACAGCATGCTTCATTTTATACATGAATTTTTAAATATAATTCAGTGAGAGTAAGCATTGCACAGAAAAATAAAGAAATTTTTAAAATGTAGCTTGTGTTTATATACAGCCAGAGTTTTTTTACCTAATTTTCAATTACACATCAATTTGAAGCTTCTGGTACTAAGTAGCAGCAACAATGAAATGGAAACAAAAATCAAGAACCAAGGGCTCTTTCTGAAGATACAACCTAGCAATGACAAAATATTTATTTAATCACAAAACTGTTCTCTTGATTTCAATACAGCAAAATAGTATGAATTAAGCTTAGCAACTAAGACCTTGCAAAGACCCATACATAAGACAGCTATGTTAATTATGTGATAGAAGCACAGCTGAATCTTATACTTCATATTCTTCCATATTCAATTTTCCCCATTTTAAGAGAGTAGGGATGTGACCTTGGTCTCAAACATACCTCTTTCAGAAACTCTTCAAACTGCTGGTCTAATTCTTCCTTTGAAAATCGATGAGCCATAATTTGCAACTGGATTTTACCTTCCAAATAACTGAATCTAAAAACTAAAATTTGAAATAAAGTTAATTAAATGCATTCTGAAATTGATGTAACCTAATGATTTGCTTGACTAGAGCTATAAGCAAAAAAACTCCAATCCAAATCTTGATAGATGACAAACACCATTCTCCGATTCCCTACTGAAATTATTTACTCAATGAGACAATCAGTGCAAACATACCCAGATCACACATATTCCTTATAAGCAAAATACTCATTTCCAAAACACCAGCTCCAGCATTTAACTTTGAGGGATAAATAAAATATGATTCACTTCAGCATCTTTACATTTTTCTTCAAAAACATGCTCTCTTAGCAACACACAATTAAGCATTTTGTTAATAATCAAACAAGAATCTACTGCAGTAATATTTCCAATCCATTTTAAGGGCTTTTAATTACGTTCTATGTTTCTTCTCCAACACTGGGGATATCTGGCATGGTTAGTTTTGTTTCATTATCTCTGCTGTGCTTTGGATTTAGTAAACAATAAATACATGTAAATCTTTTTAAGGTTGGAGAATGGCATTTGGTTTGATCTGCCCTGACACTGAAAACTAGTGACACTTGCCCCTCTCCCCTTCCCCTAAATCTGCATCAACTTCTCAGGTATAAAATATGCCCCACCACCAAAAGGCTGCAAAGCTTTCGTGTCTCACACTGCTCAGCACGCACATATGGCTGCCTTCAAAACTGCAAATGTATGGCAGCATTAAACTGCACCAGCATCTTCCAGGCTGAGAAGTGCGATGTAAACATAAAAGGGCTAAGCATTTGCAAAAGTGCTTTTACCATTAAATAAAACTTCTCCCAGTATGGAGCCCACTCAGTACACAGGACTGTTACCTACCTAGTAAATTGATTTTGACAGGTGAGTTGTGACAACTGTTTCCTGCTTTCACTCCTTATCCATCCATAGACCACCCGACACTTTGGCTTTGGCAGTTAAAAAAGAAAAAAAAAAGAAAGTTATAGAGCAGACTACCCAGGCGTTGAATAGAGCACGATATCCTTATGTAAGCATTTGGACAGTATCTCTGAAAACATGGTAAGGAGATTAAGAATGTTACCTCTCAGGGCACACATAATCCAGTATCCTTTTATACTTTCACATCAAAGAACACTTGATGTTAAACGCAGGATGCTTTAGCAATTTACTAACTGTGCCAGCTACTTCAGCAAGTGGGGAATATTTAATTCTAGTTTTGCCAGAAAAACAAAGTGCTTCTTCTGACATTTTCCATACTTCTACCTAAATTAGAATGACGGCTTTCTTTTGCCTACCTTTGAATTACATCTTTTACAAAAACTAACTATATGTAACTTAAAGGACAACAAATATGCTGACAATTTCCGTAACAGAAGAATATAGGCAAACATTAACCTTAGCAAATATATTTTTCAGCCATACCTTCAGACCTGGTGGCTCACAAATGACTTTGTGCACAAAACAAAGGGGCCACTTGCTGGGATATATACTACAACACAGCGCAAAAAAGCGTAAGTTTTGAGGAAGTATGGCTAAACCACGCGGGTGGGGGAAAGCTTAAACAGCCTAACACATTTCCAGTAACCTTTTAATCATCCCAGCCGTGACCTGATCCTCCTCCTTTCCCTGGAGCCACACGCACGGCTGGCGCACGGCAGCGCGGGGGCTCGGAGATAGGCGGGCAGGGCTCGGCTGCAAGGCCCAACCGCGCTCCGGGGAGCGGCGGGGGAGGGAAGAGGACGCGGCTCGGAGCCGAGCGCTGCCCCGGGAGTCGGGCGCGTACA
>WEIT01011824.1:15490-58440 GCA_013389985.1 Dryoscopus gambensis
CGGGTGCCGGGTGGCGGTGGTGGTCCCTGCGCGCTCAGGGCCGCACAGGGTTAAGGGAATTTGCCTTTCCGAGCATTCAGGAACCACCCTGGCGACACACGCGCACCACGTGAGCTGGGACCGGAGCCCCTTAGCAGCCACAACACCCCGCAGTCATACGGTCAGAGCAGGTTTCCCTCCGGCTCGACGTCGCGCACTTCTCCAGAAGTCGTTCAACTGATCTGTCAGAAAAGCAGGAAGGAGAGAGTTAAAAGTGGGTTGCATTCGCTAATGCAAGGGTCAAACTCAAAGCATCCCTTCTCGCTTTCTCACATAAATCCCCTTCTAAAGTTTTCCTAATGTTTCAGCCTTAGATGTCGGCCGTTGTGCTTTTAATACATTTTAGCACATCTCTGGAAATGTTTAAAATATGCAGAGAAATTAATGACCCCTGTTTCCCTGACCACTGCCTCTCAAATAACCACAGAACAATTGCAGTCTGTGCTTGCATGTGCTCTCCAGCGAGGGTCTGTCAGTTGTGTTTGTTGTGAGAGTCACGTTGCTTTAGGAATTTTTATGCCAGCATTTAGTAAATGGCAAAATAAAACAAGTTCACTTAAGAATACAAATGGACATTGTTCACACACACACACACACACACGCACATGCACACACACAAAAACACATTTTGATTCTCTGTTCAGCAGACTTGGAACAGAAAGATTTTGAAGTTTTCTTTGACGAGTGTTGGATACTTACTGCAAGTGAGAAACTAGTTAAAGTCCTATTACTGTCTCTCATTTCCTGTTAGCTTGAGAGATAAAGATAGTGCTTCCAATATGGCCTTTATGTATCCCAGATTTTTTAATGCTAGTATAAATTATAGTTTAAATTCAAAGAAGCGAAGAAATATGGGCTCTGTATTTTCCACTCAAGTCTATACGAATTACTTTGCTAAAGGTGCTGCAGCACTTCTTTCAATCAGGCCTATTGTCTGCAGATGGAGTATTATGTTTCCACTTGCAAAGGTTTTTTTTTTTGCCTTTGCAACTTCTGCTGCTGTCTATGAGAAACGTGGGAGCTGATCAAGGACAGGATGCCTATATAAACTAATATACTAGAACAATTTGTTACACACAAATCGCCTACTGATGGCGAAAACATCAGTTTCCAACATTTGCTCTTTTCTCTTGTCGCATGAAAAAGTATGGAGTGAGGCATGAGAATTTAAAAAGAAATATGGAAATTAATTAAAGGAGTGTCAGTCATGCTTCATGCCTTGATCCTGCTCAGATTTAAGCCAATGCAAATTTTACTATTAACTTCAAAGCTATAGCTGTGACATCATTCATTGATCATGAGAGTTACTTCATATATGATCAAATAATCACATCAAGGGCTCAGTCCTTCAAGCTGCTAAAAAACTGTTGCACATTGAAGCTTTTCTGTTTGCAAAAATATGTTCAAAGAGCCTTGTACAAAGTATAGAAAAATGTGCAGAGGGATCAATGCTGTTGGAAACCTCAGTGCCCATATGGGAAAGAAAAAAACCTAAACCACTCTTGATGACTGTGGTGGAGAGGAGGCATTGCCTGGTGTTGAAATGTCATCCAGTGCATTCAAATAACATGCACAATAGCCA
The DNA here is from genome assembly GCA_013389985.1 of Dryoscopus gambensis. Classification (NCBI taxonomy): domain Eukaryota; kingdom Metazoa; phylum Chordata; class Aves; order Passeriformes; family Malaconotidae; genus Dryoscopus; species Dryoscopus gambensis. The sequence goes on from WEIT01011824.1 coordinate 17,112, forward strand.
CTTAAAAGATTTTCATTTCCTTCTAATGCCAACCAGTTGGAACAGTTTTCTCAAGAACTCTTAACAACAGAACTTAAATGGGAGAGGAGGGCTAGCCATGAATTTCAGCCAGGAGCATGGTGATTTGGGAAGCAGTGCTAATAAAGCAGAAGGATGGATGCAAATTCTAAAATAGATCCTGCTGGACAGAGCCCCAAATTATAAGGTAAATTTCAGGCTCTGCTGTCATGGGTGGGAAGCCTTTGTTGACTTATTATGAAATCAGATTTTGCCATTGTAGTCATTGGCTTCTCATTTTAATGTGTGATGTGTGCACACATAACGCATTTTTCTTGCTAAACAGCACAAATATGAGGCTTCGTGGATTAGTATAGTAATTTAAAAAGGTTAATGGCAAAATTAAAAGGAATGAAATGTCCACACTTTTATTCTGTTGTCTAATTTCGGTTTTGTATCATCCATAAAAGTCAATGGGAAAAAGATGAAAACCAAAAACCTTTGCCACATTCACTTTGGCTAAAGCATTGCATCAGATAGTATTTCAGTACTGAACTTGAAAATATGTGAAATATAAGATTATGATAATAAATATTTCACCATATTCTCGGTTATGTTTTTTTAAGGGTTAACAGTTTCCTATGGAATCAAAAGCAAACAAACAGTGGTGGACCAAGAAGTTAAAATTGCATTCTTTGTGTACACTCACCGTGATGAGACTTCCTTAAGTGACGATGCAATAAAAGACCTTTCCAGTATGCATATCAGAAAAAAGAAAAGCCTTCTATAACTACAAATTGCACAGAAAACGAAAAGAATCGTGTGGAACTGTATTCCATGTGGGAGAAAGTGGTAGTCAAATTAGGATTAGTTATAAAATAGTTCACATAACTATAGTTGTAGTTTAAAAGAGCATTTTTAATCCTTTCACTTTTGGTTCACTGCAGGTCTCATTTTGTTCCGTCACTGAGAACAAGTCCTCAGATCCCAAGGGTTGGATTTTTGGTTGATTCAGTTACAGTAGCTAGCCTGAACTCAGTGTCTCACCCTATGGGTTTTTTCCATCGTGCATTTTCTCCACGGGCTGAGAACTAAATTTTGTGTCATGTTTCAAATTATCCCAGAGACTCAGACTGGTCACAAATCTTATTTCTGAATTCATCCCTTCAAGGGAGCTGCAAAGTTTGGAGTTTGGAAGCTGGGCTGTTGCTGGCCATTTCCCGTTTTCTGGAAGTTAGCAGAAGTGCACTGCTTCTCATGCTTTTTGAAAACGCATCCTCCCTCTGGCTTATTTGTGTAAATGTTTAATTGCCTTAACACTGTGCCCTGTACTGCCAAGTTTTCCGTTTCTCTGGAAGACTGCAAAGTTGCTGTAATTACTGGCTGCAGGAATAAATCCTTCACCATCATAGAGGAAACTCTGCTATCGCCAGCAACTGTAAGCAATTAAAAATTCCTTCAAGAGGGTGATTGTTTGCAGTCAGTAATTAAAGGTGCTTATCACTCTCTCAGATTAAAGTGCATTTGCCAACATTTAACACCGCTTTTTCTTTCATTTCCTGATTCTCTATAAACTTGTTGGGAAACATTGCTCTACTGTGTGATCCCACTAGTGGAGCAAGATCCCTTCTGTTGCTTTTGAGAAATCCTGGGGAAAGTATTATGCAAAGATAGACACAAATATGGCTGTTTTGACCAACTGTATCACTTTTGAACTACTCTAATGATGCTGCCCTATGCCTACTGTAGGTCCTTCTTTGCCAGTGAAAATTCTCAGTTCTTGGCATCAGGCAACATGCTTACAATTCCTACTCTGTGGGACTGGAGAAACAACTTGGGTCGCTTCCACCTCAGATCATTTGAACTGCAAACCCTCATCTGCCTTGAATATTTTCCTTTGCATATAGAAAATTTTGTAATATGTTTTTCTGTTTGTGTGAAAACACGCTGCATGTGTTCTGTTCAGAAAAAGTTAAGGTAAATATTTCTATAAAAATTTATTGGTGGCTTAGGAACGATCAAATTCAGAAAATTCTGCAGAGAAAATTAAGTGTTCTGATTTATTAAAATTTTTCAGATCCGTAACATTTTTCGTTGATGCCGACAACATATCTGCTTAACACTGGCAGGAATATTAGCTTTGCATTTCAGATTTTCACTTGGTTATTTTTAGTTCTTCTGAAGCCTGGGAAATAAGAAATATAACCGCTTTGAACAGTCTGAAAGAGCCAACTCTAGCAGGGCCTCTGAATCTGATTAGATAAAACAACAAAGAGGTTCTGTTAGGGCAGAGGCAGGAAGAACTAAGGTGGGTGGCAATATCTGTCATAACTCAGGGGAAATGTAGCCTCAAAGCACTCAAAAGTGGGTGAAAAAATAACATAAGCAATAGACAACTTTCCCACATCTTAGGTCACTCTCCAAATGCAGTTTGAAGAACTTTCTCTGTGCTCCACTTTTTTTCTTTTTGTATTTTTAAAGTACAATAAACAGCACATGCGTGTGTGTTTATATTAAAAAGCTGATTTAGGGGAACATTGTTTCTCTACGGATAAGTATCTGAAAAAGTACAGTGTGGCAAGTGCAGTTTGATTTGTTGGTACAGAAATAGTATAAGATCTTAAGGGGTAGATTTGCAATTTTCAACATTTTCCTCAGAAAGTTAGGTAGCTTAGGGATGGACACAGGAGATTTCTCCCCTAAAATACAGCTTGTCATAACACCACATTTTATTCTACTGTCCAGAAAAAGAATCAAACTATTGTGTTTAGTGCAACTGGGAGGTCTTCAGTTTTTTAGGGGGGTTAATTTAAAAATGATCTGTTATTGGAGGAGTGTAAGCCTGAAACACCCGCTTGACCAAGGATTGTGCTTCCCTTCGTTCAGTGTAGAATGCTTATTTTGGGTTGGAAGAGATTGAAAGAGAGATTTATGTGTTTCCTCAGGAAAATCAGTCAAAATATTTTCGAAGTTGCTGTGCATCCACAATGTTGCACTTAGTCTGCATCAGAGGCTGGGAGTGTTATCTGTTTGAAGCCCACTGCTAAGTGTGCCCCAAACTAGCCCTGCAAACTAGCCCTCCTCTTGTTCCTCATATTGGAAGCATATGAGAAAAGTCCCTCCAAACGACTCTTTCCCTGCATGTAGCTGTGGCATTTCTCCGGTAACTCCAGGTCTGTCTCCCATGGGACAGATGTGGCATCGAACAGGAGATGCATACAGGTGTGATAACTAATGATAATCTAACACCGGTTTGCACTGCTCCAGAGGTTCAGCCCCCTCATGCCAGGCTGAGGGTGTTCATGTGTGTATGCCTGTCAACTAAGTGGCTTGTAAGTGGTATTTTTCCTGAGGTAGTTACAGTGTACATTTGGGCAAGAGAACTGGAGTGTGAAATTTATCGCTATTACCTTTCTCCTCAGTTTTTTTTTTTTAATTGTAATTTCATCAGAAAATAATCTGCTCCACATTTTTTTATCTTCTTTGAAATCTCTCTGTGAGGTTCAGTCTTATATTCCATCACAGGGAACTGAGCATCAGATCTTAAAATCTTGAGGGGGCAAAATCAGGATTTTGCCAGGAATTGTTACCTGTACAAGTTATGCTCCACCAGCTGATCCATGGACTGCCCAGGTGAATGTATAGGTAGACTTTTTCCCATGATGAATGGAAAAAAGATAGATAAGTGGACATGGATACCCCTTTTTGTCTTTTTCCAGTGAAGGAATAACCCCCTCAAAACCAGGTTCACGTGTAATGACAAAAACCCTGGGATGTGTTAACCAATATCGATGCCGTGGGGGGCAGGGTGACTATTACAAGTCTGTTCTCTGTGAGAAGCAAGTTTACATGTTTTGTCAATTTAATGTAGCTGTCTCACTCGTCATCCTCTCACTCGTGGAGACAGAGGGCCCAGTCCCATGCTGTTTGTACAGATGCTGTTAGTACAGAGATGGGGGATGAGGAAGTCAGGGAAATCTGAGGTGTCCTCTGTGGCTACATCCCCAGCTCTGCTTGGGGACATTTCAGGTAGGTGCAGGTCCCTCACCTTGAGCACGTTTCTAGCACAACACCTTTGTTGGCTTGTGCTGGCATAAGGAGGTTTCATTCTGCACCAGGTGAAGCAAGTTTTCTGGAGCCAGGACACATCCTGCTTTTTGGTTTAATTTTTCCATACCTTGAAAAAAAAAAATCTAAACTGAATCTGTGTACATGAAACAAGAGCCAGCCAGATAGGTACTATGGAATAGAAAACCTCACTACTCTGGAATTCAAATGTGGACAGGCAGATTTATTTTTTTTTTCCCCTATAAACAGTGCTTTAGGGATATGACCTGTCATTACTTAGAGATTTCCAGCAGTGGAACCTTTGGTGCCTGTCTACCACCCACCTAGTACCAAAAATGCCACCAAGAGATCGGCTTGTCGCGGGACTAAAATAGTCCTTAAAGCTTAGCCTCAAAGGACTGACACCTGCTCTCCTGTGTCTTCTCTTTCGCTCCATATCTACCCCACTAATCACCTATTAGCTCCTAAGGTACCAGAAATAAACACCAGCAGTCCCAAGGCTCAGACAGTGTATATTAAGACCTGTGAAAACAGCCTTTTGCAAGCATTTGTCTGGAAAATAATACCTAGCTTAACGATTTAAAACCTATTGAGGTTTCTTTGTTATTTCAGGCTTCTGGGAGTGGTCATTTTCTTAATGGATAAGAAATTGAAATGTTTTCAAAGAAAAGACGCTTAGATGTGTGGCCTGCCTGGCTTAGTAAAACTGGAAGCTGCTGTTCCATGAATCCCTTAATTACGACAAACGTTCCCTGGTAAGCTGCTGTATATATTTAATTGAATATTAGGCTACAATTTTTACATGTATACTAAAGGTATTTAGGTGTCACAATTGTCTCGCAGTGTAGTAATACTGGAATTGATTTAATTTAAAGTTGGATAAGCTTGGACTTTTTGTTCATTTCCTCCACTCTGAGGGATAAAGTAGCATGGTGTGAAAGCCTTTTAAGATTCAACAATATTGTTCAAGCATAGCATCTGCAACTAATAACTATGTAACTTTGAATGAAAAAAAAATGTCTAATTATCATGGAAAAGGGAAGATGGTTGACTCATCTTCTGCAGTTTGGATTACATGTGTGGGATTGTGTTTTGGATGGAGCACTCCAGAATAGCAACACTCCATCAAAAACACAGTCATGCACCTGTACTCCAAATGGCTGAATAAGGCAAAACACATGTCATCTGAGCACTGTGAATCAAATTAAAAAAAAAAAAAGAAAAAGAAAAGAAAAGAAAAGAAAGGAAAGCTGGAAGAGAAATAAAGACAAGTACTATAACATTGGTGTGTGTGAAGAGTTGTTTCTTTAAAGCTCCCTGAGTGATTTATTTATCGCTAAACCTCTGTTCGCAAGCCATGTTTGATTTTGCCCGATGCTGATATAGACACTGAAACTGGATATTATGGAAAGGGCTGCCAGCAACTGTTTGATCCTGATAAATTACAATAACAGGCACAATTTACAATGAGAAGCTATTGCTGCTTCTGGCTCTAATGCGTGATGAGGTTTAAAACATTGTGGGCCAAAATTCCCTTACCTGGTGGCCCCCTCAGACCATTTACAGAAGAGCATTTAAGAGAGCCATGGAGCCGAAGAAAATTACATTCACAGCAAGGGCCAGGCCCAATTTTATATCAAAGGTGAGCATCTGTGTGTATGTGTATCTGCCTGCATTCGGAGTGAAAGATGTGGGGAAAAGAAGTAGAAGAAGCGTGTATAATCCACATGTTTGGAAACTTGTGTGTTCACTGAGCAGCCGATTCCCTGGTTCCCTCTACATGTGCGCACACCCCCCAACACTCCCCACACCACCGCCCCTCACCACCCCCCTTTATGCCTGCAATGCATATGTGTTGTGAATATTGAAGTACTTGCTCTGGAAAGTTAATTGATGGCTGGCTGCTTATTTGATCTTCACAGTGTTGAGTTCAAAATGTAATAAATGATAAAACCCACCCAATAGCTGGACTTGGAAAGAGGTGCAAATTCAGAAAAGTGATATGAATTAGAATCCCTTGCGTATTTTCTTTGCGGTAGCATTCCCAGACACCTGCCCCTCATTTCAGAAACTTATACAAACCACAGTCCACACCCAGGAGAGTAAAGCCAGATTTCTTGAGATGTTTCATTGCCTAGAAACTTTTGATAATCTCATCATGTGCTGTTTTTCCTCTTTAGGGGACTTTAAGTCTAATCAGATTAACATACACATTCTTACTGATGTGCCAAAAGTTAACTGTCACAGAAGCTAATGAAGAATGGAGTGAAAAGGATATTGCAGGAAAAAGAGGAACAAAAAAAGATATCAACTACACGTACATGAACCTGTGCATTCTCTGATCAGCTCATATTGCTGGTGCCTCCTGTAGTGAAGTGTACCAGGGCAGAAAGGATAATTTCATACACTTTTGTTAATGAAATGTTGAATGAGGCTTCAGAAAGTCTCCAGGAGTAGTGATGATGTTCAGTGTCTCTGACGGATTGTTTACTCGACTTCTGAAGGACTGTAAAGCACCTTGCCTAACACTGGATTCCTGTCTTTGGGAAGTGTTCACTCAGCCAAGACTGTATCATATCTCTTGCCTGACCTCATCTTCTGTTAGTTGCCTCATCCAGCTGCTGTTAGATTCACATGGGATGTGTCCAGAGATGATCAGGAGAGGTTTTTCTCTATTAGCAGCATGACTCTCCCTTACTCCAACATACATAAATGCTTGCCTGTGAACAGCAGAGTCTGCTCCCCGTTCTATATTTACAAACCTAATTTGTCTGTGTTCTCTGCCTTTGGCAAGTAAACTTTGCCATTCCTTTAGTTTTCCTTTCTTGTTTTCCATTTAAAAACTTATGTCTATTCCATTAACCATTCCTCTTTTCCTTTGAAGAAATGTATGCATACATGAACCTACCACCCCCTCTCTCTGCCTCTGCGTCCCTAACCTTTATATAGGATCAGTATTTCCTGTGTCATCTGCTGGAGAGAGGCAGGCAGAGTTGCTGCATGTCTTTAAAGAGTGAGTATGTGAGCATGAACACACTGTGCACACACAAGCTCTGAGGTATAGGTGGAGAGAGTGGTTCCCTGGATCACGGAGAATGAAGCAGAAGAGGTGAACATGGACTTGTGTCTCTATAACATGGACACAGTTTATAAGAGACATAGTATGAAATATAGATCTTGAATGCAAAGGGGACAGACTTTGAGGACAAAAGGCACACACGTTCCTGTAATTCTTAATATAGACAAATGTTTAATGTCAGTATCTATGGTCTCTGTGTGAAGGTGCAAGCTACCTAAGAAAAGAAGCTAAGAATAATTTCTAAATAGGTGCCCATTTTCATGCTGCTGGAAATTTTCTGCCAGGAATTAGGCTGGATAATTCCAGGCCAGGTTCCAAGATTACATGCCTGCTGGGGGGGCATTCACTGGAAATTGAAATTAGATATGACAAGCTGATCACAGGAGGAAAACTGTTTATGTCAAAATATTTTGGAAAAGAGATCAGCCTGAAATTAGATTAATGGTTGCAAAAAGTGGCCTGAATTTTCAAAATGAGGGCAGTCTATGGGAAATGCCTTAAATGAGTCTTTTTTTTTCTGAGCAGGCTGTTCAAATTGCCAAAAATGAGCAGAATTTAAGGGATTTGTTTTCTCGGTTGGTCCCATAGTGAAAGAAGGAGCATGACTGTCATTTCCCTACAATTCTGAGGAGTGTGAGTTATGTATCTACAGCTTGGTGGGTTCCCAGAATAGATAGGTCTGATGTCGTGTCCATTGGAAGCACTGTGGTACTGGTAACTTCTGTGACCATGAATTGTCCTCTAGGAAAGCAGCCATAAAGACATTGTTTTCCCTAGTAACTGGTCTGGTCAGTAATAATGATTACTTCTTTTGATAAAAACCCATCTAATTCAGCCCTTAAATGTATTTGACTTGAGCCTTCCAACTTCTGAGACCCCTTCTGTTAGATTAAAGAACTCAGAAGTGCATGCTATTTCTTTTCTGTGGCAGTAGTAATATATTGAAGCCAAACAACTTCTTGACCAGCTGGGACTTAAGGTCAGCAAACTTGCTGTGGGGAGGTACTGATTTCATTTTAAACCGGCTGATACGATAATAGAGCAGCAGGGTGTGCAAGTCACTGGAGTTTACCTTTCCACCTGCTTGTGCAGGCTCCGAGCAGCAAATGCAAACGATGAGAAAGTTAACGACCAGCGACAACAGAGCCGGCCACACGCAGTCCCCCCATCTGTCAGCTCAGCTTCAGCTGAGGCGACGTTGCCACAGGGGGTGGCATAGGTTTTGAGAGAGATTTCCACGTGTCCCTTCTGCCTTCTCTAGGCAGCAAACTACCTTGCATAGTTCAGATTTCATCATGAGCCATGTTTACTGAGTTGTCAGAGATAAGCCTGTCTCTAGAGGCAAATGTTAGGATCGGGAACAGAAATGCCAGCAGTGAGCACATATGGCACTGTTTGTACTCTTAAGTTTGAAAGAACTGGACAAGTTAACAAATACAGATGTTTAAAATCAGTAAGAGTGTTTAATGAAAACAAACAAAATACTGTAGTCTATAAAGCTAAACTTGTTTTTCTTTTGCTCCTTTTGACAAGCCGGGATTAGTGTTTTTCTGAACCTATACCCTCCTTGACATATGGGACGTTTTTGAGGGACATTAGTCCCAGCAGATGCTGGGTGGCGCTTGGGTGGATGCCTCTGATTTTTAGTAAGTTAATAAATCAGCTTTTACAACCATGTGTATCCTATGATTTAACACATGCGTAACAATAATACTGGATTAGGAAGAACAAACTGTTTCACTGCAAAGGATATTTTATTTCTTAGTAATATTGCATACAATAAGAGCTTTTCTGTAACATAAACAAAGGATTCATGCTATTTTTTCATTTAGCCAGTGCCCTTCATCCCCATGGGTCAAATTGTACTCAGAATTGCATTAGTACAAATGCTGAGTACCTCCACTGAGCTCAGTAAAACTCTTTCCATTCACTTCAAAGGATGCTGCTTCAAACCTCATGCAGCCTGCTTTCCACAGGCATCAGCAAGCGCTTCCTGCCTAGTAAACTGCTTAAGTGATGTTCCCTCAATTAAAAGACTCATGTAATGCTTCACCTAATCAGAAGGTTAAATAGTGTCACATTGCTTTCCTACAAAAATCTTTTTCCTATGTGTCTTGCTCTTGTTTTTGGAAGGAAAATTTTCTTTTTAATCTTTAAGCTCCCACTGCAGATACTAAGCTACTAGTACACATGACATCATCCTTGGCTTCAGCCTTTGAAAGCGAAATGGTATTTTAAAATATGAAATTCTGGTAGCAATGTCACACCCGAAGTTGAAGTTTAAAACAAAACTGACAACAAAATCAACTGCCAGGAAATGGACTATTTTTTAAATTAGACATCTATCATGTCAACTTTGAGTTAATCTCTGGAGCCAGCTCAAGAATGGATGAGGTAATATTTGCACATGTTGTGGATAAGATAGAATGAAAATGGATTTTCTCTTTTTCTTTTTTTTCCCCCTTTTATTTATTTATTTTTTTTTTTTTTGGCTAATGTGCTGCAAAGATTATGAATCCTGATGGTTGGAATCACAAGCTGTGATTGAGGGGTTATGTGTGAAGCAGCAGATTAGAGTGGTATTAATATGTTGCATGATGATCTCTGAAAGTCCCAAGCTATATACAAAGTGTGGCGAATAGGGGCACTTGCAGAAGGTAGGAAGATAGGTGATAAGTGGAGGGTTGACATAATTCTGGAGAAAGCTCTCAAAGCCAACACACTTAGTGGATAAGTTTAAGGACTTGGTCTCACTGCTTTAGTTATGAGTTCCAGGGGTTGAGGCTTAAAAGGGAGTTAGGACTTGCTGACAGAGCCAGCTAAAAGATGGCTGGATGCAAGTTATAGTGCGTAAAAGAAAATGAAACACTGGATCATAACCTGTTACAAGAGCAACCTCTTTTGCTATTACAGAAACTATCTGAAAATTTGTTTTTGTCTGTGTTAATAGTGCTTAAAACACATGCGAATTACAACTGGGAAAGGAATTTCACTAATTCCTGTTTTCTGTGCTATTTGTGAAAGCTTTTCTTAGCCTTTGTCCATGCTGTTCTCTAAAGCATATTCCTGGAAAAGGCCAACATTCCTTGCTCAGCGTTTATACCCAACTGGCTGTGAAAGGTTGACACGTGCAGAAATCCTCAGAGGCATGGTTTAGGAAGTGTGGGGCTCAGGTGGCTTGTTCTATCTTGTTCTTTTTTGGTGGTCTCAGTGGTCTTCTCTGTAATCTTGGCAGTTCTGGAGATCCAGTTAAGTTAAATCAGTTCTTTCCAAGACCCTGCCCTGAGTTCCATGATGCAGCCTTGTCCATAATCAGCAGCTATAAATTGCTAGTCCTTTCATCTGTTTCTCCATACCGCTGGAGTTGCTTAGCACCTCCTAGAAGTGTGCAGGAGCAGAGGCACGGCAGTTCTACAGGGTAGGACCCCACCCTCCACAGGCAGGTTTTTTGGACCTTTTGTGCCAGTTTCCCTTGGGGATGTCAGTGGAACAGGACTGAAGGACATACAATGAGCAGGAATATAAAAGATGTGTTTCTATGGAAATGTGAGGGCCAGGAAAATAAGTGAGATGTTGGTCTTTGAATCAGAGCAGGAAAGGTCTGTCCCACAGCCATCTTCATCCCTTTTGGGAGATATGCAGAAAAGAGGTGGATTTCAGTCACTAATGTCAGGTTTGCAAGTGTAAGAGCTGAATTTTCTATCAGGCATTTCTGCTGTGGGCAACTGGGAGTTTGTTACAATCTTCAGGAAACCCCATAGTCAGGGGTGCTGCAGTCTTTATTCACAAGTAACCATTACATATCCAACTCCATTCATATCTGCTCTCCAGCAGAACAATAGGTCAGGAAACTGATTAGCTGTGTTTAGGGCAAGGACACTGTTCTGCCTAAAAATGCCAGAGGATGTTCAGGTGAGAACCAGCAAAAGGTGAAAGAACTTAGTGCCAGCCTTTGCTGTGGACATGACTCAACCGAAGAGCTCAGCTTTCTCCAAAGAAGAGCACACTGAAACTTCTTGTGGGACCACACAGAGCAGGACACAACACAGAGTATTTTCACAGCCAGCTGCTACTCTGCAAATGGATATATAATATAATTAACATATAATGATTAATAAAATCATTAATTTAAAAGTGTTTTTGAAATTTTGGAGTCTTTCAATAGAATATAAAATGAGTACACAACATTCACTGCTTTCAAAAGAGAGTCAGTGGAGAAAATCTGAAGTAGTCATGACTAGGATTGGGAAGGAACGGAAGTGAAAAGTTTTGAAAAACTTGCAGTTCTGTGTTTTTTATTTCTCTAAGAGTCTTGGGTTTTTTCTGTGTTCATTTTGTTTTGTGGAAGGCTGTTTACATGACATTTATGCTGTATACCTCTCTGTGAAGAAAGTTATACAAAATATGTGTTAGTCTATGCAGGTGTTTATAACTGCAAATGTTACTTTTGTAGTTTGCCAAATGGAAAATACACCCAACGGCATCTTCTTGAACCTGTAAATAATCTGTTTTCCAGAGCAGCCATCAAGCACATCATGAAAGGAAATGGCAGAGCAATTCCACTGACAATAGCATGAGAATTATTATGAACCAGATGTGAAACAATACAAATATTAGTGAAAAGAATAGTTTCTGTCTACCCGAGCATGACAAAGCTTCAGGAAACACAGTGATACGGATTGGATGTGCAATGAAAATAAGTGTGTGATTCTCTGACTGGAACTGCAGGCTGAAATTGTTCTGGACAAGCTCACGAATGACGTGTTGTTGGTATGAATACTAACCAAAACCCACTCATCCCTTTGACTGGGACTAAACTTTTCTTGCTCCCCATGGGCAAGGAGCCATGGCATTCCACCTGGACATCAAACCCACAGCTCCTTTCTGCCCTCCAGCCACAATTCTGTTACAGGTCCCTGTAATGCCTGATTCCAAGGGGACTTAGCAGGTTTACACCATGAATGTAGAGGATTTGATTCAGTGCTTCAGCCTTTGGTGTCTGGCTCTGTTTGCGATGCCCCTCTGTTTGTGTGTGCCTCCCCGAGGCAGCAGGGTGCCGCTCTGGAAGGGGAGGCAGGGACATGAATTGCAGTGGGTTGTGTAACGTGTCTGCTAGCCCACTGGGGATGTCTCAGATACAGAAGGGCATTTTGAAGGGCACCAAACCCTATTTTTTGGGCAGCTGAATCATGCCCTAGGTGTTTCACACAGCAGTAATCTCCAGCAAGCTTGGATGTGAATAGCAACGCTACACTATGGGTTGTGGCTGAAGGTTGAATATAGTGCAACACTGGCATTTCAGAGACAGAAGATAAGGTTTCACTCTGGAATTTACCAGGGTACTGGTGCTAACATGTAAATTAGGTGGAATGATCACATTTTGTCTTTTTAACTAAGGTTAGAGATCTTCCTTATCAGCAAATCAAGTGTTTACCAACTGACCAGGTTTCTGTTGAGACTGGCCAAGGGCAAACTGATGTGATTAAAATCTCACACCTTTTTTTTCACCAGCAATGTTTTATGTGAGAACCTCAGCAGCCCATCTGGCCTCAGTTGGTGGTTTTCTAAGTTGCCAGCTTTACTTCAGCATATTGTGATAATATTATTTCAAAATAGCCACATCATCAAGTATCTTTCAAGATGTGAAATATTTATAAAAATATATATTCTTTTTTCAGTTTATACAATCCCTGCCATCCTTTACCTACCAAACTTGTGTCATGTGAGCTTTTATTCCATTATTAAAAGGGAGATGTGAAGTCATGTGGCCATCCTATCACAAGGTTTTGCCAGCTGTAAACCTCATCACAGTTCCTGTAAAGTACATTTCCACAGATCAAGTTACTGCCAGGGAAGACTTTAACAATCTTCTACCCTACTTTCAACCCTCAACAATTAGTATTAGCAAATGGTCCAGGCCACTGCCTGAATCACATATGATTTCTATTCAAGAAAGACAAACTTTTATTCAAACCAGACCCATAAGCTAAACACATGAGTTTCCCTGCTTAAAATAATGAATCTGAAGTTGTTTCTATCATTCATTTTAAAAATCACTCTCACATTTGAAATCAAGTTGGCTATTTTCCCTTGTCTGTATTAGCCATCTGGTAAGGGTGACTTTTCTAACACTGGTGTCTAGAGCTAGGATTTATTCTTTAAAAAAACCCCAAACCAACCATCTTCCCCTTCCCACTTTAGTTTTTTTTCATTTCTGGAGCTTGTCCTTGTAATATAGACAAAACTCATCCTATCTTTGAAAAGGGAGAAAAAACCCACACATGGCATAACTTCCTCCATAAGATTCTTAATATATTTTGCAGTCAAAATGTAGTTTTGTATGTGATGATTTAAGAAGACACACACATGCTTTCAGGTCATTAAAGTGCATTGTAAAAATAATAAAGACACAAAGGGCTTATTCTCAAGAAACGATGCACACGCTCTTCTCCATGGAATATTGAAGATCTGTTTCATTTCTCAGAATAAGGTAGGTTCAAGATGCTATTTCCTTACCACATACCTCAGCGGTGCATGACCCCTGAAATAAAAAAAGTGAGGGGATTTATATGCAAAAGAAAAATCTTGGCACTTCTTAACATTTTGCTGCTCTTCCTAAATAAAAGACCTTCAGAACAAATTCTCTTACTGCTGTTGCAAGGGGGTTGTTCTGTCACAGAGCCTCATTCTCTGTGGATGCTGGCCTGAGTGAGTCAGGGAGTTTGTTAGATGCTGCTTTGTAACAAGCTCTAGTGAAACAATGTTTATTTAAAATGGCCCTTTGTCCCTACCTGATGACTGGCTGTTCACAATAGATGTGGATGAGAGATGGCATGTGTGGTTTTGATGCACTCACTAACAGAACTGTAATTAAAATCCAAAAGCCAGATCAACCAGAATATTCTTCCGAATAAGTATAACCCAAGGTCTCTTAACAGGTACTTTTTGGCAGAAGTAAGCTGTCTGTATGCTTTCCATCTCCTTTAAAAATATAAAATATCTTGATACACAGAAGCAGGGATCAATAAATTGCCTCTCCATGCAGTGTAACATGCACAGTGTTTCTTATAGAGGTTGGTTTTGGCTTACTGTCTGTCCTTGCAGCAGTTCAAGTCTGTCCTCTGTGAAAAATGTTGGTTGTCCCCGGATGAGTGAATGAGGAAGAATTCAGCATTTGTCACAAATCTTCCTGTTTCCCTGCCCTGTTAACAGCAGACCACCTAGACAAATTCTATCACAGAATCATAGAATATTTGGGTTTGGAAGAGACCTTAAAAGATGATCTAGTTCCACCCCACCTACAATAGGCAGGGACACCTTCCACTAGACCAGTTACTCAAAGCTCCACTGAGTCTGGCCGGTAACACTTCCAGGGCTGCAGCATCCACAACTTCTCTGGGCAACCTGTTCCAGTGCCTCACCATCCTCACTGGAAAGAATTTCCTCCTAATACCTAATCCAAACCCATCCCCTTTCACTTTGAAGCCATTCCCCCTCTCGTATGATAATCAGAGAAAGCTGAGTGTAATGAAATTTGGTAATAGCAGTCCTTGCAGGTATTCCTGGTTGTGCAGCAGCCCTTAGCTCAGGTGCTGTGCATGTGAAGGAGTCTGTGACGCTGTGTGAGCATCAGCACAGCAGCTTTCACCTGTCACGCCACTTGCCGAGGCTGCCCAGCAATGCCTCCCACTCTGCATCAACCACCTGCATCCCAAGCAGGAGGACAGCAGGAAAGGGGGATCTGGGGCTCACAAGCAGCAGTGTAGCCGTGTAGCCAGGGTCTTGAAGCCTTGGCCTCCATCCTAGCGTGGAGGGTGTCCAGTGACTGTTCATGGTTTCTGCTGGTGCAAAAAGGGGCTCCTGTTCCACAGACTGGAGATAAGCAGTCAAAGGTTTCAGACAGGAGGTCATTTTGGTTTCTAACTAAACGAGGACATGCCTCTAGCGCAGGTTTTTAAACCTGCCCTTCTAATCTGAATAATAAAGGACTGCTGGTAATAACATTTTCAACATTTTGGTCAAGGTTTGTAAGGGAGGGAAATATCTTTTTTTATGTTAGTGTGAAAAAACAGATAAGATTTCAACAGACAAACTCTTCCTCAGATCACCAAGGGTATGCCTGGAGAGCCATTAATGTTTTGTGTTTGTAATCACTTTTGTGGCAAAAAAATGTCCTAGGATGTAAGCAAAATTGAAAGAAACTGAAATTGCAAAGTGCCCCAGAAAACTTTTCTGTAATATTTATACCACTTAAATGCATTTTGGGAATCTGAAATTAATCATCAGTTTAAAATCTCTTAAGGATTCCTGGTGAGGTGAATAGCCATTAGCTCACCAATTAGCAAGCAGTTAGAAAGTGTTTAGAATATTTAAAAATATTTTTAAAATTGAGATCATAAATAGACTTAGTGTTCATAGAGATAGATGTTGTAAGAACAGGAAGGACAAGCACTTGCCACCAGCACTCTTGAGCCACACAATTGTTCCTTATTGAGCACAATTGTTTATTTATGAGGATCTAGTCCACACATCCCTGCAGGGAGATGCTGTTTGACTGTTCTCCCTGTTACTGCTGCCATTTCCAGCTCCAGAGCTGTCACAGTCATGAAGGGTGTTGAAGATCCACCCGGTGCACACTCCTGGGGACACTCTTCTCAGTCTGTGACTGCTGGCCCAGAGCATCAGCCTCACCTACAGAGAGTTATCTGACATGGCTCACATCCTCTCCTGTGCTCCACTCAGACCTGGGGTGAATAGGGAATACAGTATCACACAAAATGGTCTATTTTCAGTTGTGTTTGTTCAGACCATTTTGTCGTGCCTGTGGCTCAAGGGGAGCCTTCTAAGTGCAATTGCTGCAGTGTGCGCACAGAAAATATGGTGGGTTTTCTGCAGGTGCTGCTTCACGAGTTTGAGTTGAATTGCATGGCATTTCTGTAGATAACAGGTCAGTGTATTCCCACTTGAGTCCTTTTCATTTGATCTTTGCTGGGACGTTAAGCTTTGCCATTTGCTGCAGAACAAGCGTTTTAACAGTCTCTGTAACCCTGGAGAAGCTGAGAGGCAGACTCCCTGCAGCCGGGGGCTGTCTCCCAGCAGGTGCCCAAGGTGGCCAGCACTCACCTCAGGGCTGCCGCCCCTCATGGGAGTCAGCAGAGGGTGCTCCTGCAGCAAGGCAGGGCTGCCCTACAGCCCTGCGTTAAACAATGTGCCCGATAGGAAGTATTGGTTTATAAATTATTAACCACAGTCCTCTGACACACTAGCAGACTCACATCTGTGGACATTTTATATAAAAGACAAGTAACGGGAGAAGGTGAGATCTTCAAAGTGTCTTGTAACCCAAGAAGGTCTGTACTGTATAAGCACAGGAGGCAGCAAGGGATTACAATAAGTTGTGTTTGTTTGGGCTACAGGGAGAGCCCCTGCTCTTTGGCCACTGTTTGATTCCTGGGGCCAGCACGAAGCCTTTGTCAGCAGCAAGTTTCCTGATGGCAATGCTGAAGGGAAACCCTGGAGGGAACATTTCAGCTGCTCCCTTTTGGGTAGGCAGGCCATGGCCAGCTGCTGAGTATTTGCTGGCTGCCACAGGATGTGTGGGAATGTACAGGGATGTACAGGGATGTACGGGGATGTTTGGGGGCTGGGAGGAGGGTTGCGGCAGAGAGGTAGCATAGCTAAGGGTTGAGAGCAAGAAAGGGTTGCCGCTAGGAGGAGGATAAAAGCAGAAGGAAAAAGCAAAAAAATAAAGGGAGGAAATATTCCAGTGGCCCCAAATATTTTTGTTTCACATTCTGGTTACTTTTCTGGGCCTTTTAAAAATGTCGTATGTGTCTTGTGTTGGATGCTGGAGGGATGCTTTGAAATGGGGATCTCAGGGCCATATGAATACTCAGTCAGTTTTATGACTTGGAAGTGCCCTCAACTTGATGATCTGGAAGATTTGCTGTAGACAGCTGGATTCTGAATACTTTGTCATCTCATTAAAACCAGTTAGTGCACTGTCGATGTCACAAATGCTTCTTTCTGGCTGATGCTTTCCTACTCAGTTATTTGCTGGTGTCCAAGAAGTTGGGAGTTGGGGAAAACAAGATTTTTTTATTTCTCAAATAATTTTAGCCATTAAAATTCTCACTCAGCATGTTCCTCTTGTCATGTTGAAAAAACCTAGTACAATTATCAAGCATTTGGGTGAAGGCAATCATATAAAATAAATAAAAGCATTTTTGTACTATCTCACACTGTTAGCTCCTGAGGGAAACTCTCACAACAATGAGAATGGAAACAGACATAAATTAGGCTGTAACTACAGCTGACTAAATAATAGCTGGAGTTTTTTGTCAAGTAAGTTGTTCAATTAATATTTTTGTGGTGTTCAGCAGGGAGAAATTACTTGACCAATATTGCATTGTTTTTTTCTGCAAATAAAACAACGTTGATACATACGTGCTCCTTTGCCTGGAGTCACTGTTTGGCTTTGCCTTCATATTCTTTTCTTTTAATCACTTCCTTAAGATACACTTTTCCTAAATGGC
Organism: Dryoscopus gambensis; assembly: GCA_013389985.1. NCBI lineage: Eukaryota > Metazoa > Chordata > Aves > Passeriformes > Malaconotidae > Dryoscopus > Dryoscopus gambensis. Next base: position 34,791 of record WEIT01011824.1, read on the forward strand.
TTGTATGTGTTCTTTTCAAAAAGGCATTTTTAAACCAGAGGAAAAAAATCACCCAAAGGGGTTTCCAGACCCTTGTAATGAGCATGGCTTTTCCCAATCCATTTTCATTTCCCCTTCTCTTCACCCATCTCTTCTATCTGTAGGGGTATATCTGCACTTTTTTCCATTTCTACATGTAGGTGGACCCAGCTGCTCCTCCTGGAGCCCTCTGATCACAGAGGGATGCAGAGTGTGTGTGAGAAGATGCATCTGCCCCTGCAGACAGGGTCTGTAGTTGGAAAGCTATTTCAGTAGTGACCTTTTCTTCTGCTCCACAGTAGAGCCTCCAGCCAGCTCTCACTGCTCACGGAACAGCACTAGCCACATGCACTGAAATTGAGGAAGGTCGGCACTCGTGTAGCAGCAGACATTGAAAAGTAGCTGCAAGTCAAAGAATATGTGATAGCTGGGAAAGAGCTGGATTGTCTGCTGGGTATGAGGAAGCTCAAGTCTGCTGTATCCATTGCTGTTGACAGTCTCCGTAAGTGCAGAATTTTAGAAAGAAAACCAAGGTGTAATATCAGCTATGCATTAAACCAGAGACACTTCAGCTCCTGTTTATCTCAAATTCCTTGGATTATCTTCACCAGTGACACTATTAACTTGTCCTACCTTCAAACAACTCCGAATCAAAGCATTTGCCCAAACTAATTCCTCTGGATATTTCATTATCCAGATGACACAGACTTTGTTAAGTGGCTTTTTGTTCCCTGGATTCACAGGATTAGCCAGGAGGGTGTATCTTGTGAGGAGTTAGGAGAAGAAGGCATTTTAAACCATTGCAAGCATGCAACACCTTTAATTCAAGTAGTTTCAGTTTTACCCCACTTTCATAGTGGATCTAAGCAAACGCTTGCAAAAGACTGTAATTGCAACGTTACAAAGTGAAAATACAGATTTTGCATGCAGAAAACTTTTCTGTAGCAGAACATCAGTGCTGGGTTAAATCACAGATGGTGTGGTTAAAAGCATGTTTTCCTCCCTGTTGTTATAGAGTTGACCTGACCCTGGAGTATCCCCCCCACACCTGTAGAATTCAATGGCAAAATTCCCACATACTGGGAATGGACCATTACTGGGAAGGATGGGATCCTTGACACCAAAATCTCTCAATTGCTGCAGTATTCCCATTGAGTTTGAGGACTTTTCACATGTATCAAAGTTTGTTTAATGGACTGCTATATGTGCTCAACAACTTGCAGGATCGACCTGCCTGCCAACTGAGTAATGTAGGGTTGCAGCTGCTTGACTTGGCCAGATTCAGAGCAAGATTGGTATGAAGTGGCAATTCTACCCTGGGGAGTCTTCAGGCTCTGACGCACCTGTGGCAACAGAATAATACTGAGTGGCTGAAGGTGTTCCTGCCCCCAGCTGTGTGCTCTGGCTGGCTGAGGGAGTTGCCTTCTTATGGGAAGGAGCCACCACCATCCCATGGGCATCACCTGCCCAGCTAGTGGCGCTGAGGTGGGCTGAAATTCCACCTAATTTCAGACTGAAGATTGTGACTGTCTTGTCTTTCAGTTGAGCTCTTCCAGAATGGATGATTTGTTTGGACTTCAGTGGCAGGGGTGGAGTGACAGGGTGGGGATGAAGTTACCCCAAACCTAAACCACTCAGACAGTCTTGGTGGATAGCACAGTTAAAATCCTAAAACAGTAGAAATGCCTATTGATCTGTGGACTTTTAAACCTTTTTTTTACAAAAAACAAATAGAAGGACATTTTGAAATTAAACATCCTATTTTAATTAGGAAACAAACATTTTTATAAAATGTCACTGTGAACAGTTGGCATTTTTTTGATTTCCTAATATATAAGTGATTTGTTTAAAGAAAAATGTGTTCATAAACTGTGTTCATAAACCTGATGTGTTCATAAACCTTATGCTGTCAAGTCCGAATTTATTTAAAAAATGCAACAGCACAAATGAATGCAATAAAAACTCCTTTCATTTTTTATTCTAAAGTAAAAGCAATGCCAAGGAACATTTTGATGTTCCTCGTGTGACAAGTTCCTTGATCCAGCTGAAAGCTTAACTAGTTATCTTCTAGCATGGGGTACATCCATAAGCATAATGATATTATATAGTTAAATTTCATTGAAACACAGTTCGGTCTTACTCTACTGCTCTGTCAATGATGACCTCAAATCTTAGCTCAAATCTTAGATGGATTTCGCTTGATACTTGCAGTGAATATTCTGTCTCTAGTCTGCAACCTGAAAAGGAAATTACTTTACACTAAAGAAATAAGTGGTCAAATTACTGCTTGTTCTTAGGATATTTATAATTAGAAAAAGCCTGCCACAACCTAAAATCTGTAACTAGGCTGTTAACTATGGCTATACCAAGGGCTTTTCATTTGCCTGTGTCTCTGAAGGGCTGGGAGAGTCAGGAAAAACCTGAAAAGCATAGAAGACCCCATCAGAGTTTCATGAAAAATGCCTTGAGTTTTAAGGATTTGGGGTTGAATTAATATCTGTGGATCAATGACAAAATATTATTTTGGTGTCACAACCATTTTTTAAAATAAAATTTTGTTTTGTGCTTACCTAATATAAAAGACAGCAACTGAAATGTTTTTGAATTTAATTCCATTCGGCTGTTGGCAAATTTTGTCTCCTGACAGTTGCAATTCTGAATGTTTGCCTGCTCTGCATGAAATTGGCCATTTTACAAAAGGATTATACAAATCCTAGAATTCTTGGCTTGCAAATGGGCTGGAATGAATTATGACCTTTTCCATAATAGCATGTCATCCGTTGTTGTGTATAAAATTAACTAAAACCCAGAGTAAAGCAAAAGGCCTTCTGCTACTAGGCTTTTTCTAAGAGATCATGTTGAATTAACTGTTTCTTGAACTTCCAAGAAATGTAGTGGCTGGATTATTACAAAAGCCTTGGCTCTATGAAGCTGGGATCCTTTTGTTTTAGGAAAACAATAGGAAGGCTTTTTTTTTTTCTAAATGGACAGATTCTCCTGGGCTACGCAGCATGATGCCTGTGCAGTTACATCATGGTCAGCAAAGCCTAACAAAGTGAAATTAGTTGGTTCTGTTTCTAGTGTATTTATTCCTGGGTGCTTACATAGAGTCACCACACATAGGAAAACTGAGGGGTCATCATGGAGCCTATGCGACACAAATGAAAATTTGGATTCTTGAGTCAAATCACAGAAGAAAATCCTGTATTTGGGAACAGATAAGAACTTAACAGGATGTTTAATAACTAGAGCAACATTAGATACGCTGTATAGATGAAATCTGTATTCTGGGGAATAGTTCTTACCACAACAAGAGATTATGTCTTTATTCCTTAGAGACTGAGGAAAAGAAGTGGGGATTATATATCACTTAAATGTGCCACACACATTGTCTCTGAACACTGTAGTAAAGAGAAGACTTCTTTCTAAGGCCATGGCTTCCTTGCTTAGTTGGATAGCTTTCAAGGAAAAAGAAAGAATGAAAAATTAATAAAGAAGAGGACTTTTTATGTGTTTCACATTACCTTTGTTTGTTAAGCTGGAGTATGATGTGTGGAAAAATTTTAAATCTTTAAGGCATCTTTTAATATTTTAGTTACCTGAAATATTAACTGATTTATTAGGTTCTATGATATTGGATCCAGGTCAGTACAGGAAATACTCAGCCGCAGTGAGTCTCTACAAAAAAATAGGTCAGACTATCCATATATCTTCTTATATTATTGGGAAATTGCTTCCCAGATAGCACTGTAAGTAGAAATGTGAGGTTTTTGCATTTCACCATATCCCCAGTGGTTGCACTGTGACTTCCTGCACATGTTGTTCCAATGCCCCTCTGTCCTAGTCCATAAAAGAGCTCACTCCATATTCCCCAGAATATCATGAAATATGCAGACAGTGATATTTTCCATTTTAGGAGCAGAGCATGCTGTGACATTCTAGGAAGAAATCTCTGGGTTACACATTTGTGGAGCCTTAGCATCTCAAAGGCAAAACAGCTTCTAAAGGTAGGGATAGACAGTATAATATTTTCACGGGAAAATAAAAATTTTTTTGAAGACTCTATGTATTTATTGTACTAACAGAATGCAAATAAAATTCTACTACAGTTTCACAGATTTGTGTGAATTATTATACAAAACTGAACTGTACTATTTGCTCCAGAGCCTTCTTCCATTTCATGTTGTGTAGGGGTGGCTCAGCCTATTCTTAGGCTGCAGCCCCGCATTGCCAGCCAAAGCCTGGCCAGACAGTGGGTGGATTTCCCCGCCTCAGCTGCATTGGTTCTGTGTTACAACTCCGCCTCCCAAACCCCCTCATTGGATTGTATCCCAGTTGTGTCCTCCCCTCTCCCTGTCCATCATTGGTTCCCCTTATGTTACCACCCCCCTTGAAAAACGGGCTGCCCGCCCATCTCACGACCAGTCTAGTTCCTGATTTCTTCGGATAAACAGCTTCTTGAACTGAGTCCTTTCCGCCTCCTTTGTTCTTGGGGAATGCTTTTGCCTTAAAATCAGGCTACCTGGCCGAGCCACCTGAAGAGGGAAAAAAGCGCATCTCTCTCACCCGGCTCCGTGATTCTCCCCTGCGTTTCCTCTGCTGCAGGCTGAGCGGCGAGGACGCTTTGGAGACGCCACCGCGCTGCCTCTGGCTTGTGAGCTCGGCCAGGGAAAAACCCGGAAAGCGTTCAATGTTGTATAAGCACACACAAAAGATCGAGAGAATGAGTGAAAAATCTGCAATGTCATAGATAAAATTCTGCAAAGGTGTAGTCAAGGGTTGCTATTTCAGGTACTTTATTTTGGGATTCTTATTTATCTTAGCCTTTCTCACTTCATCTGACAAAAATATCCCCAGATGCTCCTCTTGTTGCACGCAGTAGACTGCAGCTTTCTGCTGCTGTATTGCAGCCAAAATGGAAGAGCAGCAGCTGGATCCAGAGTGCTAGAGCTGAAAAATCCCACTGAAAGTCAAGTGCTTTAGCTCAAGCGAGTTGCAGCAGGTTGTTGTGTAATTTGCTGTCAGCCAGTTCACTTCGTGCCAATCTTGGTCATGCTGTAGAATAAAACATCAAAAAACCCCCACACTTTTAGGAGCGGAAACCTACAGGCCTAGGGTCAGTAAGCCCCATTTGCTTCCAAAACCCATTTTTAAGTGTTTTTGTGTTGCCTTGGATGCCCAAAGGCCTACAGCCCACCACAGGAAACCCTAAGCATAGGGATTTATGTGAAATTAGGCTGCCCAGAACGTGGTCCAAGGAGCTGTAAGGGAGACCTTCCATCTTAAGGATGTGCAGGAAATCAGTTTTTCCCCTGACTTATGAATCAGGTTCAAGGTGCTGATTCTTGTCTTCAAAAAACAGGCAGGACCTGACCTCAGGTTTTCCAGAGAACTTACCAAAATGTCAGGGAGGAAAGACCATGGGTAGCTGCTGGTCTTCACCTTGAAGACTTGCTGAGACAGGAGCGTTCCATGCCTGTGGAATAACCCACTACAAGAACAGAGGATCATCTGCACCTGACTGAAAATGAGGGTATGTGTCTTTCCAACACATCCAAGCTCTCTGTTGTACTCAAAAGCAAAGCAAAGGAAGAGCCCAACAAAGTAAAAACACTGTCACATCCACAGCTCCTGTTCAGACAATGGGCCATATATGATGGATGCAGAAGGAAAGAGGCTTCCATACTTGGAAAGTCTTGTGATGACCAAAGTCATGTGGAATATAACAGGCAAAGTGATTTTTTTCTGGCCTGTTTGAGGAGTTACTTTGCTAACATCCTCACTGTGGCCCAGGAAATGTTGGGGTCCTGTCATATTTGCAGAGTAGGAGGACCTGATCTGTTTACACATTACTATCTGAAACACTTGTTTATACAGTTTTAGTCACCATATCACAGGAAGAGGATATAATTTGTCAATTTCTACAAGCAGAACAGTAGGGCTTAAGAAGACCTGGTGATAAGGAAAGGTTACATAAACTACCTTTTTTTTTTAACCTCAAAGGCAATGGAAATCTTTGAAATGGCCTTGTCTAGTAACTCAAAATGATTAAAAAAATAGATAGAGATAGAGATAGAGATAGAGATAGAGATAGAGATAGAGATAGAGATAGAGATAGAGGTAGAGGTAGAGATAGAGGTAGAGATATATACACATTGTTGACCAGGTCCACTACATTAAATCCAAGTGTAGTTCCGTAAAAAGAATTAGGCATTGTAATGCCCAGGTTCTAGACATTATCTCTATGAAAATATTAGGATTGGTACTTATGCAGTGCAATGCATGGGTCAAGTGCCTAAGAACGAAAATCGCAAAATCCAGTAGGCTGAGTTGGAGTCATATAAACTAAGAAATGATGAAGCTATTTCTTAAAGGCTCATCCTAATGTGGAACTTAGATTATTAACTCTGTGCTTGTTAAGACTTGTACCCTTGAATGTCCTTTTGGAGTTAGGTTCTGTGTCACCCTTATTATGCAACATCTCAGGTTTAGTTATGCACAACTTTGGAGAAACACTTCTGTTTATTTGTCCCATTGTGTTTAATGTTTTCTAGGTAAGAAGGTGATTCTATCCTGCAGTAGACTGTTGAGGTTTGGTGGATGTCGGGATGACTGCATGGGTAATGGGCTCCATTTATCCCATAATTTGCTGGATTAACTCAGCATCTGAAACCACCTTGTAAACTGCTCAGTTCTTTGTCTTTCCACCTTTCCTATTTAAGGGTATGGTCTTTCAGTGGAAAAAGGCCTACAGTGTCCTTTATCTTGGTGCTCTAATAGATGTTTCTTTTCTCTAAAAGCTCAGATGAGAAGGCCTCAAACACCTTGCCTAGATCCTTTCAGATGAAATTTTATTATTATACCTCAACCAATAGAGTAGTGGTTTACCTCATTCAGACAGCACAGAGTGGTGCTGCCTTGTATTGTACTGTGGTCAAGGAAAAATGCAAGCAAAACGAGTTTGCTCACTTCTATTCAGGCCATAGAAAGTTTGCCCATTAGGGAAATGCAGTTGGCCAGTGGATGATTTGTCATTACTCGGCGGTGCTCCATATGGAATGGCTGGAACCTCTCCAGCAGCAGGACAGATCTTCTGCACAGTCCAAGTCTCACACCTGCAAAGCAACAGCAGCATTGCTCACCTTTCGTCTGGTGGAGACCTTGATTCCAGGCTGGCTCCAAGCTTGCGGGGTGAGCCTGCCAGAGGCCTTTGGGATGTGAGAGACTACCCCTCTGTCAATGCTAGCACAACTGCTTGCAACACATCCAAGCTAAGTGAGAACCTATGGTGTTAGTAAAGAACCTGTCCCTAGGGACTAGTTCTCCAGCATGAGACAGCTTTCTTTTCCAACCCATATATCTCCTTTAAAAAAAGTTGCTTCTGGATCAATCACTGAGAACATAAAAAGGCTATTTCTAGCTCTGAATGGACACCTAACAAATTCTTATAGAAGAAAAGTCTCTGTTTTCTCTCTTTCACATGTTATTCCTTGTGGAACAGAGCAGCTGTCAGAACGTGCATGTGTTTCCCTGCAGTTGCATCCACAGTGACAACTAAAAATAATACAGGAGGGAGATAATTAACATATTGCTACTTTTCTCTTTGTACTGTGCTGCTTACACATGTATTTACTAACATGCTGCTCTATCATGGTTCCCATTAGAGTTGTAAAGTTTTCCTACATATGGGCTTTAAGCTTTTCTAAGCACAAATTTGACTTTTATTAGAGAAACTTGATATAAGACAGTAATTTCAAAACTGACTTATTGCACACTTATTGGCTCAATTTGTGAGGTTTTATAAGATGCCATTATTTAATTCCCAGAGCCTGCTTACAGCTGCTGCTGCTCCTCTTGGAACACCTTTTTGCCTTGGCAAAACCCCCTTCAGTTGGTAAACACACAAACAGACCATTGAGCGCTGAAACAAAGTATTCTGTATGCTTCTGTAAGTGATCCTAATGCCTGCGTGAAGGGTTGAGGCAATGCTTTTGAAAACCAGTTTTCTGTGCTTGACCACAGGCAGTGGGTTATCTCTGGAGCCAAGAGTGCCTGCGGTGTGTTTGGGACGGTGAGTGCAGCTGGCAGTGTGATGCAGTGCAGACATACTTAAGCCAGTTTTGAACAAGGTGGCTGAGGTATTGAGAGGAGGCCAGAGGCTGGGGCTGCAAAACCCAACTGAGAGGCTGGCTCAGCCCACGGGCAGGCAGCCACCTCACTCTCTACACCGCCACAGCCACTTGTACACATCCTGCTACCTCTGAGCTTCTCAGCAGCACTGCTTGGTACAGCTGCTGCACAGAGCTCAAGGTGGAGGATCAGGGGCGTGTTCAGACAGGCTCTGGCTGGCTGTCTCAGCAAGAGGCATTGCTCCACATGTGCCCACCTCAGGGATGGCAGCAGCCGAGCAGGGCAGATGTCAGAGCAGTGGGTGTTTTCTGCGCCCAGAGGGGCTCTCTGCAGCCATTACTGTGCCTGTGCTGGTCCATAGCCACAGGCTGGCAGGTTGGTGGGATTAAAGCTAGTTCAGGGGTGTCCATGTTTCCACTGAGGCTCCCAGGCAGACAGAGGTGAGGAACTGATGATATTTGGTAAGGCTAGGGGGTGCAGTGTAGGGTAGAGTGCTAAGCTGTAAACCAGGACTAAGCAGATCATCACTAGTTTTTTCACCCTATGTCCAAGTTTTCCCTCAGTATAGAGTTTCAAACTTTGTCTGCTGATGTTTGTTCTAGTAACATCTCTAAGGCTGGACTGCTCATAAGAGGTCAGTTTAACCTCCCTAAAGTGTTTGGTGCAGAGACCCAAACTGGGCTGTGAAGAGCCTTAAATTTCTTTTAATTGCTATCATCTTGCAACTTTCACAACAGATTATATAGTTACCGGCTGTCATCATAGGATTTCTTCTGGAATTGTTTCCTTTGAAGAACCGAGCAAGCATGGCGCAGCATTACAGTGTTACGGGCTGTGGGAGCTGATAATGAAAGAAGAAATGCTGGTGCTCCATAGAATCATTTTGCCAGTTGGTTGATGTTGTCTTTAATCTTGTTCACCTATCTCTGAGGAACCTACAATGATGACTGGTAGCTCATTCCTGCTGTAGCTTATTTTGTTTTCCATATGTCTCAGCATTCCTACATCTGGTGCAAGAAACCATAACAGAGCAAGCAAAACCATTACATTGCAAAAACCAAATGTGAAATGTTCTCATGTGCACTGTGTGTGTGTATTTTAAAATGTGGCCATTTAGAGAGGTGTCAGAAGGCAGAAAGCAGTCAGATTCATTTCAGCAGATGTATGAAAGAGTGCCTTCACTGGGAGGCTGGTCCAGAGCTCCAGGCTTTTCCAGAGGGAGGTGGAGAGAAGGAGCCTGGCACCTGAAGTCAGGAGCTCTGAGTGTAGCTGCACCTTCTGAAGCACCTCGAGGATTATCCTCAGCACAGATTTTTTTTTTTTTACTTGATGGAACTTCTGTCCAAAACCTACTTTTGAAACTGACACGCTAAGATGCAATTTCAGGACAGAGGTGCTGATATAACTTTAATTATGCTTATATTAATGCTAGTGATTCAACTTTATTGAAACATTCAAACTCATTTCATTCAATATACCCGTTTATAGAGTGCATAGTCAGGGTAACCTGAATCTGTTGCTGCCCTAAGGGAAGCATACCTTGTTTTCTGAAGCTCAGGGTAATTTCCTCCGTAGACTTGCCACCCTTCCACCAGCTAGTAAGTAAAGTATGCTGGAGATTAAAAGCACTATTCAAGATATCAGGTGATAATTTGGCGATCTTGTGATGGGAACATAAGTTTTCACTGCTTATTAATTTGTTTGCTTTGTGCTGTTTCAGCCTATAACTTTAATGTTTGAATTCGATACCTGGCAAGATGTCCTATGAGTTGTTAAGCTCTCAGGAGAACATAAATGTGGTCTTGGCACTGCAAAAAGCTGAAGATCACTCAGACACAGTATCTTGTTTCTAACAGTCATTGGCAGCAGGCATGAAGGGACAATACTAACGCAAGGCATGTACAGCTTCACCCATCTTCCCAGCCTTTAGTTGTCTATGCCTTAGTGATGCCCTACGCTGTCATCCACTGTGATTGATAACCTGAGGTAGACCTGCTTCTCATCAATCAAGCTTGATTCTTTTTGGACTCCATAGCTTAACCACATGCAGTGTTTAAAACGTCTTCTGTGCAGGCATTTTAACCATCTGAAAATTTCACAGGTGGCACAGGGCAAAGAGTAGGTTCAAAGACAGTGTGTGGCTGCATCCAAGCAGTAAATAATAATTTCTTATTTCTCTTTGCCATGCCACTTACAATGCTGTCTGTTGCTCTGTTAATACCACTTTTCTGCTGCTGTTTTTCCAAACTGAGGACACCCAACCCATGTATTCTCTTGAATGGCAGGTGCTGTGTCAGTGATTCAGCTGACATGCCTGAGGGATGGGATGCTATTCAGAGGGGGCTGCACAAGCTTGAGAAGCGGGCTCATGTGAACCTGCTGAGGTTCACAAGGGCAAGCTCAAGGTGCTGCACCTGTGTCACAGCAACTCCTGGTATCAACACAGGCTGGAGGATGAAGGGGTTGAGACCCGCCCTGCCAAGAAGGACTTGGGGGTGCTGGTGCATGAAAAAAATGGACATAAAATGGCACTTGCAGCCCAGAAAGCCATCTGTAAGGAGAGTGGCCAACAGGCCAAGGGAAGAGATTACGGAGAACTGCATCTGGCTCTGGGGTCCTCAACCCAGTAAAGTCCCAGACCTGCTGGGGAAGGTCCAGAGGAGGGCTAGGATGATGATCAGAGGGCTGGAGCATTCTTCAAATGAAGGAAGGCTGGGAGAGAGCTGGGCTTGTTCAACCTGGAGAAGAGAAGGCTCTGGGGAGACATTATTGTGGCCTTTCAGTACTTAAAGAGCGTTTCTAAAAAAGATGTGAAAAGAGACTTTTAGTAGTGTCTTTAGTGATAGGACAAGAAGAAAGGTTACAAACTAAAAGGGGGTAGATTTAGACTAGATATACGGAAGAAATTTTTTTCCATGAAGATGGCAAAACACTGGAAACCCTATCCCTAGAAACATTCAAGATCAAATTGGACAGGGCTTGGAGCAACATGATCTAGTTGAAGATGTTCCTGCTATTGCAGGGGAATTGGGCTAGATCACTTTTAAAGAGCTCTTACAACCCAATCTATTCTGATGATTGTATGTGTAGTTGTCTTGGTTGTCTGTCTTGGCATTTTCTCTAATTTTAGTACATAGATTCCCAACATTTGAAGACCTGGTCCAAAGATGCGTACTTACACATACACTTAAAATTTATATACAGGACCAATGCCTCAGGTTTTTACTTGAATTTTTTCCATTGATATACTTTCTCTAGGCCTACCCAATGGTTGACTTAACACTCTAGGATATGTGCAAAGCAGATAATATGTGTACACTTAGGAGTACAGGTGAAAAATATGAAGGTTCTTCTAAGACATTGGAAACTAAAGTGCCCTGGTATCCTTTCAGCTTGCCTGGTTACCTGATGCCAGTTGTTTTTTTGGGTTAACTCAGTAGTTTCCATGACATCTCTGAGTTTCATCTGTTGTTCTCCAGCAGAGCTAATCCATGTCTGTAAATGTTTTCACAATTGAGGACTGTATCTTCACATTATGTGCTCTGTTATGAATGCCAGTGCTGTTTTTAAAGACAAGCATTGTAACTTTTCCAAACCTCTTTGCCCATGAGTCTCTTCTGGTTGAACATCAAGAGCTTCCCCTGTCATTGCCTTCATTCTCTTCCTACAGTCATCGTGCTGCAAAGAGCAAGCATGTTATGAAAGGGGAGCTTATTTCCCAAGCAAAATCAAACCCTCTCCAGGTCTTGTGCCACAGTCCTTTCTGTACTTACCCTATTAGACCACTGTCAAGGGCTGCACTTGTTTTTCCCTCCCAACGATAGTATATTTTGGCAGTCAAATCACTGCAGTGCAAATCTGCCATCCTCAGGCCTAGCCCCAGCACGCCAGTCACGCAGCCACCGTTTTCTGCAGCGATTGCATTTCCACTTCAAAGTTATTGGAAAACGCAGGAAAGGATAAACGTGGTCTGCGGACTGCATGGACCACAATTTTGCCTGGGGAAGGCTGGTTGCCCCTAGAGCATTTTGGGACCTGCAACTACTGCCCTTCTCTGTGCTTAATGAGGCCTGTGGGCATAGAGCTGATTTAGTGGAAACTAACAGTCAGAGTTTAAATATGCTCTGATGACAGCTGACTTTACTTGTTAGAGGTGTTGCACAAGGCTGTTGCTAATGATTAAAGCAGATGGACAGGAGGAAGAAAGCAGAAAGCTCGAATGTGTGAGAGGTGAAAGGGCAGGAGAATTAGCCCAGAGATTTCCTGTGGTCTGTAGGTGTTTTGTGTTGAGCGCTAAATCAAAGAATTGTTTTTAATGAATGAAAGTGCTATACTTCAGCAGCTTAATTACAGCTAGCCTTCCTCTCCTGCCACAGTGGGAGTGGGTATTATTTTAGATATAATTGTGGTGGAGTATAAAATTGCCTTGCTTTACCTTTATGCTGTTATTCTGCAAACGCTTAATTTGGGGGGACCTTGCAAAAGGCGAGGCTGTGAAGCATCACTCCCCTGAGCAGCAGGACAGCACTCGGGGTGCCGAGGAGGCGAGGGGGAGACCCTGGCTGGGCTGGGTGTTGGCCAGCAGCTGCCTGAAGAGCAGATGAGGTTGTTGCATCAGCTGTACTGAAACTTTGCAGGGTTTTTCTTTACACTGGCCTTTGCGAGGCCATGCTGCCATGCCATGTCTTGGATTTGTTGGCACTGAGCAGCTGCTATGGTCCCTGCCCCAGCAGTGTGCCTTGCCAGTGTCCCCATCAGCCTTGCAGGGGAACGCAGGAAGGTTTGGGCAGCACAGCTTGTACACAAACATCCAACTCCACCAAGGGCGTGCTCTGGTAATGGGATCGGAGGGAGAAACAAGGCCAGGATGAAGCTCTGAGGTACATTTTTCTCACCATTTCTTTCCTAAGCATTATGCATTGCATTTCTACATAGTCTTATTATATATATAAAAACCCTATTGATTTTAAACTCAAACATAATCACTAGATTTTTTTGAATGACACCAAAAAGGCCCTGATTCTACATCTAGTCATGAAAATGAACTTATACCTACGTTGTATTCTGCTTTATGTGGCCATAGTGATACCAAAATATTCTTCTTTAGCCTCCAGTGACAAAAATATTAAATATATTTTAATTGTCTCTTAAGACACATTGAAGTACAACTATATTTACTCCAGCATCAACTGCATTATAAATAAATTAAATTAAATGCAGTCTTCTGTCAAGGAAAACATCTGCAGTTCAAAGCAAAATTGTGTTTGCTTTGGTGAATTTTACAATTCAAACCTGAAAAGAAATTATTTTGTGCAAACCTATGAGGCAAAAATGTAGTGCCACCTGCCCAAGGTCTTCATATGTTGCTATTTCATGTCTGTTTTTGTGAGTAGTTGGCTATGTATCTGCATTAGCTTCAAGATATGAATATATTTAAATTTCAAATTATTTATTTCACTAGGAGAAAATTAAGTCTATGCAAATATATTAATGAATTAAAATAAAACTGTTTACAACATACATTCTACAAAACCTCTGTCTGGAAGACGACATTTAGCTTGATCATTTGAAATAATAACAATGATGATGATGAAAAAAATGAAGTGCTATAAATTTTGCAATACATGTGAATTCCAGAATAGCAGAATTAACCTCTTTTTAAAATCTTTCTGTGGCTATTTTATTGTTGCTTTCACGTGCCTATTCTCTGTAATTTAACATTTGGAATGGTAATTTGTTTTAACCTCTTCAATAAAAGCATAAGAGTTTCCCTTTAACCAAAAGAGTCTTTTTGGTTAAAATACTGCATACTTTAGGCATAAACAGTTCTCTGTTCTGGAAGAATCTGTTTGCTGTGAAGAAATCAACCTTGACAAAATTGTAGGACTTCTTACATTCTGGTGAAAATAGGTAAATAATGATCAGGAAAAACCTTGTACTAAAAATCATCATGATTTTCCATTTTCATATGTGCAGGCAGACAAAAGGCACAGATAAAATATTTTATAGAGTTTGGCTCAGGATGAAAAAAGAACCAAACCAAAACAGCTTTTTTTCCAGTGAAAAAAAGAAAAAAGAACAAAAAAAGAAAAGAAAAATACAACAGCTTTTGTTCCAGTAATGTCTCTCCAGCTTTGATTTAAGCTTTAGTTTCCTTCAAATTAAACCACTTAGCTTTGTCTGGTTTGAGAGTCATAATCATACAAAACAACAATGTTTTGCCAAATACAATAAATCAGCCCAAGTTCAGTCTAAATTTGCCTCACATTTTTCCAAGTTCAATAAATATTTAGCAGGTTGGACCATAGTTTGAGGTTTCTAATGGATTCCCTGACTGTGTTTAGCCTCCTTTGATGGTTTGATGCAGAAAGAAAACACAATTCTATTGAAATCTAGAAGGAGGTGACCAAGAGAAGCAGATGGAGATCTGTGTAGACATGTTTGTCTAGTCCTCCAGAATTCTCTAACCCATTAAAATCTCTGTCTAATAGAGCACTGTAGCATTAATTAGCCATGCACAAGGTAGTAGGCATTACAGCTATTTCAATGGCTACCAAAATCCCCAGTCCCCCTGCTGAATGAATTACTGTTTTCCTGGTCATGCAAAGTTCAAGTCCTTTGATTTCAGGCAGTAATTTTGTTTTGTCTGGGAGATATTGGGTGAAATTATGAAAAAAATGTAGGATACTTTAAAACTCTATTTATGCTCAGGACCTTGTTGATATTCCTGCATTTCTGTATCTGGAGATATATATATTTACTGAGCCTGGATACAATATTCCCTATCAATGAAAAGATTTGTTGTTTGATGGATATTCTTAATTTGTTGAGGAAGTAGGGAACCATGGTGATCATGTGACTTAGAGATGGAAAAATCCTGATTTATAGCGGTGCTGTGAAGTTTGCAACAGTGTCTTTCCTTTTATAACTTCATCCTGCTATGCATTCAGAATTGTTTCATTTTAACTTCCAGATAGAAATGTCTCTGGTGAAGTAACATCAACTTCCCCTGAATACAAAACTTGTGAAAGTTTCCTCGTGGCAATTTTGAGATTAGAGAGTGTTAAAAATGAAATTAACAAACATGAAAAAAAAAAGTAGTGTTGTCAATAAAGTGAGAAACAATCTGAGGCAAATTATGTACATAACTTGAATTCCATTATAAGCTTTTTAAGAATTAAATTTTTTTTTCTGCCATGTTAAGGTAGTATTATTGATGCATTTGAGGGAAAACAATAAAGAAATGTTACTTTAAAATGTAAGATAATCCACTTTTGCTTTAACCAAACAACAGTTAAATGAACAGACACAAATGCAGCAGGGAAAACATTTTAGTTAATATAAGTAGTAGTAGAGAGCTGATTTTAACTACTTTCCCTCACAAAACAGACAACTAAAATGTTCATGAAAATTAGTCCAAGCTACTGATTGTGCTTGTTTTTGAACACTTTGCTTCTCACTTTTGTGCAGCTGTGAGGGACTTGTGCTGTATATACTGTGATGCAGCATAAGCAAATAGCAGAACGGATATAAAGCTATCTTTCAGTCACATTGCACGTAGAAACATATGATGGCAATTATGAAGGACAATGAGCTTGGACAAAGCAATATGAACAGGTACTTGAAATATCCAGGCCGGCTCCTACCCTCCTGGTTTTGTTTAAACCCATGCATTGCCTGTGCTGGGGATGCCAGTGGGACCACAAGATGGGGGAGAACTGGTTTTGGGACTGCTGGGCGTAGTCTGATTTATGTTCAGACTCCACCTGTGCTCAGAGCTGTGCTTGTGTTACTGGTTTATCTCTGGAGATAACAGTAGGTGACAACTGAATGTATCTAGAGCCAAGACAAACTTTTTTCAGGTTGCTGTGTAAATCTACCATTTGAGCCAGGGAAACAAACAAAAAGCCCCCACTGTCTTTACAGCTGTCTTTTGCAGCTGTCTTTGGAAGGAAGAGCTATGTAAATAGCGAAGGAACTTTTTCCTCAGATGTTCCTAAAAATCTGTGGCATTATTTTCCTCAAATGATCAGTTTTCTCACTCGATCAGAGTTGCTCAGGTCTTCATCCATCTCAGTTGTATCTTAAGCTGTAAGATAATTTGCATAGGCAAAGGGCAGAAACACACCCAAAATTTTGAAGCCAAGAGGGGAACCAAGAAAAATTATATTCAGATGCTAAAAAAGAGCCCTGGGAATTTAAATTCTGAGAGCAAGGAAGCTGTCAAAAGCAGGACGCAAGGAAAAGGTGCATTTGAGCGACATGGTCTAGTGGAAGGTGTCCCTGCCAGTTATACGGTGGTTGGAACTAGATGATTTTAAGGTTCTCCTAACCAACCCTTCTATGATTCTATGATTATACACTGCATATTTTGTTTGACTTCTTAAATGACTTTTTGTTTGACTTCTTAAATGGCATATGAAGGAGGTATGGATAAGATGAAAGGAGATTGGAAGGTGCCAGGACCAAAGAGGGAAAAAACACAAGTCAAGAATATGATGTGTAAATTTTTTTTTTTTTGTTCTTTGCTCCAGAAAGTAGGAGGAATGGGATGTGAGACAGAGAAAGAACTGGTGTGGAGGAACTGACACTGCTCAGAGGTTGCCCTTTGTGGCCCTGAACAGGCATGGTGAAGGGGAGAGGAGCCCCCCAGACAAAGACAAGGGATGGCAGAGCATAACAAGTGCAGAAAGCCCAAGGTGCAAATGAAGGCTAAATGTGTCTGTTGAGATGTGTGTGTTCTGTAGGGAAAGCTAATTTATGGAGGGGAGAAAGGAAGTGAACAAAAAAGGGAGCAAAACATGTCGAAGACTAGAATGTAATTTAGAAAAAAGGGCTCTTGCAGAAAGGGTACAGCATTTTCTACATGTAGCCTAAGAGAATTAAGTGTGGATGTGTGGGAGCCTGTCCAAGACTGTAAGTTAAAAAAGGGTAAGAAAACATAGCAGCAGGCTTGCTGAATTGAGATCAAGAGCAAGCGTCCTTACAGGTCACTGGAAAATCAGCATTGGCCAGTCATTACCTCATTGTAACCACTGATATCTTCTACCTACAGTGCAGAGAAAAAACATACTAATCTCAGATATCCTTGTGTGTGAATTCTAGATCCGTGATAATTGCTGATGATACCAAGTGAGGTCTTTAGGTCTGATTGGCTTCAGTAGAGAAACGGAGCTTTAGCCCCAGTTCTGGCTTGCAACCATTTGCTGTGCTGTTTTATGGCATATTTGTCGGCCTAGATCCTAGTGGAAGAAAAAGCAGGACATGTCTTACATAACTGAGGACAGGAGAACATCCTTATCCCCACAACAGAGAAAGCAACGCTCTTCTGAGAAGAGACAATTCACTCCAGTGTCCTTGTAGAGTGTGCTGGAAGATGCTGATTGTGGAACTAACCACCATTTTCTTTCATCTTGACAAATTTGCAAAAACACATCACAAGCTTGGGACAAGCTGAAAATGAAGCAGAGGCCTGGACTCTAAATGTTCTTTGTTTCATGGGATGTAGTGAAAACAATGGTAGAAGCAATTGACAGGTCATTTTTTAACAACTGAATTTTTCCATTGTTTCACATTAATTTTCATAAATACTCAATAACGTGACACAGGGAGTTGACTTGTGTAACAGTTTGCAATATCTGAGGCTATTCTGTTATCCTGATCACTTTATCACTTGCACGTCTGAGAGAGACAAACTGGGCATGCTGAATGTGAATCTGCCTTGTTCCTCCAACTGCTTCTGTTACTCCTCTCTTTTACTCGCTTTATTAACCCTGTGTGTCTTCCTTACTAGACTGCCTGGTAGAAGACTATCTGAAGGAAACTCACACTGCACTCTGGCTTCTGCCCTTGTAATCATCATAAACTTCTCATGTACAATGTCTCCTTTCCATACTGTACACACTACACGTCATTCTCCAAGGAATCAGAAAGCCTAATGCATGATGCAACACTCGTGGAAGAAAATGTAGAGATCTCTTTCCTAAGTAAGTCACCTCTAGCTTCCTTTTCCCAATATTTCCTGCAAGCATGGAGCTCCCAGTTCATGACTTCCTGAGATATAAAGCCTTAAGGGTTTATTATTCTTATCATCAACCCCTACTTTTAATATTTAAAGAATAGTGGTGGTTTAGACCACTGTTTTCTCAGCCATTGTACAAATGATTGATATGTTGAAAGAAAGTGCCTCTATCATAGACAAATTAAAATGTTGCTAGAGGAGATGAGGATATGTTCTGATTAAATAAACAAGAAGGTAAGGAGAGTAGAGAAGAAACATATACTTTCCCTGACATTTTGTGACAAAGCTTTGTTAGTAAGAAGAGAAGGCAGTACGGAAGGCTTTTGAGAGCTAAGGGTCAAGGCTGCAGAGATGTGGCCAGTGTCCCACCCCTGCTGGAGACAAGCCCTTGCACACCCAGGTCATTGTTAGCCGAGAGGTTAGCAGGGACTTCATTCCTCAGCATCATTCTCTGTGCAAAGGTGAGATGGCTGTCCATTGCCACTATGGACTGAAATACACAAGGTATTAACATGAGCTCTTGCTCAGCTGTTTTGTCAGCTCAAAAGATTAAAAACCAAGAAGGGAAGATGCTGTTTCTCACATATATGCATATTCTACTTCAGGTTAACAGAAAAGCTCACCCACTGGGTCCTTTAAGAATTGTTATCCTGTGGGTAGCTCACACCAGGTAGTCAACAACATCCACCCCAGAGCCAAGGCTGCCACCCAGCATGCTGTGGCTGACATACAGCAGGATGGGTGCAAGGTCTGAAGATGGAAATGTGGTATTGTGAAAGGGGTGTCTGTGAGAGACACCAGGCCCTGCACCCCGCATTCATTAATGTCAGCCCACAACAAGTCTGGAGACAGAGGCTGCTCAGTGGCCTTATGCTTCTCTAATGAGCAGCAGCTCATGTATTTCTATGGGAACACATAATTTCTATGAAAGAAAAACCTCATTGCCCATAAAAATTTGCCTGCTGCAGGCCCAAGCAGTCTGTGTCAACTCAGTCAAGTCTTTCATTATGTAGGCTTCATATTTTCTCTGAAGACTTCATATCAACCTCCTTGCTTATGAAATAAAGCAGTCAGGAAACTTGGATTGCAGTTTCAGTGTACATGGCATGTCCATTTGAGGAGCAAGGAGTCTACAGCTTAAGCTTTAAATCACATACACGGAATAGGATCCTTCTGCCATCAGACCAACCCCAGCAAATGCTCTTGGCTTGATTTCCAAAGTTGCTGAACATCTGTTGTTCTTGCTGATTTCAGTGCTCTGTGCAAAAGCTCAGCAAGAGCTCAGCAAGTCTGAATGTCAGACTGGCTGCGTGACATCCTGAAGTCTCCTGTGGTACAGGGAGCTCCACAGTGGGTTTGATGCTGGCATGAGACCAGTTGTTTCATATGTAGGAAGAGAGAAGCACTCATGCTCTGTGGCCAAACAGGCAATTGATGGAGGAAATGCAGCAGTGGCACAAAAAAATGTGGTGCAAGCTGAAGCAATCATCACTCCAGCAAGCACAATGAACACCTTCTGGCTACATACATGGCTACATGTGTTATGCATTAGAGTTACACATGTTAACTATACCCATATATTTTTTCCTTCTGTAGAGATAGCCAAGCCCTGGTACTGAAGGCCAGTTGACTGACACACATAACATGATCCACTGGATTCACAAGTCTGTGGGCACAGGAGGCCCAAGATAACTGCTGAGCTGCTGACCAGTAGATTGACCTTGAGTCAGTTTCCTTCTCTGCTACTGCTGTTGGACAATCTGTTCCTTGCAGTTGTAAGCTCCTGTCAGGAAACACCAGAAGGAGCTGGGGGAATAGAGGTAGCTTTTTCCAAGGAGTGCTACTGCCTGCTGACAATTAACTTCACCTTAGGAGGGTCAGCAGGGTTGAGCTGGATGGCTTAGGAGGAGGAACAGGTGTTGATACGGAGTTAAGAAGAGAGACAAAGGCCAAGCATAGACTTAGAGATAGCAAAGGTGTGAGAAGCTGTGGAAGGACATTATCCATCTTCTTGACTCAAGACAGGATCTTCTGTGCTGACACTGTATCTGACAGATGCATTTCTTCTTACAAATGCTGCCAGTACTAGAAATTGTGCAACCTTCTTCAGAAACACCTTACAGTGTTTAAAGATCCTTCTGGGTTTTCCTAATGCCTGGCTGCATTCTTCCCTGCTCCAATTTGTTCTTATTGTCTTTCTCTGAGTCCCTCTCCTCACATCATTTTGAAGTGCTGCATCCAAGATCAGAATCAATACTTCAGCAGAAGTCCTCCAATCGTGCCAAAGGGTGTCACAAATGCCACTCCTATTTATACCCCCAGCATTCCCATTTTCTGCAGTTCCCAGCACCAACAGCTCGCATTTGATGTCTAAGGTAGAGTCACTCATACAGTCCTCTTCCTGTGGGGCCTACTGTGTAACAAGCTGTCCCTCCTGAGGAATTTAGGCTGCCAGTTGCTGAGGAATAAAGCGCTCAGAACAAACCAGAAAGCCAGGGCTTTGACACATGATTCATTTTGAAATGGACCGTTATTTACCAAGCAAGAACTGGGGAACTCAGCACAAATCAAACTGTTCTCCCAAATCCATGGAGAGCTGTCTGGCCCCCAAACCAGTTTAATTTAACCTCTCCTAGCCAGGCCCTTGTAGCAAAGAAAGCTGCTGGAGCAATAGTAGAAGTCGGAGCAGCAAGGAAAACAGAAGCAGCGAGGTTTGTAGGATCTGGATACCGGCCATACATCTGGGCAAGCCCACTGCACACAACCTGTGATGCAAGCCCTGCACGATGCAAACAGACATGTGCATTTAAGTCCAGCCTACATGTAAGCTTTTAGCAATTGGATCCCCTGGAATGGCCCTCTTCAGCATTAAGAGACCATTCATTTCTATGCTGGAACATCATGGAGAAGGGCAGAGCAAGGGTATAAGGGAAGAGTCCCAGGGTCTTCCCATCAGAAGGGAAGACTCTTTGGCCTGCTGGTAGAAACTGATGCTTTTTTCCTTCACTATTTTTAGCCTCTTATTTGGGCATTAGATTCAAATTCTAAAATAAATCAATATAGTGAAAAACAAACCTCTCTCAGTAAATAGTTTAAAGTGATATTTTGCTTTCAAACAGAGTCCTAGCAATAATCAAGTTAATCGCAGCATTTCAGTTGTTCTGTTTGGAAAAACAGTTTGCAAAAAGTAGTGCACTGCTCTACATAAAGTTCACATAAGATTAAGGCTTACTCTTTTCTTTAGTTTTAGATAAGACAATCTCTTCATATGAATTAAAGACTATTGTGCTTAAAGAATACTCTATGTGTGTGTGTGTGCGAGAGAGAGAGAGAGAGAGAGAGAGAGAGAGAGAGAGAAGCACATAGTGGCTTTTATTTTCTTACTTTTAATAGGGCTATTTTGCGAGGCTGAAAAAAAATTGTTAAACTTGCCTTAATTGATTGTTTAAAGTACCATGGTGGATTTGTCTTTTAAACATAGCCCGTGGTTAAAGTTCCCGTTGCATTGTATTTGAAGTAGGTCCTTTGTGCTTTAAAATGAAAACTGTAAAACTTTTGGTGTTTAAGGCTTTCTGACTCCAAGTTAATTGTTTTCCTTTAATATGAGCAGAATTAAAGATATTAAAAATCGACTGCTGGAGCACATAATTGTGGCCTCCCATCTATTCTTCTTGTGGAAATGAAAGGAATATTGAAAGAGTTTCTATTTTACAATACCAGAGGTGGCCATGCATTTACAACTCTATATATTCTTTTAGTTGAATTCTTCTAAACCTCACGCCTGGCTAGCAGTTTTCTCCCAGACGATTTTCATTTTCAAAACATTCACATCCAATAAACTACACGAAACATAGTGTGAGAGAAAAAAGGGGACAGGAAATGGCTCTGTTGCATGGTTATTACATCCTATTGCCTGTGGGTTGCTTTGTTATGAGTTTTAACTATGTAAATATGACGTATATGACATCAGAATTTAATCTAAAGCTACTAGGTGGGAGATAGAGTGTGACTTTATTGTTAAGGCTAAAATCAACTGGGTGTTGACAGGTCTCAAAAGTCACTGAGTATAAGCTTGAAAAGGAAAAGCTCAGACTGATAAGCTGTTCCTTGATTGACAACTTCAGGCTTGACTGCAAGTATTGAAAACAGTTGAGCAAATGGAGGGAAAAAAGTTTTATTTCATAAGAAACTACACTGGGAAATACAGGAGGATTTATAGGCTGACGTAGCACAAAAACCTAAGAAAAACAGGTGTGAGGTTTATAAAATCTGGAAACTGGGAAAGCACATTGTCCACGAATGATTTCCCCATTATAGTTTAATTAACCTTGTAAAAGCCCCTATGCAAATATAATGCCAGAATGGAGGGAAAAAATTAAAATGCTTGTGTCCTCTAGCTTTGACTTTCAACAAATCATATGTCAACAGCTCATGGCAAGGAGGTGGGTTGAAAAAATGAGAAGAAAACAAGAGAAAAGGATTTCAGTGGGAAATAAATTCACCAGGGAAAACAACACACTGATTTTTCATCTTTCCAGTGAAGTCAGACCAATTTTTGGCACTGTAAAATCCATTATGGAGACAATAAAATAAATACAGTTTAAAGTAGCAATCGTGGGTTGATTGAAATGTTATGATAGCTACACATGCTATATCTTATCAAATATTATCCATGAGGAAGCATTCAATTCATTTTGTGCCAATTATCATACTCTGTGCATCATAAACTTTTATTGCTTGTTACGGAATGCCACTCAGCCAACTTTTTCTTCAGATATTGCATCATCAGATTCAGATGGAAAACATATTTTAATGTGGCAAAGTGTTAAAGAAATCTAATACTCTGGGGCTGAATGAAAATGTTAAGGTTCATCTCCTGGATAAGAAAAACAATTTATGAATGCAATATTCATTTCCTGAGGTGGGCATAAGCAAAAACCTCATCTGAAACTTAAAACCAACATGTTTGCCTTCACTAGTTTCCTTAGTTTAACTCATTGATGTCATGTATTATGGTCCACTGGTAAGACCACATCTGGGAAGGACTCGCTTTTTCAGTTCTCCAGATCACTTTTACAGGGAACTCCTTGTATAATTGCATGTGCTGAGATTTGAACCTCAAGGGCCAGCAGATCAGATTTCACTTTCAATATATTACTGGAGAATATCAAAATAATCTACTTGTTTAATCTTGATCATGCCAGCCGATTAACACTTTGACACCCTGAATCACAGATGTTAAGTACTATGGGGTAAGGTTTCAGTGAAGCGTACAGACTATAATGAGGCTTTGTGAAGTTACAGATCTGAGGTTAATATATTTACTTAAGCTTTTGCAGTACTTAAAGCAGGGCTGTAGCTATCAAAAGATAATGTGGACAGCATTTATAAAAACACCCATTGTACATGGGGGTAGGTGTCAAGACTGGCAGCAGCTTGCTGGATGGCATGGGAATATGACTGCTAGAGGAGGTGACAAAG
>WEIT01011825.1:0-17058 GCA_013389985.1 Dryoscopus gambensis
CCTGTTTCATCCTCCCCAGCAAAATAGGAAAAAATATTTAGGCTTTTCAGACTTCTCTGTAGATATGTGTTTAATAAAAAAGGTGAATGGCATGAGTACAGCATTCACCAAGCCATAAATATAAAACACAAAGGAGATAGTAATTCTTTTACTTAATTGCGTAGACGTGATTTAGTTTTGTTTGGAATCTACACTTCCGTAATCTGTATTATTTTCACATAGCTTTCTTTTCCTTAAAGTCACTGGAAACTTTCATCTCACTTTCTAGAACACAGAATGTTCTGAAGTTGAGACAAAAACTGTGTCATTAAACTTGCCCTAAAGAAGCTAGATTTGCTAAAATAGGAGGGTTTTATCATTTTATCTAAATGTGTCAGTGAATCAGTTAGAAACAGTGCAATGCAGTTAAGACAATGTGTGAAATCTTATGAGTATAGGGATAATAATTCAGTTAGAATGAAGTGACCATGAATGAAAATTAGACCAAATGAAAATTAGACTTCTTAAGACAAGATATCTGTCTGTTAAATAGGGAAGAAATTCTCCTGAGCCTAAAGACTGTTTTATGGTTTAGGAGATCTATGGTAAGAACCTTAAATTTTCTGCAGAATTATTACTAGCAGAGCACCATGTAGTAACGT
This sequence comes from Dryoscopus gambensis, assembly GCA_013389985.1. NCBI lineage: Eukaryota > Metazoa > Chordata > Aves > Passeriformes > Malaconotidae > Dryoscopus > Dryoscopus gambensis. Next base: position 642 of record WEIT01011825.1, read on the forward strand.
AAGAGTTTAATCTGTAGATAATTTTACATTAATGATACGTAACATCATCAGTTGCTTATGCAAAGCTATCTTCTATTTGATGCAAAGTACTAACTATGTACTGAGTATGCTTAAGTGTAATTTCTGCCCCCCCACCCCATCCCTGAGGAAAGTCCAAGCTTATTTCTATTATGAAGCTTCTGATTTTTGGGACTTTCCTGGCTATTCAATTAGTTTAATTGAAACTCAGGTGAATAAATGCTAGCTGTAGTGTTTATTCATATTTTCCTAACTTAATACTTACAGAATAAACAAAGGTATATTAAAGAGTTAAAATTATGTAACTGTGTCACAAAAAATACATTTTCTTGCTGCTTTTGATTGTCAGAACTCAAATTTGTAACACTGGCTCAGTTGCTTCACTGTTAATTTAATTCCTCTCTTGAAGAAAGCCAAGAGAGTGTTAATGATGGCAATTAACCTTAACCCTGATGATCATCTCTTGCACTTAGAGCTATGAGATTTGATGGTAGTATCTCAGATTAATTAAAATACGGTTTAGTGCTTATCTGAAATACAGAATACTTGAAGCTAACATACTTCTTGTTTAAGACTTCTGCTTCATTCATGAAAATTCATCAACCTTCAATATTTAGATTAATGTAGGGTCTGCTTCTTTTTATAAAGGTGACTTCCATAATTTGCCCACTCATTTAATTCCCTATTCCCCATCACCATACCAGGTAGATATTACTTTATGGGAATGGTATCTTTTTACTTTGTTCCTTTTTTTTTTCCCTCCCTGCTGCATTGAGACAGCAAAGGAGTTTCACCCTTCAGTTTTCTTAGCTTCTGTGCAGCCTGACCAGCTACAGGGGGATTTTAGTTTTCATGTATTTTATCAGTTTACTTTAACGTAAAGTATCAGCTATCTGCATGTCTGCTGATTGAGAGTACAGAAGGAAAGAATCTTCTGGAGCTTGCCCTTCCAATGGTACATTCTTTTAAAGAAGCTGAGTATTTATCAGTACAGAAAAACTGAAACATTTGTGTAATTTTTTTGTCAAAGGAGACTACTTGCCAGTATTTAAAATACTGCTTTTTGTCTTTGGTATGATATTTTTCACAAATGCAGTCTAGTACTCAAAGCAGTGAATATCTTCTTGTCTTTGACATGGTTTAGGTAAGGTGCACAATCCTGAATGGAATAGAAATGAAATCCCACATAGCTGTGGGGAACTTTGTGGAAAGAAGAGGCAGTGTTTGGACTGTCCACATCTTTGTAACATGTAAGTAAATGTTTATCATATAAACATTGAAATGATTTAGAGAAAATTTCTGAAGACTGTAGTTGCTTAATTTTTTGACTCCAGGATATGCTTACAGATTTAGAACCTATCAAGGTTTATAGTTCAGCTGAAGCCTGAAAGAAATGGAGGCTTTTTGTGTTTGTTTGTATAAAGTGAGTTCATATGAGAGCATGAAGAGCAGGTCTACAATAGTTGTAGCAACATTTCTATCATATGTTAGGAACTGAACCAACTGTCTGACTTGGTTTCAAGAACTTTCATTGAAGTAGAGAAAAAATAGTGTCTGAAAGTAATTCTGAAGAAGTCCAGTGGTCCACCAGATGCTTTAGGTACTGCTATTCGTGTAATAGTGTTTGAGTAGCTTAATTTGAGATCAGTGCTACTTGGTTAAACTGAAAGATGACTTCTTCCCTTTGTTTATTTTTCTTTTTTTTTGGCTTGTAAACTGCTGAGGATAAAAGGGCATTTGCATTTCTTTATTTGTTGAGACCATCAGATAGTTTATCCAGAATCCCTCACAGAGGATTTAATCAGTATATGTAACTCAGATTGGTTTTGCTGACATTTATTAGTATAATTCAGTGAAGAGAGGCAAAGGAGAGCATCTCTGTTTCCAATTTTGGATGGTTTACATTAGATTTTTTTTTTGTAGTGTAGTAGCATTGCTAAGATTAACACCATTCTATGATCTTTTCCAGTATATAAATATGCTTGCAAGTCAGAAACATAAATGATATGTCGTTCTTATTGTATCTAGCTTTAGTTTCCATGTATGGAAGTTGGTCCTAAACATTTGTTCATGTTTCTGGTTTTGGAAATTTTTAATAGAAGCAGCTGTTTCTGCTCTTGGTACACAGTCAAAAACTTCAGTCATTCCAATGAATAGATTGTCATCTGGCACTTATTCCAAGATTTGCTGAAGCTCGGAACTTTACTAAAACTTTACTCTGAACTTTTTATTTAATGTGTTCTGTTTCAAATATATTTAAACATTTTATTGAATGTTAGAATAATTCTTTACTACTTCTTTTCCATACATGAAGATGTTGTATTAGATTTCTTTTCTATACTTGATTTAATTTATATTTATGTATTATATATTTATGCACAAAGATTTATATTATATTTCATTTAAGTGTCATAGCTGTTTTCTTAATTTATAGAATCATGCTGGATCAGATCAACTTTCAGACTACACTTGATGTAGCTGATACCCCAAACAGAACACTGATTCTCTTGGAGACCAGCTGCAGGCCTTCATCTTAGGAGAGGCATATGTTCATGGATATATTTTTTGCCCAGTCAGAAATAAGCAGACTTCTTAATCACTGTGAGAACTCCCTGTTGCCTGACAAACTTTCCTGTAGGGCTTGGAAGCAGTTGCTCTTCTCTTCTTTCCTGTCCTAGTCTACAGCAGAGGCTCAATCTTTGCATTCTCTTCTGGGAAGTCTTCTGAAGAGTGGTGACAGTATTGTGCCATTGGGGGCACTACAAGTTCTTAGTCTCTAATAGTCTGATCTGCATAAAAACTGTGAAAATTGAGTCCCAATTTGTGATCAGTTGTAGCATATTTTTAAAATGTTATCATTCAGCTTTACGTTTCACATGAATAAAACCATGGTGAGATCATCCAGTCCTGGAGGTAAGGTGTGCAGATCAAGGTCGTGGATGTTCTTGACACTCTCTAACTTATGATAGTGAACTGGAGAGGAATGCGATTTCAACATCAGTGTTACCCAGTTTTGGACGTTCCTCAGTGTATTTTGGACACTTCTTTTTCCCATATGGGAATCTTAGGTGTCTGTGAGGACATAGGCAGCTATCATCTGCTGTATGAAAAAGCAAGTAGAAACCTTGTTACCTCTTGCTGTATCAGTGGTGGAGTTAGAGAGGTAGAGCTTTATTATTTGAATGCAGATGGTTAAGTCTGGATCATGATCTATGTCTGGGCAGAGATTTTCTTCAAGAGAGAGCTCAAGGCTGGGTGTTGCCATCAGGGACAGGAATCTATTTCTTGATTCTTGCTTAAGTTTGGATGATCTCAGAACTTTTTCTTGCAAGCATTTATGTCTTTGGATTGTGGATTTGCTGTGTGCCATTTTCCCCTCCTCCTGCATGTTCCCATAAGGTGATAAGGTTTGAACCAGAACTGCCATTCTGTTTGCAGATATGCTAAACGCTGTTTTGTTTTTCCTTTTCAACACCACACCCTGTTTTGGTGAAAATAAGTAAAGGTAATTTACACTGGTGTTCTGCCAATTGATGAAGGCGATTTGAAACAGACACTAATGGAAAGGACATTTGAAAGGGCACAGACACCGATGGAAAGAATGGTCTTCTTATTTTACAATGAACATTAAGGTAACACAAAAGTAAAATGATATATTCAGTAAAACTATATGTTTGGCTTTAGCAACAAGCAAAAATAAGCAAGGTAATGCACCTAGTCATTATATATGAGAGAAAGGATAGTGATTGAGAGGGATATATCACCAATTGCCTAAATACTTTACCATCATCCAGAGTCCACAGTCACTGGGAAGCCCCGTTTCGCAGTGAGGACCTGGACAACCCTTCCCAGCAATTTGGAAAATTCTATGTGGTGAGTCCACCCATAGGTGAGGTCTCCAAATTCACCCTGAAAGTGGGTCCAGCTTTTATAGGCCCAAATCAGCAAGTCGAAGTGACTTGATTATATTTTTACCACAGAAACGCCTGAGTCTGGTGACGTACTTCCCAACCAGACAGGGCCAGGGCTTGGCCAGAGCCCAGGGCTTGGCTGGGAGGGTTTTCCCCTAAAACACCCTACAAACAAGCCTCTATTCATGTCAGTTAGAAAAGTTTCTTAAAATGATACATTTCTTGCAGATAACTACACAAGATTATGTGAAAGTTTCTAAAGCAGCCAGTTTGGTGTTAAACAGTGAGCATAAGCTCTCGGTCATCTATTTTTAGCTAAATAATACTGATCATGTTAGTCACACAGTGCCCAGGATCCATCTTGTAAGTCAACTCTGGCTTAGACCTGCTGCTCAGGCCTGAGCATATCAACTGGTTTAGTGGTAAATATAATATTTACTCAGATTTATTGAAATGGTAACCATTTATATAAACAGCTGATTTGGCAGAGCTACGGAACAGGCAAGCTGTTTGAAAGGGGAATGCTTTGCAAACCTTTTGCTAGTGTTGTGCTGTGGCATGCATAGCAGTTTACAAGGTGAGTTCTCTTCACATTTTTAGTTTAAAAACAGTGAAATTCATTTTGCACTGTTAGGTTCTACATCAAAGAAACATCTAGCTTAACCTTCAATAACCTGACAAAGCAAAACTTCTCTTAAGACTGTCAAGTTCTCCCTGCCAAGGGAAACTATGCAAGGCCTTGAGTGCATTTGAAAAAAGTCTTACAAAGGCAGTAAATGAAATTTTCTCTCTCTTAATTTAAATTTAAGTAGCTGGACTTCTTCATATATCTTTGGTGCTGTAATCTTTTCCACAGCAGTAGAAGTGCCTTTTTTCCTCTGTTACAGTATCTAGTATTTTCACTGTCAGGCAAATGGAAGTCTAATTTTTCCTGTCTTGATGTATCTATCTTCACAATTTTTCTTGTATGCCAGTTCTCTAGAGCAGCAGCAGTAAATTGCAAAATAATCCTCCATGCTAATGATAGATCATGAAGTTTCAGTAAAAATAAAACTCTGCATTCACCAAACAGAAGTTAATACTGAAGTCTTCAGCCTGTTTTGCGTTTAGTTTGCCACACTGTCAAGTCATTTAATGTAGCTTTTTGCTTAATCCCCTGAACCAGGACTAAAACTCTTAAGGTATCACCCATCTTTATCATCTAAAGAGCATTTTCTGCACTTTCTGTGCATGTCTCTGTGCTGAATGAAATTTGAATTTCAATCTTAACTGCTGTTGTATGGGTCACATATATCCTAGAACTGTAGCCACACTATAGCTTCTGCCTGAGCTAAATTGTACCAGATATTTTAGAATGTGTATCTGTAGGCGTACATAAAAAGTACTTAGTTCTAAAGTTTGATTTCAAAGCATTAGTTTTTGCATTACTAGAATTTTTCTGTTCATATTAACAAGATGTCAAAAAACTGTCTCAGAAACACACATTGTCAAAACTTAGAGATGTCTGAAAATTACTTGTGCAATTCTGTTCTAAAAGAAGGCATCTTGCTATAAGACTGCAGTCTACTATTACCAGTATTTACAACTTTAAAATATTTGTGATCAGTATAAATTGCTGTTGTATGATACAGTATCATCAGAAAGTGTACCAAGAACTGGGGTTATGGAAGAAGTCTTAACATTGGTTGAATATGAGAGTGTTGAGAGAAATAATATACCAGGTAAAAAACTTAACATGACAAGACTTCTGAAGATGATGGACCTTCTCACTTTTCCAAATTATGACCTAGATCATAGTATTTTGAATTTATATCTACTTTAATCTGCTTTCTAAGTTTATAAGTTGGCATCCAGCCTTTAGAATCCTACATGGATCTGTAAGAATTTGTTGCAGTGGGGTTCTGCAACCTCCCTGGGGACAGCTTCACCTGTGGAAGAAATCAGGAAAGACTCATTTTGTGGATATTTCAGCAGATCTTTATTGGCGTCCTCATCATGGGAAATCAGCACACAGACTGAGCAATCATCCCAGAACCCAGAGTACCCTGGGCCCGAGGGCCATCCTGGGACCAATCACAGCCCACAGTCGGGGTACATGTGACCAGGGAGCAGGGGCTAGGAAACCCTGTGCATGCTCTGCACCCCAGGGCCCCCTCCCTGCAGGGGGACGTGGAGGGGGGGGATCCTTCAACAGGAATTGAAGTCAAGACAGTGAAATATATAGTGCAGTCCTTTTACAAGAGGTTTTCTTGTAAGATAGGTTTTCTTGTATGTTGCAGAAAGCATGTTAATTCTCATTTTCTGAAGTTCTACAATATAGTTTTAATTAATTCGACGGCTTTGGTTTCTTCCTGCTTTCCTGTATATCCATCCGGTTTTGGTGTTTTTTCTCCCTTTCCTTGTGCCTGCTCTGGTACTTTTTCAACTCTTCACTGTGTCATAAAACTGACCTATCAAAAGACATAGGGTTGTAGTGGTTTTGGTTGTTTGTTTTTTGGATTTGCTTTATGTGATGGGGGTTTTTTCATTGTTTTGAATTGGTTTATTGTGTAATTGCTTGGCTTTACTGTTACAGCTGGCATAGGTTGAGTGATAGATTAGGCCTTATTGTCAGCTGGGAGGAACAGTAGAGGAAGAAAGGAAGCCAGACCACTGTTGACAAGCTGGAGGCATGACTTAACTATGTAGCGTATGACTGTAGTAACTGGTGTACTAATTAGTACTTGTAGTTACTGTCCTTGAGGAATTTAGTAGTTACTATGTAACTGAGTAGTCTGTGTTCATGAGGTTTTCTGATGTTTCTGGGTTTTTTCTTTTTCTTTTGGCTAGGATGTCTGTGCTGGTCAGTCCTGGCCAATACAGATTGCTCCAAATGAGAGCTGCCCTTCTTGCAAATGAAGGGAACTAGGAGCTGGCTAAGGAAGAGTGCAGACAAGATAGTTAAGTATAATTTCACAAACCTGGGTGTAGTGGTTTCGTTTACATTTTTACCTTCTGTGAGATAAGAATTAGGAAAAATGCAAAAAAGGCTCCATACTTTAAAGAATATAAAGAAATTTATTAATAGAAGTAAAAGAAAAAAAGTAATAAGGGTTAGAATAAACCATCAGACCACTTTCTTCCCCCNTGTTTTCAAGAGTTCAATTCTAGCTGCTGGGGTATTATTTTAAGGTTGAGCTGTTCAAGAGCAAAGATTCTTTTCATCTTTAAGAAAAGAAATCTTCTCCTTCCCTGGGAGTAAATAATGCTAAACAATAAACCCCCTTCGCTATAGAGAGAAAACCTGGGGAAAAAAAGCGAAGTCTTTCTGTAGGCAGCCTCTCTTCACAGCAACATTCAGCACAGACACTTTGCCTACAGCAATTTGAAGCTCTGACCCCCCATGCTTATCATATTATAGGGAAATCTTTAATATATCAGTCCATTACCACCATAGCTTGCCAAAAAGAATTTCAGTTTAAAGCATCTCCTCTATCTCTTCTCTCCGAGTTTCAGTTCTTTCTTCTTTACTGACTTTGGTGTCACTTGTCATGGTGTCTATTCACGTGCCTTTGCCTTTCCCTACAACCTGGGAAAGGATTGGCGTTTGCAGGTTTCATCTCTCTGAGGAAGGAACTTACAGCACTGAAGGGGTTAATCTTCCCATATCCTTGCAGCTAGGGCTTATCTGTTTCTTCCAAGCGGCGGCCCGGAGTTGGTATAAGGTTTCATTTCAGCAGCCGGACTGGAGAAGGGGGGTCATCTCACCCTCAGGACCAGCTTGCACGGAGCAGCCAGGATCTTACTAAGCTGAGCTGGGAGAGGCCGCGGGCCCCACCCCAGGCTGAGTCGAAGCAGGGCTGTGGCCTGGCCCTGGCCGGGCTGCGTGGGCAGGCCCAGCTGGCAGGCCTACCTGGCAGGCCCAGCCAGCAGGCCCAGCCAGCCGAGTTACCTGTCCCGAAGACATGAAACAAGAGAGGGAGCTTCCCAGGCTTGGGCATCTTTAAATGGGATTTTTACAGAGGCGTTCCAATTCCTTAAGTCATTTAATACAGCTGCCAATATTCAAATTAGCTACTTGATTGGTTCTGTTAAGTCTGGAGGAAGTTACAACAGCTCCTTGCAAAAAACATCGCTTCCGTAATAGGTGGAAGGTTTTTTCTTAAAATACTCCAAACTGTGCTAACCCATGACACTGGGCTTGTCTGTACCCAAGTAAGGTCTTACATGCAGATAGGGAACATCTAGCATTTCTTGAAGTAGGAGGTAAGATCTGCTAATCATGTAAAGGACTGGAATTGATGATACCCACAGGAAATTGCTCTTGATGGTAAGAAAAAAACTGAGGCAGACTTGCTGTGTCTCCCATGTGTTACCTTACAGAAGGAGGAGCAACACCTCTTACTGGTGGCACTAGAAGTGCTGAATTCAAAGATAAAACCACCAGCTCAAAAGAAGAAATTAACAGAGAAGGTTTTATCTCTAATGTGTTCAAGATCAAAGAAATAAATATGTTAATGGTTTGGACATAAGATGATTGTTTTGGGTGTTAGCAATGATGAACACAGTTGAGTTGATGCATGTTTGCTGGTGAAATGATAAATATCAAATGTGTCAGTAGCACAGTTGATTTGTTAATAGTACTGTTGATTTGACAGCAGCAGGAATACGGTTTTTCCTTCAATATTAGTGATCTTTGAGACTGATGCAACTGTAATAATCAAATAATTTTGTCTTAAGACTGCTTTCGTTCCCTGCAGGAATGAGTGTAGGAGTCCTGTATAATGTTCTGATAATGCACTGAGGGTTGGGTCGTGGTCGATTGTGTCTCTGGGAGTGTAATAAAGCTAAAGTTAACTTCATTTTTTTGACTTACTTTTAAGTCTGTGCCACCCAGGACCTTGCCCTTCGTGCCCAGCCTTTGTGACAAAAACATGTGAATGTGGACAAACAAGGTAAGAATGCTTCTACTATGCAAACAAATTTCAGTTATTATAAACAAACAAACAAACAGTTTAAAATTTTATATATTAATTTTTTTCTGTCTTACAGTTTATTAAAATATGCCAAACAAAGTTTAATCTGAGCATTAACTTTTATTTATGGTTAAAATAATTTGGAGAATTTTGTATTTTGAGAAAATGCAGTTACTTTTCACTTTTCATGGAAGTCAAAATAACAAACAGAGACTTGTCGATTTATGATACATGTAGCTGAATTGTCTGAGCAGTCTGTGAGTTGATTCGATTTTGAAATCCTGTACTAGTATTTAATTTTATTTGCTAGAAGACTCAGAGAAATTAGTAGAAAAAGGTTCACATCTTTTCTATCTGAATGGAATGAGGTCTTGAATTACTTAACTCCAGAAATAATTTCAAAAATAACACATGCTTTTCTCAGAAACTGTACAGAGAAGTCTGTAGTGTGTGCCAGACTTGAAAACTATCTTTTCCTTGCATGTTTGGTCCATACAGTGTCATAGCCAATAGCAATATGGTACTGCCTATACTATGTGGAAACTCTCATAATCAGTTGGCCCGAGTCTTTAGAATCCCTTTTTCTAGTTACCTAGAACTGATTCTGTGTAATAAATTGTTTGCCTGAGCTTGTTTACAGAACCAAAACAAACATAAACCAATTTCAGTGTTAGCATTCTTGCTCTGGAAGAAAGATTTTTCAGACTTTTACAATTATTTCTCAAGAGTTTGAATCTAATAGTACACAATCTTAATTTTTCAGAAGAAGTTACTGCGATTTCTGTGGCAGTATTTGTAGGTAAAAGCACTTTGTCTTCAGCAGAAAAGTGGATTGTTTGTATATTACTGAATTATATCTTCCACAGTAATATCACCTCCTTTTATTGTTTTGGGGGGTTGTTTTTTTGTTTGAGTTTAGTTTGTTTTGTTGTTGTTTTTCTGACTCCTTCTTTCATTTAAAAGTTAGTAGATGCAACAGCTTGGTTTTATTATTTTTTCCAGATGTTAGCTACTTCACCAGATTGCTGATTTTTGTAATAGTACATTTGATACTTAAAACTTGCTTCAAAATAGCATTATTTCATATGTCCTGTATAAGCATCCAGGGTGTATGGCATGGCATCACTGATGTTAGGATGTTTTAAAGTTACTCTTTCAAATATACATTTTACAGCCATTGTATGAGCCATCCAGAGTTGAAAAAATAGGAGAATTGATTTTGTACCATTTTTCAAAAATTTAATTAAAAACTCAGTTATTTTCATAGACTGCTGACCCACTGTTAAGGCCCATATCCCTATCTTCATTGTGCTCAATGGATTTAGGATTGTTTAAGTCTTCAGAAAGTTGTCTGTATTAGAAGTATCTGCTTTTCTGACAATGCGTACGTGAGTTTATACACCAGGTTCAAGTTTTAGTGTCACGTTGGGTTGTTTTCCCCCATTTTCTTCAGGAAAAATTCTGTAGACTAACTACTGTGACAGGTGTTTTACTTTAGTGAGATGGAAGAGGGGAAGCAAGGGAAAAATTAGGGATGTTATTTCCTAAAAGCTTTCATTAGTAAATTATGCTGCCTTTTGAAGATTTTGGCATTTTACTGAAAATGTATTTCCCTTCTTATTAAATACTATATAGATGTCAAGGTAGCTGACAGTCTCTGGTATAATTTCTCTACAGTCATTCAGTTCGCTGTGGCCAATCAACAAAAATTCATTGTTCTAATGTATGTGGAAATACTTTAAACTGTGGAAAGCACACCTGTACTCAAGTGTGCCATGCAGGAAAATGTTCACCTTGCCAGTTAACAGAACAACAAGGTAAGTACTGAAAAGCTTTACAGATATCCACCCTATACAATTAAAACAAGAGGGTGAAAAAAATCAGTAGTAAGAGGTAAGTGCCAGTTTTTACTTAGCACGGCCAAAATCTATTGTTGGAATCCTGCCATGATGTTGGAGCACATGCCTTATTAGGACAGGCTGGTGATACTGGACTTCGTTACCTTGAGAAGCCTGAGTAGTGGCCTTTCAGTAGCTAATAAATAATTTAAGAAGACAGAGACAGGCTATGCATGTGTGAAGGATGAGAGACAATGAGCTTAAATTCCTTGTAAATAGCTGTAAGGAAAACCTCTTTTCTTGGAGGTTTTCAAGACCCAACTGAATAAAACACTGAGTAATGTGGTTTGATATCATCTCTGACTACTTCAGGTAAGGGCTTGGACTAACTAATCCTTTCTTACCTGAATTGTCCTCTGATCTTACTGAATCTTTTACTATAATTATAAGAATTAATTAGACAGTACATGGAAGAAAAATAGAAAAAGGTATAGGAAAGCACATTTCAACAAGCTTCTCATGATTTCTGTTAAAATTTTCTAAACTTGGTCTTGAATGGAAATTAAATTGACTGAGTATGTATGCCAGTAGATAAATAACTTTATATAATATGCTTATACAGAAAAGTGCCAGTTAATTTTCTCAATTTTTAAGGTAATAATTAACTTTTTATATATACTGCTGTAATAAATAAACTTTTTGTGCACATAGTACCGCTTTATCAAAACAAATAATGCTGGAATTCCAACTTCTGTAGGACAAAAAAATCTTCATTGATGAAATAAATCTAAAGAGGAGCAACCTCTTCATCCTTCTAAAAATTGACTGTAATAATTTTTCACTTTTTACCTTTCTATATTTGCTGGAGGTGTTTCATCTTTGATACTCTCTTGTTTAGTTTTCTGTGGGATATTTCTTTCTTTCAGTGTGTTACTGTGGAAGCAACTTTAAAGAAGTATTGTGTGGCTCAAAGGAAGAATTCTCTGATGGTTTTGGAAGTTTCTCGTGTCAGAATACATGTGGCAAGTAAGACTATAACTTAGGCTTTTAAAAAGAAAAAGGTAATTCTATTCACAATGATTTATTATGGTACTCTTAGATAATTCACCTTTTAATTTTTTTTTTTGTTTTCTCTTTTGTTTCTTTGATTTTTTTTCCCCCAGAAAATTAAATTGTGGGAGGCACAACTGTAAGCAAGTATGCCATCCTCAGCCTTGCCAGCTCTGTCCACGACTTCCACAAGTCGTATATCGTTGTCCCTGTGGTCAGACTCCTCTCAGCAAGTTACTGGAACTAGGATGTGTTGAACGTAAAATTTGCACAGATCCTATCCCCTCATGTGGAAAAACATGTGGCAAACCTCTTTCTTGTGGTAGCTATGGTAATTAGAAATTTCTGTATCAGAGTATTCAAAGTATCTCAGAGTGTCACCGAAATCCACCAAAAGTCAGGTGAATAGAGCCCCTTAACACCAATGTAGCATTAAGAACCAGGCATTTTTTATTGTGGCTCCAGATGTGAGGGGGGATAGCTCCACCTAGCATGCATTCCAATTATCTGCAAGCGCGTTGCTTATATACCTTAATTATATACATATGCATCACAATTCGCAGAAGTCTCATAAATATTATAATTGCTCATTACCGTAAAATATTTCTCCTGGCTCAGTCTTTTTATGGTCTTTTTTTGGCTGTGGTTGCATTCCTAAGCCAGATGTACCCACCCTGCCCTCCAAGTCCCTTTATCTTCCTTCTCTCCTTGCTGGGTAAGCAGATCCTGCACACCCTGTTCCTTTGTTAAAAGTACACAGACACAGTCCTTGTTCTTAGATTAACCCTTTGAAAACAAAACAAAAAAAAGTGGTCTTTAAATGTTTAATTTCAGGAAATAAATATTCTATTAGTGATTTTGAGTTTTAACCAAAGTTAGTGTAAAAATCATTGCAGAGCATGCAGTCTGGCTGTTTGTTCATAATAATGCTTTAAAATGAGGAAATAAAACCCAGCTGCACATAAGCTTAATATCTTTGACTAGTGATGCTCCTGATAAATATGAAGTTCCAGGTCATAGATTTTTTTTCCTTAATATTTGTATTTTCATTTTGCTAGAGTTCATTCATACATGTGAAAGCCTTTGCCATGAAGGAGACTGTAGACCATGTTCTCACACATCAAATATTTATTGTAGGTGTGGCTTCAAAAAAAAGGTGAGTGTGTAACCATGGAAACAGGTAATCCTTGCTTCTTTTTAAAGCTGTGGAGAAAAAGGAGCTGAGGAAGCATAAGAAGTGCTGTGCTCCTAAGTCGCAAGAACCCACATTGTATACTAACTGATAGATGGTAACTAGATTATACTGTGAAGTGGTAACACACTATTTACTATGAAGGCAATTTTTAAAGTATTTTGGCAGAGTTTGCACAGAGTTCTATTAGTGTAAATGGTCTGCAAAATCCTGTATTATCCTGGAGTATTTATATAGCACAAGGAGTGGTAGTTTTGCCAAGAGTAAAGTAAACTGAGAGAAGAAAGGCAGCCTAATTAAAACTTTATAGCAATAGCTTATAGACTCCTGTAGAAGTTTTTGTAGAGACTATCTTGTTATTGATTCCCATTCTTTGTACATTTATATAGTGTTTTGTTATTTAGTAATTATTATATTTTTATATTATATCAGCTATTGTTATTTACTAATTATTATATTTTTAAACTATGCTACTTTCTCTAATGATAGCTTTGAAATTTTTGGCTTCTATCACAGAAACTTTGTGACTTTTCTGACCTGTTATGTATCATCTGCAACTAGAGATGTCTTCTGAATATATGAGTCTGTAGGTGCATAGAAATGACTGAGAGTTTACTAGAGGTTGGAACAGTTTTCTCCTACAAGTTTGCTGAAAGTAGTTATGAGGTAGAAGGCTTTACTTTGCATTTTGAATCCTGAAATAAAGTAGTGAGGTTTTGGGTTTAGTTTACGAAGTCTCTCACACACCAGAAAGATGCTTCTTAAAAAAGAGTGAAGTACACTGATAATTTAAATCAATCATGAAAAATGTGATACTTAAAAATGACAGCTTCGAATATAAAGTTGTGGTTAATGGTTCTAACGTCAACAACATTATTTTCATCCATCACATTTAATTTTCATGTTGTGGTCTTTAGGTATAACTTTGTAGAGCATAGCATTTGACTCCTTCCTTTATTCCTTTCTTCCATTCTTCCGTCGGACTTGCAATTTTGGGACAGTTGGTCAAAGCACAACTTTATGCCGTCTTGTCAGTATCATCTGGGAGAGCTCTATTGGTTTCCATTAGGCAAATTTCTGGTTTCTTGGGACAAGCCTGATTCTCTCAGTTTACAGTGGAGAGTACAAAACTACATTTTTTAAAATTGGTATTGAATGTTTAAGGAACAAATATTGTGTTAAAAGTTTTTAGGATATTTTTTTCCAGTTTTTATTTCACTTTTGTATACAGATGTGTTATGCACATGGAAACTGAGTGTGCTGCTTCTTTCATGTGACCAAGTGTTTTCTAGATAAGTATGTTTCAGTTGTTTCATCTGTTTCAATCTAATGGCTCCTGTTTGTTTCCTAGGAAATCCCATGTGCTCTTCTCAGAAATAAAGGTACAAGGTTATGATACATATATAATGTAAAATTGTTTTAAAAATTATACACAGGTCATAGTAGTTTTGGGTTTGATTGACAAAGTTGGCAAACAGCTGATGTGTACTGCATCTTTTATCCATACTTCCTTGCCAAGTTGGTTATTTCTGCTGCTCATTCATGGTACTGGTCATGCTGCTATGTTTGGGAAAAGGTTTGAAATAAACATCTTTAGTTTTCATTCATCTTCTATATAAGACTTCTTCACATTTGATCTCAAAGATTTCAGACAATGTCTGCTTTATTTGGATCAGTTTCTTATGCCACCTGCCGTATTCAATAGGTTGTCATCCCCCTCCTGCTTCCCCCATCATCCTATATAACTTTTGGTCAACTTGTACAGCTCAGATTCAGTGTAGTAGTTTTGTTCTGCTCTTGCCTATGTTTCTGGAGAAGTACAAGCTTTGATTCTGCTTCACATTGTATGGTGCTGATCTTTGCAGCTGGTCTTTGCATCTGACCTTGGCAGAGAGTTCTCATTTGATGCTTCTTGGTATTCTGGATGTAACATCTCAAAATTCTCCTCAGTGAAATCTTTACTTGATTGACCCCTGTCATACTGAGGTATTTATTTACAAGATATATAAGGAAGTAATATGAATATTTCCTAATTTGAGCTTTGTCTGTGAAGACTTTGCTCTTATGGAATCCAGAAGTGATTCCTTTTGTTAGCTGTGTATGATAATAAGGATGTTCTTTGCTGGCAGTCGTTTCATGAGCATATAGCAATAGTTGTTTTTAGCTGACTTTAACTGCCCCACCAGTTTAAGCAGTCTTAAATTGGATGTTTGTGGTACTTCAGTGTATCAGAATATCCTTTTTTTCTTTGTTCTATTGTGTGGGAATAAACTAGCTTCATGTTTTCTGCTTTCCAAAATCCTTTTGAATAAGGGTTTCTTTAAAGAAAGGCAAGTGCCCACATGGGAAATTAGTGAGGGAGAACAAGCAATTTAAAAGTTTGCTTGCTGGCTTACCCTGTATTAGTGTCTCCTAGACCATGCCCTGCAACAGCCTTAGCATAATACTGGGATTGCAGCTTTCGTTCTGAGCATAAGCAAAGACCTAAAAGTTAGGACTTTTGGGGGGCTTTTTTTTGTTTTTAATAGCTGCTATTACATTCATGTGTGACAAGCGATGCAACAAGAAACGATCATGTGGACGACACAAGTGTAATGAAGTTTGCTGTGTGGTAAGTGTACATGTGGTTTTATAAAATTGTTTGATGTGACGTGTGCTTGATTTTGGTTATGATGTTAACAGTCTTTTTTTATTTTGTATCTTTCCATTTTTGTGCATCTTCATTCTCTATTTGCAGTATTGATCATGCTCAAAAAGTTTGTGTGTGTGCAGTTATTTTGCAAGTTTTGTTTTGTAGTTGTCATTATAAATGTAAAACCATGTTTCAGCCTAAATGCAGTTCAATCAGTGTAAAGGTGCTTTTTGTCAATGCAGTGATTCCAGGGAGAATGGAGAGGGAAAGCATATTACTTAATAGAAGAAGCATGAACTATGTAGCTGTGTCTGTAACAGACGTCTTAACAGAATCTGCTTTAAAAATTGTGTATCCATACAGTGATGGAAAAACTGTACAGATCTGGCCTAAGTTTTTTTTTGTACTGTACAGTTTTGTCAGTCTATTATTAGAAGTAGATTGTGACCTCAAAGAGAAAAATATAACCAATAGGGTTTATAGTTCAATTCTGCTTTTTCTTTTTTGCTGTCTCTTAGGACACAGAACATAAGTGCTCTTTGGTTTGTGGTCGTAAACTCAACTGTGGGCTTCACAGATGTGAAGAACCCTGCCATCGGGGCAGTTGTCAAACATGCTGGCAAACAAGTGAGTTATGTGCAAAAGTACATAAT
The DNA here is from genome assembly GCA_013389985.1 of Dryoscopus gambensis. Lineage (NCBI taxonomy): Eukaryota > Metazoa > Chordata > Aves > Passeriformes > Malaconotidae > Dryoscopus > Dryoscopus gambensis. The sequence continues at coordinate 16,891 of WEIT01011825.1, forward strand.
TATTATTTATTACAGAAATATGTTGCTGTGACCCCCTGCCTATTCCCTGGTTAGAAGCGGCAGGGGGCTGTGAGGGCAACATAGTCTTCTGTGGGTCCTTGAAAGAAGGGGGCTGCAGGAGCTTACCGGGGCTTCTGCAGTGNTGGGAGTTTATTTTCAGGTCCAGCA
>WEIT01011831.1:291-32317 GCA_013389985.1 Dryoscopus gambensis
ATATCATAAAGCATGATTGACAGACAGAGGATGGATTATTTGCACAGTTTTGCCTATTTTTAACTAAATGACTGAAGTAAAAAAGAAGAAGGTTGATTGAGTTAAGAACAAAAGGGGAAAAAAAGGAAGTTATATAATAAGAAATAAATGCTTTTAAACCTTGGTACACTGTAGAGGACACTATTTGTTTTTTCCAAAGATAAACCTTTTAAGCATTTTTGCAATTTTCAGTGGATCATTTCGTAAAGAATTTTTCTTTGTCACACAGAAACACAGAGAAAAAAAGACAAACCCCACACTCACTTTCCTTTCTCCTCTCTAATTTGATGTTTAAATACAACAGCACATAAACTTGAATTGGGCAGAGTTAGTCTCCTGGACACTGCCGTAGATTCGAACTCAGTACAGTGGCATAAAGTTAGTCCTGTTTCGATATGGTCTTTTGGGGCAAGAGTCAAGAGGGAGAGAGAATTAGAAACATTAAAAGTTTAAAATAGCAAGCTTTTTAAAGATGCCATTTCTACTCTTCATTTCAGCAAATGCTACGGTTTAGGGACTTTCAATCACGTTCTGTTATCTTCCATTTTAAAACTGATTAAACATAAGTGCCGTCCCAAGCAGGAATCACGGCATCTCAAAGGTGAGCTCCATAGTCCCAACCCCTTGCAATGAGCAGGGACATCTTCAACCAGATCAGGTTTTTCAGTCCAGCCTGACTTTGAATGTTGCCATTGGTGGGGCATCCACAACCTCTCTGTGCAGCCTGTGCCAGTGTTTCACCACCCTCACGGTAAAGAATTTCTTTCTTCTCGTTTGAGCTGCAATGTTACGGTACCATATGCTAATATGGTAACTTTGTGTTGAAAACAGCATAATGGAAAAATGAACTTGCTAAATTCATGCTTGATTACTGCACGGTTTAGACCGTGATTGGGAGGCATTGCAATTTTAATTCTACTACACCACAGATGAACATTAATAATATACTTATGTAATTGGATGTGTTCTCTTAATCAGAGCTGGGAAAATGGATAGTTTAGTAAAGCAGTTTTGGTTTTAGATCTTTTAGAATTGAACATTTCTACATATCATTGCTGAACTATCCTGACTTAGAAGGTGTTAAAACATAAAATAAAATACATTCTACTTAAAATTTCGCTCACCAGGAGAGAGATTCTGACAACTCCAATTCAGATACAGTAGACTTTGAGCAATGCACTGTTATCCCATCAGAGCCACAACAGCCACTCCATCCATGTCCCTGGGTAAAGGCCAAGGCAGTCTCGAAGTCAGTTCTTGTTTCCCTGTCTTCATGGATCCTGGAGCAACCGGCACACTCATGCCAGACACATGAAGGGAGATCTCCGTCACTTAACCGATCCCAAGCTCTTGGAGGATGAAGTGGCAAAAATCCTGAGGTTACTCTAATTAAGAAATTTGCTTGGATGCTGGCAGCATGGATCACAAAGATCTACCAGGGGAACAAAACTGCCTCTCTCCACTGTTGATATCAAGCACCATTATCCAGGCATGAGAGGACCCAGCATTTATGTGAAACAGTGAGAATTAAGCTCTCACAAAGATTCCTGAGTCATGCAGTAAGGTTTGTTCAATGACGGGATTTTTTTAAACTGCTGAGGCCCTTTCTCAAATAGAATAAAATTGGATTATATCATAAAGGTCTCCCACCTGCTTTTTTTGGTCAGCAGAACTGTGTTTTCCTAGTATGACACTGTAGGCTTTGGGTTTTTTTAGTTATTGTTATTAAACCAAGCATTTATTGAACAGGTAGTATCTCCTTAAGCCTAGATAACTTAGGCAAACCTCGGTATTTATTGACAGATATAGCTATATGTCAGATTGGGTCGTTTTCAAAATGTGTTTTAATTCACTTTTAATTTAAATGCGTGTGAAATTTCTTCTTTATGTCAGCTATATTTCAACCGACAACTAAGAAGATAATTATTGTTAATTACCCATGGCATACAAATGGGTACTTTTAATAATGTTCTCTCACATTTCACAATAAATATGTTTCAAAAACCCAGCTATATTTAATAAGCATAGAGTAGCTCTCTTTAGCCTGCATTTTAACGTGTTCTGCATTTTAAATATGCAGAAATATAGCTCTACTCCCCTTAATGCTGCAAATGAAATAATGGCAACATGCCAGAAATGTAAGTAATATAACATTACCTTTGTCCTTGGCAATGCCTATCCTGCTTTTCAGTCACTTGATTTTGACACCCAGGGAAAATGTTATTGTGCACTGAAGCACTTTGCAGCCACTGCACTTAAAATATGTTTCAAAGGTGAACACACTTCACCTGGGGGCTAGGCTCACTATCGATTCCCTCAGTGGCTATCTAAACAAAGATTGGGAATGAAGTAATTACCTACCATGTGTGGAGATGAACTGAAAAGCCCCACAGTTCACCATCTACCCGAATTACTACAGCTCACTGTATCTCCAGCTGCAGCACATCCATCTAGCAGCCCTGGCTTTATTTCAGTGTTCATTTTAGCAAGATAAGGGTTGGTTGCCATTTTCACCCACTTCAGGTATTACTGATTGAGGAGCCTACTTTCCTCCTCTGGAACTGGAGGTTATTGCAGGCGTTGCTGAGCTTGAAAGTGAATGCTGCCTTACCCAGAGCTGCAAGAATTCCTTGTGCCAACTGGTAGGAAATAAAGCAACCCATCTGCCTAGCAACACAGGTGGTGGAGGAACACACTGTCCTTGTGCTCAGCTCCCTGCAGGCACTACCCACTGACAGCAGGGTTCAAGCCACGGGCTCTGGAGTTGTTAAGGATGGGAGCTGAATGGGATTACTCTGCTGAAGGATGAGATATGCAAATATGTGCTGAGGCCACACTTCGAAGACGAAAACTTTGAGGCATTCATTGAGAACCAAAGTTTCTTGCGGCTTTTCTGTTCTTCCTCCAATTACTTCCCGAGCCTGAGGTCAGGAGTGCAAAGATAAAGCTGCCCAGCAAAGGCACTAATATCTACTTTCTGCTGAACTTCTGCTCAGAGTTTTAAAAATGGTGATGATTAGTGGAAGCTGCCTAATGGAGAGCTCTGAATTCTCACAATGATCTACTAAACATACTCTGTTTATCCTTTCTTTGAAATACCAGTTTTACTGGCAGCTGATTTCTCTTTGTTCATTTGCACCTGTTTTTTCCAATGGGAAAAAAGCCGACACCTTACCATTTACACCAAAATCAGAATGAAATGAAGTCCACTGGATACAGGGAATTAAAAAACACTCTTTCCACACAATCTCTTTTTGATTAGCACTGAATGAAATCTGGCTATAAAGATGTTTTGCATTACTGCCCTATAATCTATTTGTGATGTCTGCTTTATGGAGACACCTTTCTTTTTCTCTGCACTGAGGTACAAGATAATTAAATGGAACAAAAGCCAGCAGAAAAAAATGCTAGTTAGACTTTCTTATGGCCATAGGTATGTAACAGCACAAATGTTAAATAAGTTGAATCAGATTGATAAAACTATCATCATATATATGCCCAATATAAATCTTCACAATTTTCTTTTATGTAGAAAATTACAATATTAGGAAAAAACATGATGTAGTTTTAAAATACTTAATGAAGAATAACGTTGTCACTTGTCTTCTAAACATCCTTAAAACACTAAAACTTCTGCTGTGTTGGACTCCTAATAATGTTAAATGCCTGGAATTTCTTAATTATTAAGATAAATCTATAACTGGATTGGGATTTAGTCTTACTAAGTTAAAACATTGCTATACTTCAAATTTTAATATTTTGAGTTAAGGAAGAAGTCTCAGCTGCTTACATATGATAATGTGGTTTGCATAAGTAAAATGTGAAAATTATGTTTAATTAGAAAAAAAATCTACCAGCTTATTTCTCAGTTAAGTTAAACTCTAGAGCAAAGTTTAATTAACTTGTAAACTGTCTAGATCTTTTCCATGTACAGTTTCCAAGAGGCTTGCTATAAAGCTTTTAGAAATCATATAAGAGGACAAACCCTTATCCTGTTAATTTTAATTTTAGCTGTTAAGAGGTTCTCAAAATACATCCACATTTTTTTGGAACCAAAAGGCTCCCTTTAGGGGGAGCATCTGTTCCTTTTCACCTGAAATGTAGGGGACACTGCTAGGTTTTGGAAGTTTCTTTTCCCACTGCGCTGTCTGCAAGTGGTGGGAATAGAGCTGTTGTCCCCAGTTTCCCCTGTCAGTGAGCCCACAATGACTTTTAGCCACAAGGGTCCAGTTTTTCTCTGCTATTGCCCCAACCTTTGCAGGAGGAGTAATCAGTTCTCTCTTTTTCCAAAGGGAGTTAATATTTTTCTTTTTCAACTCAGTTCGTAGAGCTGGAAATATACTTGCCTAATCAACTAAAACCCCAAAAAATAGAAAGAAAAAAAAAACCCCTAAAATTAAATAAAATTATGTTTTAACTATTGTTTATACTTAATATCATTAAAGAAAATATTAAATTTAACACGAAGTGCACAGAAAGTTCAATGTATCTCATTTGAAAACTAAAGTGCTATTTCTTCTCATACAGCTAATGGAGAAAATGCAGAAATTCTGTAAAATGTAATAATCCCACCAGAAAAAGCCCCAAATTTAAAACTAGTGGTTGTGCAAGGCAAGAAAAAGGAGGACACTTGTAAAGCATTTCATATTCAAAAGAGTTTATTAGAAAAAGTATCTGGACTTCAAAAAAGCCAATTCACAAAAATACTTATGGAAAATGCATACAGCGTATTCCCAAACCAGCCCAAATAATAACTGTTTTTGTGTGATAGAGAGGCAGTACTAAAGAAGCAAACACACACTAATCCAACTCTGTCTCTGGGTAGTTCATGGTATTCCCACAAGATTCTGCTCCATGGATGTCCTGCATAGATGTAGCTCTGAGCCTTCACCTCTTTTCAGCAAAACAAATTCATTACAGTTTAGTATTGCTCAGAGCTGCTCAACCACCTATGGAGTCAATTCCTGCTGTTCCAGCTATGCAAGAACAGATTGTCTTTAATCTGAAGCTTTCACAGGCACTGGCTGGCTGTAAACTGAATGGTTATGATAGCCACGGATGTTTGCACAGAGCTGCTATCTCTCAATACTGCTGAAAAGCTGGGCCACCAAACTGGCTAGAGCTGGCCAATCAAGAATTAAAAAATTACATGAAGACCGTGCAAGAAATTTGACAAGGAGAGTCTTGAATAATTTGTATGATGAATTCCATTTGACTATCTTCATAGCTAATGAAGAAAGCTACTTCAAACCTGTTACTTGAAATGTTTGCAGGTGTTATTAGTATGTAAAATACAACTGGTTGTAGGGAGTTGCATTTTCAAAGTTAGGTTGGGCTTCCAAAATATGCAGTTAGGCTTCAAGACTCAAACAGCCTTATATCTCCACCAGTGCCTACTGCTACTCCAAGCTAAGCCTAAGCAAGCAATGTCTGCAGCCTGAGGGCAGCTTAGGTGGAGTTCTCACTTTGTCTGTCCCGTACTAACTTCTAAACTCAAACTACAGGGTTCTGTTCATGTGTGTCAAAAATGACTTTTTTCTTTTTTTTATTTTAGCTTCTATTTAGCTGTGTCTTCTTAACCCTCCTCTTTCAAAGCAATAAGCTTCTTCAGATTCTCCTAAAATGCATTTTGAACTTAGGCCCAAACTGCCTTACCTTCTGGGCTGCTCAGGCACAGGCAAGACTCAGTTTCTGGCTTCAGCTGAGCTTTCATAGACAGCAAGAGGAAGGGCTGGGGCAGTGCTACCCCAAGCACTCCCCACCAGTCACTGAGTCCCACCTTACAGTGCCCGTGGCCGGGTGTGCTGTGATCCCTCTCACTGCCAACCAGCAATTTCGGGCTTCCCAGTGTTCAGCAGACACCTCAGCCCAGGCTCCTTCCAGGATGCCTTGACATCACGAGCCACAGGCCACTGATGTTTCAGAAGTGGCAGCGTGGACACCCAGCATAAATCATGTCTGAGCTTGCTGGTGGCTCAGGATGCAACAGCACAGGCACAGCTGGATATATCAGGTATTGCTCCCTCATGAGCATCACTTGGTAAGCTCCCATGCCCGCATAGAGAAACGCCCTGCAGCAATGCTGTCTTCTCCCACCAAGCAGCTCTTTCTAAGCCATCGTAACCCAGTGGGGGAAGCAATAAAATAGGAGGCAGCAGCAGTGAGTGTAACAGGGCCCACACCTGATACTTGAGACTGAAAAGCACAGCTGAAGGAAAATGCCTTCAGCACTCCCACAGCCCAAGCAGATGTGAGAGACCCCTTCGAGGAGCCGGAGCACGCGATGGGACTGCTGGAGTGTGCTGGTGACATGAGATGTGTGGCATTTGCCACCTTGAGGCCCTTGCAAGCCCAGCAGCATCTAATTAGCTCCCAGCCAGAAGCACCTTCCCAAACACTCCTGCTGCTGCCTGAAAATTACCCTCCTTCAGATCAAGTTTCTGGATCAACAGATCCTCCTGGGTTTGGCTTAGGTTTGGCTGGTAAAGTTTTGCATCTCCTGCAGATTGCAGTATAATCCCTGTATATACATTTCTTCCTCAGGAAAAAAAAAAAAGAAGTATCTCACAAGTAATATACTTGCAACCCCTATAGAAGTGATTCTCCACGCTGCTGCCACAGGACAAAACCATTACATGCTTAGATGCTGAGTGAGGAACCCAAATGCTTGTTCTCAAATCTGACTAACATTCAGAATACAGTTTCTCATCTTTATATTCAAGCACGGTTAGAAAAGCAAGCAGCTACTGTCCTGGTAAGAGTCGTAAAAGCCGAGCTGCAATATATGTTTACTGACCACAAGTTAAAAATCATCTCACTAATTAAGTAAATGGATGTGGCCACACAGCTGGTTGAATAAATGTGAAAATAAAATTAAATAAACACTAATTAAATCCCCAGCAAATCTTGCAGGTCAGCTCATCTGTTCCTTACCAGGTGTGATTCTGTTACATGGCTAACACACACAATACTGGGTACTGATAGCGGGTGCTGCTAACAGGTAATGCTGCAAGTTAACCACTCCTGGCTAAGAATGGCACAGAAATTTGTGGAAGTCAGGAATGCTGCCAGAATGACAAAGCAATAAACCCTATAATTTTAAAATCATATCGCAAACCGATATTCATAGTTACTATTATTTCTATTTTTACTTTTTAACCTGAAATATAATTGTATACTGCAAGTCTTTGCTAATATTTGCTGCAGTTTCCCCCTGTAGGTGTCTCAGCAACTCTCCACTAGGATTACAAAACAGGTTGAAAATTCAAAATTTTTAGGCTCAAAGCACTCTCCTGGTTCTTACAGGACTCTTGACCTGGAAACTGCAAGTTCTGCAGCTTTGCTCCCTCACGTGTACAGCTCCAAAAGTATTTTTTTCCCCCACCAAGAGAGCACCAAATGACCTTCAAGAGAGCCAAGACATCTCCAGAATGGAATATCTATGCCTGCCAGCTGTGATGAGCAGCCCTATTTTGTCGTGAACTGGCTGCGTTCCTTCAGTGCCCTGCAAAATGTCTTGCATTCACAGCCTGAGTTCAGTAAAAAGGTATCCAGGAAAAGGGTTGAAGCTTATATTCACATTCTGTTTCATGCCTACTTTGACTTACCTCAAAATGTTTAGTATGCAAAATAAATTACTGTTTAGTCCAAAGCTTTGTTCGTATTCCACTTACTGAAGAATAAAGAGCCCTATTTACACAGTAAAGGTAAATAAAGTTGCTGTTGTTCTTGTGTATACTTTTCTGGGGCGTGTGGGGCATGTAGCAAACACTCTCCCCAGAGCTACAGTGACAACACCAATGGAAATAAAAAAAATGCAAACAAAGGCTTTTGAACTAAAATGGCAAGTTCTGTTAGAAATACAAGGCATCTGTCTGCTTAAGAGCTGTGAATAAGAGGACCCACTAGAAAGAACATAGACTATCAGGAAAATAAATTTGTTTCTCAAGCACCTATTGCAAATATTGGACATCAACAACACCAGTGCAGAATTCTCACAGTGTCTCTTAGAGCCCTCAAGAACAAGAAATTGGTAATAAAGCTCAGAACTCAGTGTGGCAAGGGTTAACTTGCCTCACTGAATGACATTAATTAAATCACATGCCACTGAGAAACATCTAAAATAGATGAGATAAAGTGAAGGAAAAGACCTGCAGCTTTTATTGAAACTATAATTTTCCTGCTTCTATACACTTTGGAAATTAGAGGCTTATAGGTAAGCAGGCTTGGTATCAGCTGGGTATTCTTCCTGAATACCCTGAAGGACTTGAAAGCTTCTTCCCTCATCTCCTGAAAAAACAATAATTATACATTTGTTAAAAATGAAGTCCGTGCTTCTCAAGGCTTTCCCCCTGCTCCAAGCAGTGAGGAACAAAAGCAAGTTTGTAGTATTTGTCCATTTTCCTGCAGGAAGCCAGGCTCTAGAAAGAAGAAATAACTGCATTCCCAATACCTAACTCCTATTACCCACTCTCACCCTGACACACCCTTTGAACTGATGTGAATGGCATAGAGGTCCTACACAAGACTTTTTTCTTAGCCAGAGCAGTCATACACTCTAAGGCTGTTTCTCTGTTTCTCTGTTTGTCACCCACTAATGCCAATTTATACAGTCTGGTGTAAAGCAGCACTTCTTTGGTTGTAAGACTTAACTAAACATACAAAGTCAAACATTTTTGTAGCAAGTTTGAACAATGATTTTTTTTTAAAAAAAACCCCAGAATTTACTGTTTTCCTGAACTTTCAATGAGATCTAGAGATGATATTTCAACATCTTGCCGTGGTGCTAAGGGAGTCTGCTGGACAGCAACCAATTCCCTGAGAATTTCACCAAATGGCTACTGAGAAGACAAAGTGGCTGTTCCTGAGGCTTCACTAAATCAGGGCTCTAAGGAAAAACATCAGGTGGACTCCTTCTCTGCTAGTGATAGAGTGCTCCCAGAGTCTGCATCTCTCTTTTCTTTCACAGAGAATTAAAATGAAATATTTTATACCAAATAAAGTATCCTAAAAGCAGAGTATAGAAATGCCCTGCAAAATTAAATGATTGCTTTTTTCTGATTTCAATTCTAGTCTCTCTCACCTTTTCACTTATTACTATTTACACCATAAGAAATGAAACTTTTTTTTTTTTAAGAATAAACAAAATCCTTACAGTTACTTCACTGCTTTTTTAAGACTCGTTTTTATAGTTCTGTCCTCAGAGAAGGGTTGTTGGGAAAAGTATAAGGGAACAGAATAATGAGATGCTTTACAGATACTTCTTATGCAAATAAACAGACCAACAACAGCCATTTCTCGAAATGGATTCTGCCATCAGCATTCACCTGCATATAGACACTCCCCTGGGACTTAGGTAATGCAAGGTAGAGCATGGATGGCTGGGTTTATCGACAGTAGTCATTTCTCTCTGAAGCTTATCATCATGCAGGGCAGTATCGTGAAAGGCAGAAACCAAGGTGAGCAGAGGAGCTCCCTGCAGATATATGGTGGGGAGCTGTTACACAGTAAATCACTCAGAGGGATCTAAACAGAAGATATATGGTTATTGGAAACGACATCCCAGCAAGTGACATTCTATCAATTTCTTGGTCAGGGTGTTGCAGTAGTCGGTAGCCACATATTCTACTTCACCAGTGTTGCAGCTTGAACCTTTTGTGAGTTATTACAAGAAGAAATGGAAATAACAAGAGGCGAGCAGGGATTTCCAAGGCTTCCCCCTCCCCATCCAACATTTGGAAATGCACTGAGCCCTGACCACAGCACAGGAGGAGAGGAGGGGTTCTGCAAATGCCACCAGCATTTTAACCAACAAGAGTAATTAGAAAAGAACTGGTCAGGTGGTGCTGATTCTGCTCCTTGCTTTTGCCTTGACACATTGTGTGACTGCATAATAAACCTCTTTTTCTTCACTCTTCTCCCAGTAACATGTGAGTATTTACATTTCTACTGCTTTGTAAAAAATTCTTTTGGAATCTGTGAGCAGAACTCCCCAGTGTGAAATAATATTATTAATTATTTCTAGCAGGGTGCTGCCTGGAACTTCCAATAAGTCCTGCCACACTGTATTATGAGGAAATATTGAGTAAAACCAGTACAAGTCCCAAAGCTCTTATTAAACAAAATATGTAAGGAGATAAGATTGCATGAAGTAACTGGAATATTACAGTTTTCCAGGCTATTCCTTGTGAAAACTTTTGATGGGCCCTGAGTACCATCAGACAGCTCTTACTGCATGAAACCAGCTTAGTGTCAGTAATGTTTGCCAGGAATCAGCCCGTGACTGGACAAGTAGGAAACACAGATTCCTCTGGAAGTGGAATTCATGGCAGTGAATTCAGAATATTCTTTTAACCAACCTGTGGACTCTTAACTGGTCAGTTTGGTCTATAATTAGCAGCATTTCTGGACAGTTGCAGACCATCTCTTCTCCTCTCCTTGTTGTTCATGGTTTCATCATTTCTCCTGAATGTAGGTAGCCATGAAGTATCAGTCTTTTAATTGTCAAAATTCAAGTTTATTTCAACACTTCTTGTCAGCAACAAAAAAAAAAAAATTTCTTTTGACTTGTCATGCAATTTTTAATCCATCTCAAGATACAAGTCTATAAATTTAAGGCATGTATAGGGCTAAAGATACCTAAACTAAATACAATAGAGTATGTATTACATATAGCATCTTGTAGCAGAAGTTTGTTCACTGATAACACCCCTGGAGGACAGGCCTCATTTCCCCAGCATCAGTACCTGACTGAAGTTTGTACTGTTTAATGGGTTTACTTTTAAGCTGTCGTCAGAACTGTATACGACAATATTTACATTTCACTAAATCACAGAATCATTTGAGTACTTTCAGTTCTGGAAGCCCTAAAAACTTCCAAGATTCCAGGCAAGATTAAATTCTGCCGCTCTTCACTTTCTACCCTACCCTGTTCTGAAGTGGGTTTATAACAAAACCATCCTGTGGCTTTGCTAAAAATCAGTCATCAGTATTATGCAGAAACTCTTCTGTCTTTCTTAGAAACACTGTTTGGGGATTTTCTTGGCTTGAGAGTGCATCTTTTTAACGGAGCCAACCTTTCTTTGAAGCCTATTTTAGCCAAGTGTCTTCACATCAGACAAAACAGACACCTAAAATATAAACGCTAGCATCTGATCAAATGGCAAGAAGAAGGAGTAAGAGGAATGCCAACAACCAAGTGTAGCTTCTAGGAGAGAGAAACACTTTCATGCAACGGAAAAAAGTTTTTAGGAAAGACTTGGTGTGCAAAACTTATCCGTAAATGTCTGATAGACCTTGGTTATAAATAAAGGATACAGGCTAATAAATAAGGCTGTAGTTTCAACATAACAGATCTGGCTATGGCTTGATGGGGACCTGCACCTGCCTCGTCCCTCTTCTCTGGCACACTTTTTAAAATAAGAGCTAGAATGCCCCTGGACTTCTAGAATAAAAATGACAGCCATATTTTTGAACTTAGCAAGTTCAAACCAAGTAGGTTAATGCACCAGAAATGAAATTTTTCCCTTGTTTGGTTTCTATTTAATAAGTTGATGAATTTCTGAGCAGAGCAACTCTGCACAGCCTTGGACAGTTCTCTGCTGCTGGCTGCAGTCTCAGAAAGTCTCAAGTAGGTGCATCTGGCTGCACCCTGCAGCCCCCCAAACCACCCCTCTCTGAGCAGCTACAGCAGATCTGCAGCAAAAGGAAAAATTTCCCTGTCTGTCTGGAGGCTTTACCTTGCTCAGGCTTCTTAAAGGCACACAAACGTAAGGGCAGGGATAACAGATGCCTGTCACAACTGATTTGGGCACGTTACAGTCTTTTTTTTTTCTTTCCTTTAAAAGAGTTCTTTCAATTAGCGGAATTAAGTGATTCAGTTTCCTTCTCAGCCCACCACAGAACAGATTTTGTGCAGCTGAGGAGATCTGTGGCAGCTAAAAACTGAACTACAAGGACAATAAAAAATGACCAGAGAAAGAACATGGGAACTACTCATACTGGCTTTAGCTGCAGAGCCACAATCTCAGACTGTCAGAGGGAGTGTGCAACTCTCAGAACAATAAACCTGCTAACCAGAGACCACTGAAAAACTTTCTAGGGTGCTTCTTTGACCCTCTTCAGATTTGCAATACTGTTACCTGGAAGATCACTTGCACTAACTCCCATGTTTAATCATGGAAGGGCAGTCTTCCACTTCTGTGAAATGTCCCAAATCTACTGCAGCTGGCTGATGTAGCAGCAGATCCAAGAAACATGAAAATCTACATTACCAAAGAATTAAAACAAAGCCCTTTTGTGCTGTTCTGACATTTCTGTGTGGTACTCACCTGATACATATTGTAGGTTTCCCCCCGATTGCCAATAGGAAATGTGAATTATAAATGCCAGTTCCCCATGCTGCAGGTCACCAGAAACTTTTACATTTTAACTCAGATGTCACTTAGTGGTTCTAGAAGCAGAAGCAGCAAATTTGTCGCAGTTATCATGACCATAACAAGCAGACACTCTGGAAAGCCCCAGGCAAGCAGCCTTGGAATGTTAAGGGTCATATCACACTTATGGGAGAATATATAAAACAGGCTTTTTGCATCTACTTTAGAGGCAAAATTCAAAGGTACCTCAATTTCAAGTTAGGGGCTTTATAGCTACTGCTAGTCTTGACTTGTTAGACTGATATCATGGTAGGGGCTTTGGTAGGGTTACTGGTCACTTTGTGGGGTCAGCATCAGGGTTTGGACTTTTCCAAGTTATTGGATCACTAACCTTATCCTCCCCTCATCTGAGATCATTCTCTGGGAAGGTAATAGATCAGAGCCTCTGGTCTACTAAGATAACAATCACTTATTTGAGCAGCAACTGAACTGAACTTATTTCAGATATAAGAATCTGCCAGGCCTGTGTGGGCTGTGCTGATAAAACGTTGCAGGGCTCTGTAGCTGCTCTGTCTTGCCTCCCTGCTGCCACGTCAAAGTCCTCATGGGCCTCCCTGACACAGCCCCTCTGCGAGGGTCGTGGGCTTTAGAAGGTCCTGGCTCAGCTCCTCTTGATCCCAATGAGCTCAGGGTGACATTCTTGCCATAAAGCATTAGGGAAAATGAAGTCTTAGCTGAACACGAAGCAAAGGGGACACCTCTGCTTTGATAAATGCATTTCTGTTCAGAGGGATATAGATTGGGTAAACAGCAGTCCTCTAACACGGAAGGGGCAATGCTCTTTGGATACTGCACTTGAGGAAAATAAAGCAAGACAGAGGCAGACTTCAGCACTGCTTCAAGCTCTGGTAGTCCTACTGGCCATAAAAGTCAGCAATAGAACTCGTTTTTGGGCACTGATTTTGAACACGGAGGTTGATTATATGACTAATGACACTGGAATTGAACTAATAATAGTGAACCAAACAAAATTCAGTTTTGCACTAGGTCAGGCAGGAGAAAATGACAGGCAGAGGGAAAAAAGTTGATGTTATTGTCTTCCAATGTAAGAATTGATATATTAGAAGAAAAAAGTGTGTTTTACTCTTTCTTTAGAAGCAGCAAATAACTTCCTTTCACACAGCATTAACAATCAGTGGCTAAAGCGATTTCACCAAATGGGGAATGTATCCCATTCAAAGACAGCATAATGTGCATTGTTATGGCTTTTTCATTTCTCCTGAATAGCAGCAGGTAGCTATTGTTCTTCTCACTCCATAATCTTCAGAGGTTTTCAAATTTTCCATTCCAGATAATACCATCCCAAAGGGGATTGCATTATAAGTATTGGCTTCTCCGACATTATTTCAAATCTGTCTTTCTTTGGTTGTGTTTTGAGGTGAAATAAGAACCATCATATCTGCCTGACTCTTGATATAGAGTTTTATTTTCAGGACTTGTGAAGCTGTTCTGGTGGATTTCCTTCTTTTCACTAATTATTTTCCTCCTAGTTAATGGGGTGAAGAGATCCCAGTCTCAACCTATTAAAAAAAAATTAAAAAATTCAGCAGCTTATGTAAGTCTTCTGTGATTTCAGTTAAGTACTCATGTGGGTTCTCCCCCTCCTTTCCCTGCATTCACTTGTGGAGATCTAAAAAACCCAAAAGCACTGTACCAGGAGACAAGGGAAACCCTAAGCCTCTGCATAGTCAGTGTATGATAAGGCCCTTTACTATCTCTAAGGAGCAAGCATTAGTGCTGCAGCTTTTCAGTCTTCATTCCTTTTTCAAGTTCCTTAAAGTCCATAACAGCAGAAGAGATTGTGACATATGGGGAACAAACAAATTTGATAACAGCTTTCAGATTAAACAGCTGGATTTTTCTAATGGGAAAAAAAATCAAAGTTTTGGGGTACAATTTCCAGTTCCCAAGGATCACTATCATCCCAGATATTAATTTTCTTCATTCCTAAGCTACAAAAAAAATAAAAAAAACAAACATACTGATGTTTATCTATATTCTATCCATAGTCCAGAGGAAATCCTTGTTTCAACCACCAGCAAAAGAAAGACACAAAAAAAAAAAAAAAAGAAAAAAGAAGAAGAAGAAGGAAAAACATTGCACAGTCCTACACAGATTATTTGACCGTATTTTCTTTTGGTAAAACTCCCAAGAAAAAGCAAAACAAAACAAACACAAACAGCTTTACAAATAGGTATATTACCTCAAGATATTTTTAATTGTGAGGAAAAAAAAAAATCAATCAAAGCAGCAGAAAGCAGAAGCTTTCCAAAACCTAAAATAATTAGGATACCATTAGATTATTAGTGTCTTATCCTTCAATTTACCTTTAGTTCACTGAGGGACAAGTTTTGGTTTTCTTTCCCACGGCTAAGTTATGCTTCCCGTAGCTTTAACTTGAATCAGAAAAGAAAAAAATAAATATCTTGAAGACAGATGTGTGACACAAGAGAAAGATGCTCAATTACAGGAGTACCAAAACCAAGTAAAAACCTTGATAAGATCACTTGATTGCCACTTCTAGCTAGTTCAGTTGATGCCAAACCTAAACTGCTCGAATTTGCTGACCCTACACTCTTTGCTTATCAGACTGATTTTCACATCAAAGACATTCATAAGGACAGACTCATCTTTACTTTCCAGGGCCTGTATCAATCAAAATGCTCCAATAAGGCCTATGGATCGATTCAGTCTCCTATTTACAGGACTAAAACTGTGAACAGGTTAGCACCCTTAGCTGAATAGTGTGATGTCAAAGTAAAAAACCTATACAAAACAATTTGCTCAGCAGTCCACTCATCAAGCTTGCTCAGCTAATGCCAAAGCATAGCTATATGCTTTGCAGCAAAATTAAATACCTAAAGCATTTCTAACTTTCTCGAATTACGGAAGGTTTAGGCTTGCAGAAGGTTACTTTATTGACATTTTTAGCTTGCGCAGCCAACTGTCACTCACTGGAAGAAAAACCTTAATTTTTTGTGAATTTTCTTGCCCTAAGAAAGAAAACTGTAAGCTTCCAAATTCTTAAAAAATGCTGGATCATTCTAGTCCAAGGTGAACGAGGTACTTCTAACATCCAAGTGGTCTGACAACACTTTATTGAGTGAAAGAGGAGAAACTGAGGATGACTGTCAGTGCTAATAAAACTTTAAAAAAAATTTAAAAATGAGAGAAAGAAGGCTATTCTTGGTTATTAACTCTATATGATCAGAATGCCTCATAGTCCTGTGCAGATGTAAAATAAGACATAATCACGTCAAAGTTCCACCAAGCAGTCATGTCCTTACTGCAGACACCTATAATACCTCTGTGCCCAGGCTCTTCTCCCAGAATGTAAAATGTTTAGGGAACAAAATCTGAGAATACCCCTCAGGAGCTATGAGGGCTCTCTGCACACGTGAGAGCGATGAGGTAGAAAAAGACACCAGAAAAAACAAACAAACAAACAAACAAACAAACAATAGTTCATGTTATCCTTGGGACTCCTGACCAGCACACCTAAACTTCTGACCCACAGATAAGAAATGGAAAATGTTACATTTCCCTGGGGAATGGTATGATCCTCCCAAGAGACCCCCATAAGCTGTAACCATGTTAGCCTGACCCTTCCTTCCTTTCTGTATCCCATTGGCCCAGGGCCAAGAACCCACACCTACCGAACCCCCGACAAAACCCGGCTCCGCCATTGTTCTTCCTCTTTTTCCTCCTTCATCCCTGAGAATAAACATAAGGAAACTGAGCCTCTGTGGATCTCTCGCCTGGTTTCTGAAACATCTCCCCTCTGAAGCCCCCCAAGACTGGGCTGGCCTGATGAGTTGGGGGCGCCCAGGGGGGAGAGAGTTTCAGGAAAAGAGATACTTTAGCCATGGGACAGATATGTAGAAGTCCTTCAGAAGCCACAGATGTCACATATACACAAATTCAATAGTAAGTTACATCCATCTCCACAGAGTCTTGGGTCTCATCTCTTGGCAGACCCCAAGACCTGAAGTATAATATACGCCTACAAAGCCTGAGACCTTTCCTCTGTGCATTCAGAAATCACTTCTTAGCTATTCATATATTCATCTCCCTCACAGAAATCAGTGTTGTCTCAGGTAAGATTGTGTCAAATTCCGGTGTTTAGTCTTGGAATCTTCTGTGCTCCCCCACACCAGAGGATCCTGCACACTGCTTCCTCTCTAGTCTCTTACAGGGATGTGCATTTCCCTCGTGGACAGCTACTGCTTCCATCCACTTCATGCTCCAGCAGTTCTGTAAAACTGATATTTTGTCTGCAAGTTGCTACCCGTGGCAGTGAGACTATGCCCAGGGAATATTTCCCAGCTGACGACAGAGGGACAGATCCAGAAGTCAAAATCCTTGAATTGGTGCCTTGCAGCTGCAGCTCCAAACTTTCGTGCTGCTGACTTTAATAGATCAGTGCTCCCAAGACTAGTGGGAAATAAAATCAGTTTTATATTAATCTATATAGGAACATAGTGTTTCTGGCCTTCTTTACTGACCACTATCTGATCTTGGTGACCTTTAAGCAACCTATCTCCAAATTTTATAGCTAAGTAAACAAGAAACAAATTTTGAATTATTTTTGAGAGCTTTCATGAATAAAAGCGGTTATTTCGGCTACTATGAAAAACATTATATTTATCTGCAGGCACCTGCCAAATCTTGCCTGCATTGCATGTTCAGCAGAGCAGTTACTTGCTTGATAACTCTGGATTCTACATTGAGACCTTGCCAAAGGGAGTTGTCCCACACTATTTGAGCCAAAGGGCATGTCCAGTGACAACAACCAGGCTCAAAAACTGAGTACAAATCTGTAGGCAAATCCTCATCCTCTGCATTTCCTCTGCTAGTATTTGGGAACTTTGGGAAGATCTGTCTTTCTTGTGCTCATCAGAAACCTGACTGAAAGCTTTCAGATCTGTCAGAACATTCTTCTTCTCCATTGGGTTCATCACATTGAGAGATATTCCCCACATGGGAAAGAGCCACAGGGGCAGGGAGGGAACCTGGCTGAAGCACAGGGCACCTGCAGGCAGGATGTCCCATGGCTCCAACATCAGAAGGCTGTGGTATGCAAAGTGATGAAGACCCTTGGTTGCAGGTGCCACTGAAGTCGGTGTACAGTTATCCAACCTCTGCAATTAGCTCCTGGGAAAGTAATGATGAAGTTCCAATTGTCATTGCCTTCTATTTACAGCCTCAATTGGAGAAGGGTTTGCTGCATTTACAAAGGTGGTGGCCAGATGATAAGTTCTGATAGTTTTCTTCCATTTTTGACTTTTTCGATTGCTAAGAACATGTAAGATAGCAACCTGATTCTGATCCCCAAAGTATTAAATATTCCACATTTCTTTTTCCCCCAAATGGATATAAGTGCTTGCTCAGAAAGCTGTAAGGATGGAAATTGATTTTGCACTCTCCTTTCCTTGGTCCCTCAGGGACGGAATGGTAAACAAAGAGGAGACAGGGTGAATTCCAATGATTGCAGCAGGGTAAGTAATTAAAAACTGTTCAGTGTATAAGGGAAGTTTCTCAAGGTTGCCTCCTATTACCACAGAATCATGGAAAGGTTTGGTTAAGATCCCAAGGAAGGGACCTTAATTGTCACCGAGTTCCAGCTCTCTGCCATTGACAGGGACACCATCCACCAGACAAGGTTGCTCAAAGCCCCATCCAGGCTGTCCTTGAACACTTCCAGGGATGTGCCAACCCTTCTCTGGGCAACCTTTCCCAGCGCCTGATCATCCTTTAAGTAAAGAATTTCCTAACATCTAACTTAAATGAACAATAACAGTTACTTTAAATAGTAACATTACTTTGTTTTGTGGCAATGCTGAGTATGACCTGTGGCTTTTAAAATATTTATTGTTCATTGCAATATGTTAGAATGTTTCTGGCTTTGTTTTGTCTCTACTTTTTATATAGGAAGTTACAGAAGATGCATTCAAGTGGCTTTCAAGGAAAAGAGAAGCCGTAGTGATTAAGGAAGAAGCACAGAAAGAGCAAAACAGACATATAAAAACCTCAGAAACCCATGGTGGAGCAAGAGACAATGGAAAAGGTGGGGTGGGTGGGGAAAGAATTCTGAGATAAATTTGCTATATCAAAGCTCAAAAAAGATACACTGTAAACATAAAAAAATAAAAGCCCCATAAGAAATGGCATATATGGCAAATAACCATTTCTCTTTGTTATCTCCTTCTCTGGGTTCCATTCCTAAATTCTTCACATTAGGGCAAATAACCCTGTTTTTGAAGCAGAAGTAAGAATTACATAAGCCATGAAGGATAAGTGACCCAAAGAAGGGACTGGGTCTATGCTGCTGCTGAGTGTGATACAGATCTACAATCCAGATAGTGATGTCTTACTGCGGGAAGTCTGTCTGTGCCATACTTTGAAGCTCTTTAATAAAGTCTCCCCTTCTGTTTTGTAGGTAAACAGTGACAAGGTAATGTCTACAATCTGTTCGGCTTAGAAATTTTATATGCTTTTAGTAAAGCTAATAAAAAATGGAAAAGCACATATTTGTACAGTATGTATGTTTGAATTTCTCAGCTAAAATATTTGAAATTTAAAATTCTAAAAATTTCCTTCCTCTGGAAATCGTACACTATAACTTTGTCAGAATTTCTTAAAATTTGCATTTCTATTCAAAATTAAGGTTTATTAATTAAGAATAGTTTAATACCATAAAACTATGTTCAAGCTTCTAATAAAACAATGATTATTTTTTCCTTACTTTTTATGGTTTTGGTGGATTTAAGTGAATCGTTTTGAAAAAACCGCCTAAGTAGCAACAACACAATCTGACACTGTACTGGGTGAAAGTAAGTGTTTTGCTTTAGGGTACTTTGAAGTGAGGTTGCGCTAAATTCAGTTCACAGAGTGTTAAACACAGAGAAAGAACATGCTTGTATACAGCACCTTACAAAGTTGAAGGTGAGCATCTTTACCTGAGTCTTGGGACACCAGGTTCAAAAAGCTGTATTCAACCTTTGTCATCCTCTCTCGTGGAGAGGAGTTGACCTACAACACTGTGGAATACTGGGCTGTTGCAAACCACATACGAGAAAATAGACTGTTGAGAAAGAGGAGGGACTCCTGAGACACTGAAGGATAGCAGCATGTTGACTTAATTGGGGAGGAAGTTGTTCTCTGGTTGTATTGTCGCCACCACCATATTTTTCTTCATATTAGTTCTGCTTCCATGTCTGAAATGTCACTTTGGGGACTGCTGCCAGATGTTGTTTGGATGAAGGTGACAGAAAGTGTTATAATACTAGATGAGTCTGGCATATGTGCATCATCTATAATAAAGTTGTACCTGCAAGAGCAGTGATAATTTGCAGAAACTGATGAGCTTTTGCTGAAGAGGAGAAGCTATGGCCAGCACTGCATAAGTAGCATGAAATTCTGTATCCTGCTGAGAGTTCACTGTGAGCATGTCTCTAATAGCAAATTTATGAGTAATACTACAAATGTATGCTAAAAATATTAAGAAGTTTTAGCCTTGAGAAAATTCAATTCAGTGTTTCTAGTGCTCAGACCTGAGCACAGAAAGTATTAGGTAGCTCTGGTCGTAAAACAAAGACGGCTGTATGGATGCCTTATAGTCCTTTCAACAGAATACTCTTCTAGAGAGAAATATTTAATTTTATCTGAGGGTGGTTTTTTTCTCTACAGTTGATCATAACAATAATTTTCTTTTTATTACCTCCATTTATTCTTCTGCTCTTCTTTTTTCTCTTTCCTCTCAACTCTCCACTCTATTTTACTCTTATATTTGCCAGTGGAAAGGGGAACAGAAATTAATGTTTTGTACGATGTTTTAAAAAAATATGTTAGGAATAATTAAAGAAGAAAATCATCATTATGCCCCTTGGTTTCATAATTATCTGTATGATAATATCTATTTATAAAAAAAAAATTATATACAGATAGTTGTACACATGTGTAGACACATTTGTAGAGAGCACACATAACTCATCTTTGTACCCTATATCCAAGGTTTAAAGAGTCTCAGAAGACATTTAAATTACAAATATTCCTATTTTAAGTCCCTGGAGTAATTTCACTTTAAGTGAGATTAAGATCCGGGATAAGTATTATGAATGGGACTATTATTCAAGTCAGATGACAGTTCCCATTATAAAGCCCTGATTTTGGTGGCCTATAATTTTGCTGAACTTTAATCTTTCAGGCTAACGTGTCCCTCACTGGCAGGATGGGGCTGGAGGCTATATGGTTCAGAAGGATGGTCCATCTGTCAGAAATACAGCCTGTCTCCTAAAATAAAACTTCATTTTATCTCTTCACAGCATATTCTTGCTCCCTGTCTCTAATTTCAAGAGATACTCCAGTGTCCTTGGGCTCAGTCTCTCCTTGCCACCTACCAAAAACAAGATGAGGATCTGGGCAGTAAATGAAAGAACAAAAGAGAGGAGACTAGAGGGAAGTTAGTCCTGCTCCTGTTGGGAACTCTACTGTCAGCTTCTGTTTTTCTCCCTCTTCCCATTTTATTTTAGACCTCATTTTTTACATCCCAGTGGGAGGCTAAAGGGTGAATAATCCTGAACTGCCTTGCCATCCTTCTATTAAAGAGAATGCATTTAAATATATGTTTATTTCATCCAAATAGTGAGAAGCTTACGAGTGAAAACTATGACATGACACAAGTAACTTACCAAAACAATTTGTATTTCTCATTTCCTGAGTACCTGATTTGCAGAACTGCTGAGTATTCACAGCACCATCTGCCAGCAAGAGAATCTATACCGTCAACTAACCTAAAAACTAACCCAAAACCAGCCTGAAAAGACAAACTGATTGTCTCAGTGGGAAACCAAAACTGAAAGTTAATTTTGACCAATGTTATGAAAACTAAAAAAAAAAAAAAAAAATTAAAAAAAATTGGAACTGCAGATCATCAATTCTTGTGTATCTCTACTGAAGTGACAGAACTTCAGGATGCTGAAAAGATATGGTTGGTTAAAAGGCAACAGGTATCAGTTTGTGGGAATTGTGCTGGCAGCATGGATTCATAGGCAAGAATACTTGAGAAAATTTACTCTTAAATGAAACAGAGTGGGAGCTATTTCATATACTAGAGAACAAGACACATCTGCTTACACAGCACAGAGCAGAAGACGTGCAGCCCCAATGTAACTCATTCAATTACAAAAAAAACTTGTTATATCTGAGGACTGAGCTTGGACTGTTATGCCACTGATCCACACAAAGATATGTACATTTTGGAAACTCAAGGTTGACAGGAAATAAAATCAAAAAAATTGGTGAAAAGTAAAAATGAATTAGAATATCCTGCATATTTGAGTAATGCACATATAATGATTTCTTTTTCCCCATTCCACAGTAGTTACCAAATAAAAACCAATTCATATGTATGAAAACATGTTATTATGGCTCCTCTGTAGTCATACAGGACTATTTCAGCAGCTCCCTAAATCTGCCTGCAAGCTGGGTCTTAAAAGAACTGAGAAATTAGCAGCAGCAAATTAGCAGTGATGGTTGGAAATTTTTTGCTCTAAAGAACCTCTAATACATGCAGGTCAGTTGTTTGGGCATGGATGTCTAGTGTTATATTTAGAAACCCATTTTATCCCAACGAGGTGTCCTTGGGACTTGTGTACAGAAGACTGGAGAAACTCATTATTCAGAAGTGGAAGGAAAGAAGTTATCCCAGAGCATCTACAATGTTATGTGAGTGGTGTGGTTTTACCCAGTAGTTCTCAGCATATAGTAGAGACTTCTCTTTTTGCTAACGTTTGGATGTCCCATTCTCAGATAGGCTTGGGTGATGTCACTCAGAGGAAAAATTGCCTTTGGAGCTTGGTGCTCTCAGAGTAAATACTTGATGTTAAAATATTTATGGAAAAGGCACTGGACTTTTTTTCATTTTTCATTTACTCTCAGGCAGCCTTGGGTATCATTCAAAGTTTATGGTACACTTCACAGGATCAGTGCTGAAACAAGCAGTCACCTACACGTGACCAGACTATTCATGTTCTAGACTAGAAAGACACACCTACACACAAACTTATGCATATATATTTACATATTTATGCATTATTTATAAATACAGAAAAAGTAAAAAAAACTATAATGAATTAAAAAATAATAATACCTCCATGTATACATACACACATAAATAATCAGCCATAAGGAAGAGCTTCAGCAACTCAGACGAGAGGATGAACTTCTCATCTATCTCAGGCTAACCTATAAGCAAAACAGATAAATGTGTTAACTACTTTCCTAAGTAGACTCTCAGGGGATGTTGAGAAGAAACATATGTCAATAACTGTAAAGAGGGACTGCTGCTCACTTTTAATTGCAAAACATATGAGAAGGTTTGTGGTTTTTAAATACTGTTGAAATACTTGAAAAATAAGAATATAAAAAGCAAGTAACTGAGCACTACAACAACTATAACTATTGTAAATATGAAAAGGCTGTATTTTTCAGTACTGTCATAGTATTTATCTTAGAAAGCTCAGACATCTTGGCTAAATGTATCATTATTATGCCATTCATCAGCTGCTGTGGTTATTTGTCACTTTAAGAATTAATTGACTAGTGATCCTCTTATTCCCTCTGCCTCTGTCCTTCATATCCTCTATATTATATTTCCTAATGAATTTTTTGTTTTCTATGATAGTTTGTAAGCAAATTCTTGCTGTTTGTGATTTCAACTCTATAGAGCTAAGCAAGGTTGACATAAAAAATGAATAAACAAAAAACCCAAAAATACCCATGAATTTAGCTATGGAGTTACTATAAACCTTAAAAATGTGAAAAAATATTTATAGCCATATACTTAAAAGAATTTCATAAGCCACAAACCACAATGCTCTCTAGTCCGATTACTGATACCGGTTTTGCATATTATTTTTACTATATTCTAAGTAATCTTAGGAAAATAAGCTGTTCTCTACCTTCCTGCTTTTTGAGTGTTCATGTATTATGGTTACCTAAGTCACACATATATTTTTAGTGGTCTTCTCACCATTTACCCTACACCCTCCTTTCAGGAAGTTGTAGAGAGTGATAAGGTCACTCCTGAGCCTCCTTTTCTCCAGGCTGAACACCCCCAGCTCCCTCAGCTGCCCCTCGTCAGACTTGTGCTCCAGACCCTTCACCATGCCCACTGCCCTTCTCCAGATCTGCTCCAGCACCTCAACATCCTCCAGAACCAAGGGGTCCAAAACTGGACACAGGATTCGAGGTGTGGCCTCACCACTGCCCAGCACAGGGCACCACTGCCCTGGTCCTCTGGCCACAACATTGCTGATACAGGCCAGGACGTCCTTGGTCTCCTTGCCCACCTGGGCACTGCTGGCTCATGTTCAGCCAATGTTGACCAACACCCCAGGTCCTTTTCGGCTGGGCTACTTTCCAGACACTCTTTTCCCAGACTACAGCACTGAATGGGATTGTTGTGGCCAAGTGTAGGACCTGGCACTTGGTCTTGTTTAACCTCATCCCACTGGTCTTGGCCTATCTATCTAGCCTGTCTATATGTTCCAATATGCCCTGTTTGGATAACGGGATAAATTTATGTCCAGTGAAAAGTTAGCACCCAATATTGTTATCCTGCATCCTATTCTTTCTCTTCTTTATTAAATTTTGAATAACTGTTAGAAAATTGCAGCCACATTTGAAAGAAAATTAGGAGTATTTAAAGCCAGTAAGTGTTTACAATGCTCTTGGGAAATGGGCAAACACTGAATTAGTTTCATCACTTAGAAAAAGGATGCAACACCAACTCAAACATTATGAGACACTTCAACATGTCTATAGGATAGCAACACTTTAAAGACCTAAAGTGTGTGAAAAGATTAGACATAAAGACTCCCGCTAGGAGACACAATGGATAGAAAATTAGACTTCATTAATTCCACTCTCCAAGGAACAAAGCTTTTTTTTTCCTCATTCAGTTGCAATAGGCTTTGGATTACTGCCTTAAAATTAGGTATGTCCAAGTCAAATTCATTTATCTGAAAACTCCTTGAGATACAACTTTTGATCTTCCACAAATCAAAAGCTCTTGTGAAAAAACTTAGCTTCAACAACATTTCTCCCACATATTAAACTAAAGGCCTCTGAGATGCTCTTAGCAGAATACAGGAATTATGTTACTGTAGATTAGAACAGATACATTTTTGGCGTTTTTTTCTACAATTTTCAAAGCAGTGCAGAAAATGTTTTCTTACTTTTCTCTCATGGCTTCTCCAGTGGAAGAGGAGTTGGAGCAAGTATTCCTGGAATTTACATCACTGTTCAGAGTACCATAGTACAGCAGTGACAAACTCCATTTGTCACTCTGTTTACAAGGCAAGTGATTTGCACAGTGATTATTTTCTTGTTCTGGACACTTAGAGCATCAAACAGCCCATGACTTTCAAGAAGTTCTAGTGTTCTTCCAGAGGTCATCTCACAGAATATTTTGTCTGGTCTAACATGCTTAGTTTGACTTGTTTGGGGGATTATGAGTCCATTGGTTAAGCTTTAGTGATTTTATTCAGTTTTTGTTCATAATCTAAAAAACCAGTCTAACAGTCTAATCATTCTCCACTGTCAGCTGAAGAAAAGTGCCAGTGGGAAGTGCCAACTCTCACAAGGATAGCACCTTAAACAAGGGTACCGTGTAAACCACTGAAAGAAATATATCACATTTATAGTGTGATGTGGCTCATCAGCTGCAAGAATATTTACAAGAATCCCTTTACATTTTTTTAATTTGAACTTTAGTAAGTGGCCTTCAGTGTCATTTCTATGTTTAACATCAGGCTTGTACTCAAATATCATATAAACAGAAAAATCATCCACTCGCCTCTATTCTCTAAAAGCTTTTCCAAGTCTTGCTCATTACTATACAATAACTTGTACATTTTGATTTCCAAATACACCATTATCCTACTAAATTATTTAGAGAACTTTGGTCATACCTGTACACTCATTTTCCTGCCTTTCCTTGCTGCTTCAGCAGTAAACTCCCTCTTCCAATGGTGGTGTTTTACTGACCCTAAGCTTTGCACCCCACAGGTCCAAATCTAACTGAACTACCAGAAAAATATTCTCACTAAAGTGAGTTCTGGAAAAAGCAGAAGAATGAATATCAAATTCAGTACTGTTCTTCATTCCCAGTGAATTTACTGAGCTAAGCTATGTGCCTGAGCAGTTCTAGTTGAGGAACCAGTTTTGATCTAGGTTCATTCACTGTCTGGCAGTCCATCAAGCATTTCTATATTTGTGTCTACTTTAAAATCATAAAAAGAAATCCAATTCTTGAAAAGAGCCATTTCCGAGACTGTAGTGAAGATGGCTGTTGGCAAACGCCTGTTACCGACAGAAATATTAAACATTCTGCTTCACTCTGCGGCTGTTTTGATCTTTTAGTTGATTGGGAAATTCCCAAGAATCAGTTTCAAATTTAACAAGCACATTGGAGAACGTATGATTCAGCAGCTCAAAGACATTTTTCAGTAGTTTTCTATGATGCAATGTGCATGTGGTGATGTGTATTACTTGACTAGACCATGCACCAATAAATTAAAGGAAAAACAAACAAACAAAAACCCCAGGCAGCTGCACAGAGAAATACTTCCCAAGAAAAACCTCAAACCAAAGTACAATACAACAAACACAGATTTTCCAAGTTAGCACAAAAAAGGGAAATTTGAATATGAAAACACAATAATAATAATATCACCATAAAATCATCAAGGACAGACAAAACAAGTAAGGAAAGTAACTGCAAGAAAAGTGGAATTCATTTACCTCATTTTGAAAAATTTAGATTTTTATTCAGCTCAAAGTGTTCTGGATTTATTTCACCTTAATTTTACGTTAGTTTTCTACCACGTGAGCAATATAGGTCAGTTTTAAAGGAAAAAAAAAAGTGACATTTTGAATCAAAAAGTCAAAGTTTCATTTTACAAATGTCAAAATGAAATGGTTTGGCATTTCTGAAATGAAACATTTCATTTCAGAAAGGTCAAAATGATATGTTTTGACATTTTTAAAATTTCTCTCCGCTTTTCTTCTGACCAGAACTATTAGTCAAATTCAACCTTGATTAGTTTCAGGCCCCTTTAAGCTCAATTTTCTATCCTAATTACCAGTCATGAAAAAAGATTTGCCCAGTGTCACTACAACAACGAAAACAATGCGATCTTTAAAACTGTGCTGGAACTGCTTCTGTAACACACTCTCTGTCCCTCTCCTGCTTTGCCTCAGCCTCCAGCATCCCAGTACCTACCCGCGTATTTTCACAGCTGTGAGAGTTAGCTTTGCCCTACTTCATGCCTTAATTTAAAAGCAATAACACAGCCAAAGGCACAATGTCTCAATTAAACCAGAAGCTGGACAGAGAATTAATTGTCCTAATGGACAGTTTTCAGCATTTTTATAGTGCACATATATTGCCCAGGTGTTACAATTACAGTCACTATAAAAATGCTTATAGGTGAATAAATGCACCATGCGAATGTGAGGCAGAGTAATCTGCCCATTGCCCTTAGCAATAACATGTCAGCATTTCTTTTCAGTGTCTCATGGGCAGTCCAAACTAAACTCAATATTGTTAGTTTAGCATCTTATGAATAAATAAATCATATTAAGCACTGTAGCCAGGACTGAGGTCAAAACACTGAATAAGAATAAATAAGAGCAGTTATAATGCCTCTTGCTGAGTTGTTGTGGGGTGTGTGTAAGAAAGTGAGAGATCAGCTTTCCCACTATTCTGCCAGCGCTCTGGGATCAGTGCGGGATGGGTAAGGGACAAGAGCAACACCACTGTGCTGACTGAAAATGCACCACACCAGATTTACAGCAAAATCATACAGAGTTACCTCGCCACGGAGTCAGGGGTTCTTCCATGGGCATTGCTGGAATGGCAGAGTGCGAAAGGGATTTACTCCTTTTGCACGGAGGACAAATCCAAGAAAACCAGGCAAAAGGATATAAAGGAAATCTATGATTATTCCCCCTCCCCCCCCTCAAAACATATCAAATAAAGAGATCCTGATGAATGTCATGGATCATATAATTCTGCCTGTGAATATTTTTCCTCAAGGCACTTCTGAAATTTCCTCTCCTACAAGCAGGTGCTTACCACCCCAAACAGCCTCAGTAGAAACAACATAGCTCCCAGAATATTGGAGTTATTAGTGCTTTTTGCAGGATTTTTGGTTTGCTTATTTGGTTATTCTTTTTTTAATGAATATTTAGAAGCTTGTGGCATAAAGGTATCTGTAGAGAATCTCAGGAAGGACATAAATACATTTAGTAATGCTTCACTTACTAGATCTTGCCTGCACAAAATGTCTGTACAAAAATTTTCTCTTCTGGTCCAGTTGATGTCTGCCCTGTCTGTTCACTCCTGATGACACTATCCATCTCCTTTCCACAAAATCAAGTAAAACTATGGTGCTTGTGTCCTCCTCATGCCCTCAAAACTGGCAGGTTGTCAATATGTGCTATCCTGCACTGCGTCTCCTGGAATCCTTCTTAGACTGATGACTTTCAAGCCCTTAAACCTGGCTATACAATACTTTGTGCATAATGTTATCTGCTGACAGAATCAAATAGCATGTTATTAAAGTTTGAAAGGCTTTATCTATTTTTCATAAGCATTTTAATAGGCACTGCATTCCCTTTGCCTCCCATATGCTCATCAGCCAAACTGATCTCGAAATGGACATTGTATACTTGGAGTTTATTACAACAGATCTCTCAGAGCCAGTAGAAAGTAGACACAAATGCTTAACTCTACCTTACCTAGGCTTCAAGGACTACTAAAGGATTGCATCATGAAGGGTTTAGGTTCTGTTTTGTTTGGATTTTTCTTTTCTTTTTCACTTTGTTCTGATGCTTGACTGCCAGATTTTGAACTGTAACTGCACTTGCCCCTCCTGGCTATTCTTACAGCCATTTTGCCATTTCTGTATTTTCTGCTTGAGGACAGCACTGTTTTATGTGAAAGAACAAGTTCCAACTCCAGTGCTGATGGAGCACGGAAACTTGGTGTTGGTGTCCAGACTCCTCTCCCGCAATTTCACCTAGTATAATTCATAATGTATCATATTGTATTATCAACCAAAAGCAGTGCTTCACAAACTTTACCACCCGAGATATTTCTTAGATTGTCACTTGGCAACCCCAAAAGCAATTTACAACTGGCTGTTCTGTTAGTTTTAATTATATAAATTATTTTACATCTATAGGTATTTTCAGAATACAAAAAAGATTTTTTCATCCAAATGAAAGTGTTCAACAAGTTTTCCTCAGCAATAGAATATGAAGCTAGTAAAGCAAAGGGCATCTTACTAGAAGATCAATTGCATACTTTTAGAAAATATTGGATTCTTTATCCTTCTAAATGAAAGGGCTTTAGAGATAGATCTGCAATCCAAGGATGAGCAATCCATAGCACGTCTTCCTGATATTCACAAAGAACAGAGATTGTATCTTTTAGGGCGTATTGGCCACATCTACACTGTAGAGCATTTGGCCTTGGTTCTACATGGTGATGTGCCAACAGCATAACAATCAGTTTGGGCTGCTACCCATTCACGTAGGGAACAGGATAAGCCTTGTGCGACCCATTAAGAGAGTGTTTTTAAAACATGAAGTTATGGGAACATAATTGAGGGCCACGAGGTCTGGGTCAGCGCTGGAGGACTATGTGGAACGAAGAGGGACACACCTGGCACAGCTTTACTCACCCCAGTTAGGGGAGCAGTCCAGTCCTCATCAGAAGCTGTTCCCAGGAGTACACTTGAGTTTTGTTTTAGGAAAGGCTAGTGGAGGCACTTGGACACAGAGCCAGGGAGCTGGCTGACAGGTTTGTGGTGTTTCATTTAGCAGCATGGCTGTACCAGCAGAGACATCAGCCCTGTTGTGTATGTGACACATATGTCATATGTATATGACATTTCACATATGTTACAACGCAGTAATTTCACATATTGCCGGGGGAAACAATACTGAAAGAAAAAAAGGAAAGAAACAAAAAGGAGGAAAGAAAAAGGCAGTGATCAAAATAATGATGCAGCAAAGCAGAGAGTTTTCTCTCAGAGCCATAGCAATGATTGCTTTCCGTAAGGCATGTAAATGCTGTCACCTTACGCTGAGGATTTAGGAATAATATAACAATTTCAGTGGTTCAGTGCAGTACATTTTTGCAGTAACTTGTGTGCCTTCTTACCAGTATTTCTTTGTCTTCCAGTGGTTCACAATTTTGGTTTTTCCTCTTAATTTAAAGATCTTTTTCTTATGTAAATGACAGGGAACACTGTAATATCTTTTGCTTTGCATGCTACATTTCATGCTATATTATTTACAGGAAACCATCATTAAAAAAAACCCAACAACGAAACCCAAACATTTTACACAAAGAACAAACCATAGAACAGTAATGTTTCCATGTCAGGTTACTAGTTCTACCTTAAGCCGTATGAACTGAATTCTTAAATAGATGCAAAGACCATTTAACTATACCTTGAATCACATGGTATTTCTTTCCGATTGTCAGATGATGTTTTTTCATTCATTATCCTAGACTGCCTGGGTTTGGTAGAACTTTTTTTGCTTATGCCTGAGCCATTCTGCTACTGATTAAGGAGAGGCAGGAAAACACTGAGTTGATTTCCCTCCATGTATTTGAGGCTATACTATGATTTCATCAACACTCATTCCTAATTACATGCCTACAAAATGTCTTCACATATCTGTATTATGTGAACAGGATAAAATTTTTTATTTATGAAAAAATCAAAGCTGACTTCGGTGGAAATTGTGCAATATCAAAATTAGCACAGCTGAATCCTACTACCAAACAGAAGATAACAGGATATGGGCCCAAAAGGTCACAGAGAATTCCAGAACCCTGTTTNTCCAGAACCCTGTTTCACCTGGAACTGAAGCATGTGCATAAATTCTCTGTTGGATAAGAACATTAAATAACACCAAATTTATTTAATTTTTTTTAGTTAGCAATTATGATTATCTTGTGTTCCTGGGATGCAAAGAAATGTACTCAAACTTCATATCGAGAATAGTTTCCTCTTTTCATTAAGTATCTAAAATGAAAGATTAATTTAGTATCTATAGGAACTCATAGGAACACTTTTATATGGGGAACAAGGAAAACTTGCCAATGCTGACACATCCACCAGCTATATGAGTTAATCAGACTAAGATTTGGTGCCAGCTATATTCTCAGATGTAGCAGCTCAGCAGAAAATATGCTCCTCGACTCCACAATTAACCTTGAGCAGATCAAGACCGGCAAGAAAACTGGCACTTTCAGGTCAAAAGTCCTTAAATTGGTAATATAACATGAAAGAAAAAAACACCCTAAACAAGAAAATCATAAGCTGCTTGGTACTTATTTCAGCTGTGTAACAATTAACCTTACACAATTGCTAAACTCATCTGGAGGAAAAAGAATATGTAAAGATTTAAAGATACTATGGGTCAGAAGTACAATAAAAATATTAATATGAATATTTTAAAATACCAAAACAAAGATAGAAAATAAGTAGAAAAATAAGCACTTTCATCTCTTAAAGATTGTGGCATCCAACAGAATCTTACACAGGATGAAAGCTGCAAGGTAATAATTGCATGATAATGTCAGTTTGTAACACGCGGCAAATGCAGGACACAAAGGAGCTTCATTAGAAGATGGGTCTTCATTTCCTTGCCCCTGTTCACCTGCTGGAAATCAAAAATTCAAAAGGCAACATGAAGGAGGTCAACACGTGGTACCTCTGGAGAGGACTGTGCCAGTAACTAGGGATCGGCTCAAATTAATCAGGAGGCACTGGTGAAATTGAGTCTGAGCCCTTATAAAATCTGTCCTTGTTGCTATGTTATAAGGAGAGAAGAAAGAAGACTTTATTTTTTAAAAAAATCTAGCAGTCAGAAATCCTAGTTTGCTTTCTAAGGTTAAAACTAATAGCTGGAAATATCTTGGGAAAATTTCTATCTATGATAAAAAAAAAAAAGGGAAAGGATGTGTATCTGGAAATATTCCCACTAAATATAAAACTGGTCTAAAGAGATGATTTTACATTTTATCTGATTAATGTAATTTCTTCCTAACACAATTGAAAAGAAAGCCTGTTTATCTACGTGGCTTTATTTACCAGATACAGACATACATCTAGGCAAACCATGCAATCAAATTGCACATGACATGGAATAAGAACTAATGTGTGAAGATCAGGGCTGGCTCTGTTGCCTGCTGAGCACTTCAGTGCAGATCTATATAGGACAAATTCCACTGGAGAGTGTCTTTTATCGTTAGCTGATTCCTGGGTCTCATGGAGATTGCACTTCATTGACCAGCAGTGTCTTTCCTTGTTTCACTGAGAAGCACAGTCCAGTGGGATTATTGTACCTTTTTTTTCCTTCCTTCTTTTATTTTTCCCCTGTCTCAAAACAGACGTTAACTATGTGAGTTAACCGCTGTTTTTAAAGGCCTCAAAGGACATGTGCATGAAAGGCTGGTCATGGAG